>BJKM01000600.1:0-331133 GCA_015082035.1 Chaenogobius annularis | reverse complement strand
TTCAAGTTCTCAGACAGCGTTCATCATGTGATGAAGCACACAAAAGCACATCAAATTTCATAAGCTCCATCAAACCATTTAAATAGGATAAACTGCTCTAGCATTTTTTATGATCACAAAGTGGCCGTATCATTTCAATCGTGCCGCTGAATTAAGGCTGTGCCATTCTTGCATCAGCTTGTCCAGGGATCTCAAATTTCGGCTGACCAGTGGGCTTTAGCAAATTCCCTGTCCGCTTCCCATATGGGTGAATGGCACCAGACAGAACAATGCTCAAGTGCTAGAAGCATGAGTAGCCAGAGTACACAGAGCTATTAGATGTGAGCGATACGGTTGAAGTTACTCCTGTGAACTTTGCCGTGACTCGACAATGGTAAACTGGAATTCTGAGGTGGGGGTGAGACCACTTGAGTTGGGGGTGGGGGTATTTGTGCACTAGTCGAAACCCAGCAATACACCCCCTCCCCTATCTGTTTCCATTCACAATAAGTGGTGCCATTCTTTTCCTTTCGGGAGTGCTGGCAACACGTGCTTGTGACCGCACTTTCCCTTGTTGGCTCCGTCTCTCTCAGCTCAAACTGGTTATTAGCGCAAACACTGGCTGACACTTTGTTTGTGCTTTTAATTGTGCCTCGATGTTATGTCTCTTGTGAACACATACATTAGCATTTCTATTGGCACTGTATAATCACCGCTCTAACCACAACGCCATGCAGACAGTACACAGGAAATTACCACATGCAATAATGTTAGTTTGAGGAGCACACTTGCATTGGCGGAGCTTCTGTATAGTCTGAAAACAGTCTCAAATGTTAGGTCAGAGGGTGAGTAAGTGTTTTTTTTTAATCACAGTGGAAGGCAAAGTTTCCCCTTTCTTTTTTTAGAGTTAAAGTTAAAGTACCACCTCAGAAACTTACATTTTTCTGCTTTACAAATTGTATACTCAGATTCACTTCCTAAAACAATCCTCCATAGGCTTGGCATCGGCACATTATGTAAAAAACAACAATGGCCAAACAAGCACTAATCCAGATGCCTCAAACCTATACAGGATATATGATTGTTCGCCAGAGTACGCCAAATCTGTTCAGTCATGGTGGTTGGGACTTGGGAGAGGGCATTTTTAGTGAGTTTTAATGGGCTTATCCCAGAATTCCCAGCATCCTAATAGATCCTTTGGAAGAGACAACTTTTCCTATCCTTAAGTATCCTGGATAAGCTTATTTCAGCAGTATTATAGCCTTGATTTTAGAGTCAGTGATTATTAAATGATATGTTGTTAGGGTGAGTAATGCATTGTCTATATACAGTAATATACCAGTTTGTCATCTAAGTAGAGATTACAGCGAAATACTTTTTGTATTCCTTACAAGAATTAAGCTGCAGGCACTGGGGCCACGAGATAATCTCCCTATGACTCATGCAAACACACAATCGACACAAAAGAATTAGAACCATAACAGTTTGACAACATTTAAGTACAAAAGATAGAAGCAGCGCTCAGCGCTGAGTGTCAGGTGTCTGCGTCTCTGCAGGTATGTGTTTCCATAATAGAGCAGTTAAGAGGGCCTCTTGTCGCGGGCCCTTCCCTCCTGTCTCGGCACACTGACTCCAGTGTGAACAAGGGTGCCTGGCCGATTTAGTGTAGCCTTGTTAGATGGAGTATTGCACAATGGAAACTGTCATGCGGCTTGTAATGTGAAATTGAACTGGGAGTCATTTTGTTTGGGAATATACAGATCTGAATTGGTTATATTTCACTCCAAAGAAAGAACACATCTAACTTGCATAAAGGCTTGGGTTTAAAGTATTTCTCAGAGTCGCTTTTTCCCAAATGGCCACATGTCCACTACAGTTGCACCCTTCTCTCATGTTCCCAAAAACCACAAGCAGCCCCCGCCCAATACGGCCCTCACATCGCTTTCTTGCCACCCCACCCTCACCAGGACTGTTTTGTCCTCTGGAACATTCATTATACAATGTAGGGATAAAAATACAGAACCGGGTTTATGGCTACTCCTCGACTGCCATTGAAAATATGAACTTCTCTGACATTTGCTGTGTAACCCAAGTAAGAAAACAGAGAAGCCACAACATTTATACTGCATCACCACAACATGGATGCCTACAGTGACCAGGCTGACACTTACAGCTTGTTTGCATTAGAACTAAGGAACATTGATAGACGATAGTAAAAAGTAAATTTAACCATATCCATGAATCTAAACTGGAAATATGGTATTCACAGGCACCTGCACCAGTCTTGCCCTGTTTATTGACTAAATTTGATATGAAGGACAGAAGGTAAATCTTATGTGTATTTTCAAAGAAAACCATTTGAACCTCAGACAGTGTGACACATCTTCTTAAACATCCCTTTCTCCTGCATGACTCAATGATAATAACAGTATCAGGCCTTTTATACAGAGCCATAATTACAATAATCTAAACCTCTATTCGTGGCTGTTTATATCCTCCCACCCTTTCTTTTCTCTCCCTGTCTGCCTTTCATTCACTTTCACTCACTGACAGCTGCTTGTCCTGGGAAAGTGCTTTTTCCCCTACACAATATTCTATTACCTTTCTTACATGTAGCTACATGGTGAATCAGTGCTGTTATTCCATCATTAGCAGGATAATGTGTGTGCTGTTGGAGTTCAAACTCTAAATGCCAGCTTTGGCGTGACCTGGGGGCAGCTTGTGGCTTTGACTGATGCCAGTCTAACCAGCAAACGTCATCTGAGACTTCTAACAGCTTTTGTCCAGCTCAGCAAAGCTGGGATCATCTCCAAGAATGAAAAGTTTCACATTCACTAACAATTTATGTTTTGAAGTTTCCAAGACTTTTATGATTTTACAAACCCACACACAAATAATAAATATACACCTTTGTTTGTTGGATGTCTCAAATCTATGGGAAACATTTGAGTTAGTTTTGTCTCAAACCCAAAATTCAGGATAAAGAAACTTGTCCAAAGTTCATCCACACAACTGTCTGTACTGAGTGCCAGAGGCAGACACCTCTAAATCACAATTCCATAACAGTAGACCTGTGTTTTTATTATGTTTATATCTGTACAGACATTTAAGTATGAGCCAGACTGATAAAACATGCTGTAGCTCAACACCAACCTGTCTGATTCTATAACCCTCATTCATAATTAAGTACTAAGAAAAC
Organism: Chaenogobius annularis; assembly: GCA_015082035.1. Taxonomy (NCBI): domain Eukaryota; kingdom Metazoa; phylum Chordata; class Actinopteri; order Gobiiformes; family Gobiidae; genus Chaenogobius; species Chaenogobius annularis. Next base: position 327,955 of record BJKM01000600.1, on the reverse strand, counting down.
TAAATTAAAAGCATACATTTTAAGGGCGCCTGTAGTCAAAAAGTACATTCAGGCACAAAGTACCTTCGGGCATAGATTGTTTTTGATTAGTGTGAAAAGAATGGAGTTTGGAGATTTGTTTCTTTATATGTATGTACAGTATGCTTATGTCAACATCAGTCCCTGATTACACATTGCTTACACAATTCAAATGTAACTGTTTCTTAAACTAAAAACAAATAGAAAAGCTTTTCTTTGTGCATTCACATCAAATATTCGTCAAATCATATACATCATTTGGATTAAGATCAAACAACAACAGGTCCAAGCCTTGACCTGTGTATTGATCAAGGATATTAAATACTAGATTCCTGTGTATTTCAAACTGTGTTTTCACGATATGTTAATGTTGGAAGCTGATGTCCTGGTTTCTCAATGACATGTCTGCAGGTACACATTCACGTTCACTTGGTACATACTTGTGAGTGTGTGCACACATGTCACTTTCAAACGGCACATTCAATCACAGATGAGCTCCTAGCGGTGCATGACAAATCTCCACCTGTGTGTGGGATCAGCACTCAACATGCGGGAGCCTGCCCTGAGCTCACAGCCTCTGCACCCTGCACCTGAGGCCCTCCCAACCACTGACTGATGGGAGAATCTCGCCTGACAAAAGAACACCCGTGATTGATCACTTACACTCACCTGAGCACCCGAGGGAGGCCCGACATGCCAAGGACTGAAGCCCTAAGAAAGTGCACCATTCTGGGGGTAGTCCACCTGACTCCCTGGGGCTGATTCCTTAGCATGTGTCTGTGTGGTCATCACCACAGATGACTAAAACATACGCAGTACACCCTGAGGTCAGGAAATTTAATTAGACGCTGAATAATTTATCATTGGATACAAGTGTGTTGATGTTCCAAAGAGCTTCCTAATAAAGCCAGGAAACAACCTTGAGGTGTAACACTCAGTAGTGTGAGATAGGCTTTTGCCTCATTAAATATAAATCAGGCAATTGCAAAAGAAGGTAAATTGTGCAGACTAAAAGGACAATTACTGCCATATCAATCTACTTCATTCTGTTTCCACTTGCACTCTACTTTCCTAGTGCATTATTTTAACATAATGAAGTGAGACGAAGTAAAAAACATTCAAAAGCATGAGATTCTCTGAGGAGAAATCCAGACAAAACCCCCATCTGGCTCATAGCTATGTCTGGATTGCCTTCTTCACTGAGATAGGAGTCAACATGTTTAGCGACATCAAAAGAGAATCCGATACCTTAAGTATAAGAAGATTAACACTTGCAGTGATCTTGAGCTTAGGCTTCCCCAGGACTTTCAGCAGACTGTGCCAGAAGGGACAATTACAGATGAATTGGCACCAACATCTCGTCATTATTTAACACAATCTGGCACGGTGTATAAGCTCATGTCCATAACATTTTCTTTCAAGTTTGGCCTTGGTATCAAAAGGCTAGCAAAAATCCTGTGCAGAGGAAGTTTGTGGGAGAAACAAAAAAACCAAAAAAAAGTAATGAGACAGGGGGGAAAACATTTCTAGAAGGACAGGTTACTTGTTCGCCTTTTGACTGCATCGCAGAGTGGATATTTCTGGTAATGAGTGGAACGCAGTGGCAAATTTTGGAATTAGAAAATGTATAAAAGGAGAAAAAGCTGACAGAGAAACATGGACACACTTAATTTAAATTACACTTCCCGCACTTAATGCTGAATAACTCACTAATGTCGTCATTATTATTAGCATTTAGTTTTTTTTTTATAACAACTATGTGTCAGATACCTCCCTGCACTGACACTCGTAAGCTCCAAAACACCTGTAGGAGATGTTCCATGGCTGCAAGCTCAGTGCTAATCCTCACCTTCAGCACTATTTAGTCACCGCAGGACTTCCCAGGGTTTATGAAGTACACTACTCTTTACACACATATCACTGACTATTAATCCAAAGTACATACTGCACACTTGTACCTACAACGATTCAGTAAGGCGAAAGTAATCTGGGAGAAGCTCGGACGAAGATGTTGACTTCTCTGTGGGAAACACTGACAGCAATACAGGTTTGTGATGGAGGAACTTGAGCAACCATAAGTAAGGTATATAACCAGCTTAAACACCCTCCAGTTTTAGTGTTGCATATTGCATATTTTTTAAACATTTGAATTCATCTTTATTTAACCAGGTAAGAACCCATTGAGGTCAACACCTCTTTTCCAAGGGGGACCTGGGCCAAAATGCAAAATCCGCTGCACGCAGTGTATAAAACAGTTACACATCTACAATAAACAAGAGTCATAGTATAAAAAGACAAGAACAGAACTGCATTTAGAAGCACTGACCATTTTCATAGAATTTACACCTTTTTTTTTAATGGCGCAAAAACCCCTTAGGGACATCAGCTCACACAAGTTCAGTACAGATTGGAGAAAGCTGTGAGAGCAGCATAGAAAAAACTTGCTTCCCAAAATCAGGGACAGACACACAATAAATGTCACATGAGTGCAGACCAGGGCATAGTGACCTTCTGCTCTCTGCACAAGGTATCTGCACAGGTATGTCAGCGTGGGACCTCAAATAGACTTATAGATCAGAGTCATCCAATGAGTGAACCGCCAAGCACTCAGAGGGGCCACTCAGCCTTGGTATAAAGTACACAGTGATGAGTGAGCCAACCACAACCTGTTGCAAATCTAAGCACACAGCAACACGCAGTATTTAGTGATTGAAGGCACTTTGTCAATCCACGTTATTCACGTTCAAGTTGTAGAGAAGTCCAGTCCAACTCCTATCATCCGTTCGAGTCTTAAATGTGGAAGTCCAAATTATCAAAGACATGTAGTTAATTTCACCGGAGGCCAAGTTTCAAGTCCAACCCATGTAAGTAGGATTCAAAAAGAGTTTTCTTACTTTTTCTTACCTTCCTGCTTTGTAATCATGATCCAGAGACAGTAATACCTGATCATACACAATCAATACATATATGTCTTTTGACCTCAATTGAAGCATACTATACTTGGAAAAAAGTGGAAAAAAGTTACATGCCTTAGAGCAAAGTGAGCATCCATGCTTACAAAACTTTCTTTGTACGTTTGTTTAGTTTTTGGTTTAGTCTCTTTACAAATTTGTCAATACTCGCTAATCCTCCCATTATTGGCAGTTCCAAAAATGTCATTCATGCACTGAGAACAAATAAACATAATTTTCTCTCCAGAATTGGCAGCGCACTACGATAATTTGTAGGATACATGGGTGGTTTCCATTCTTGTCATCTGTCATCCCTTATAAGTCTGAGAGTTGTTAGCAGTACTCTCGAAACCATTACTTGGCTTGATCACAAGGCAGTACGATTCCTGAGTGGATTTGTCCTATTTGTCTCTGTTCCAGTCATTATCGGTAATTTGCTTTAATTGTTCTGAATGCATGCCATGGCACGTACAGTATATGTGATGCATTTTAAAGTAAGCTTAAGACAATCTGATTCAAGACAAGGTAAAGATAGCAGGTTACAAGACATTAACGGTTGGGCCTGTAGACCACACCGGAATACTGTGACAGATGCAGTATTCTGACATGCGGAGGCTGGGGACTTGAAGGAAAACTGAGTGATTTGGTTCTGGAGAAATTCCCTTTAGTCAGAATGCTTTCCTAAATGTCTCCGGAGCGGCTTTGACAGACAGACAGAGGAGACATGACCTGGAACAATGTGTCGTTTGATCACCGCTGTTCCGCTTTCATTCTGTCACTAAGATCTACCCACAATCACTTGATATTAAAAATCAGTGTTATTAATATGAAAATGTTAATGCATTATAGATCAAAAGTGGTGTCAATAGCAATTTTGTAAGTAAACTGATGTGCCACAAGAAGAAAGGGAACATGGGCTACTGGGTAAGGCACAGACAGATTTAGCATATGGCTCGTCTGCACCTTGGATTTCAGTATTTGTTCCATGGAAATAACTTGACAAAATAGAAACAGCAATAGCATGACAGCAATGGTGCAAACTGTCTACAAACGACATCTGTTAAAGTCAGCAGTACTTATACTGATTAGTCTTTGACTGAATAGGGCTGCTTACGTAGTCTTTCTCGACAGGATTTAAATAGCAATCAGTCTATCAAAGTAATTTGTTTGCATATAGATACATTGGTGATCAAAGAAGGAAAAAGACTGTAAAAGGTAAGATAACATTTTACCTTTTTAGAAATGACAGAAAGGATTTAGTTCTTCAAATTCAAAATTGACCTTCAAATAACTTGACCTGACTGAACCCTTTTGATTTAAGTCTTCTAGCTTTACAACAAGACAAACAAGACACATAGTTTCATGTATAGATTTTAAAGTAGCACACATGGGAAATAGTAGTCTAAAAAGGCATTCTAATCTACTATTACTACAATTAAATCATGCAAAACAACTGGCACAAAACAAACTATTGAAACAGATAGAGCCCTTATAGAGGCACCAGATAAACCAGCGGGCCCCGGTATCAAGCATCTCTTGCGCACTGCCGACTTAGGCAGGATTTACGCTGCCCGGTCACAGCGTCTCCATTAATTGCTGAAAGTGACACCATGCACAGTTATTACACGATTACGATATGACAGCTCTCGTTTTTCACCGTTACCCGACCAGCGCACAGGCCTCACAGTGCTCAGCTGCAGCAGGGTGTCAGTGGCTGGGACAGAGCCGGCACAGGGACCAAGGCCATGCATTGCAGCTAGGGCTTAGCTGGCTTTGGCCCTAGCATGACATGTAACACACACCAGTTGAACAAGGTGGCAGGGTTTGTCCATAAAAAGTATACTAGAACAGTTGCATGTATAAAAGTTTTATGATTAAGCTTCTTCTATGAGGACCTAACAGTAACCATTTAGAATATCACTTTGGAACACATTATGGTATCACTAAGGGCTTACAGGCAAGATAAAAATCACAGTTTGTAAAATTGTTAACACTTGGCCGTAATATTGAGTGATAGGTTACCAGCTTGTGGTTATAGTCATTTCCCACTTTAGACAAAGATGTCACGGACATATGGATTTTCTGCCATAGTAGTGGTGGCTGTCCCTCTGCTGATGCGAGAAGGTTGTGGTGAAGGAGTGTGAGTGCATGTGTGTGTGTGTATATATGGATGTGAATAATGCATTACGAGGTATGAGGCTGGTAAGAAGCCGGGGCTCTGGGAATTTCAAGGCATTTGTGTTGTCACACAAATCAGGAAGTCTTGGTGTGCACAGAGGCAAATCTGAACTGACGGCTCAGAAAGGAGATGACACCACCTCCTCCACACAAACTCTCACCTGAGCAAGAAGGTGTGACGATTAGAGTAAGCTGGTGTAAGGCAGGCATTCAATGTAATTTTTAACTACTAGAGTTAGAGATTACTGCTTAAATGTGTCAGTGTTCTAGACAATCCTCACCAGCTAAACAGTGATGGTCCACTGGCTTTGATAGAACATTTTTGAAGCTCATTTGCACACACTGCCATTGGGTTGGAATAGGACTTTGTCAAAACAGATGTGACCATACTAAGCTTTACAGACCATGGGGACTATTCATCGTGTTTCTTCTTTATCAGACAATAGATAAGAAAGGATGTAATCACCTTGACATGTTTCAACTGAAACTTCCGCCTTTGTCAGAATGCCAGGACTATTCACGATTGTGTTGCTAACTAACACATTTTTAAAAAGATCATTAAAGTGAAAAAAAAAAAAAAGGGGATTAGTAAACCTTTCATATCAATAGCTACTGTGGTCTAAATTAGGGATCTAAACTACAGATCTATTTTAAAGTTAAAACCAGTTATTTCTCATCTCATCTGACCTTCCTGTTCTCACCGTTACCCAGTTAGAAATAGACATGGCAGACATGATTTAACATTTACCAGCAGCACCTCTCATCTCTCATATGTAGCTCAGATAAATAAGACTTACAACGAGGTCAGACTACAGATAAAAGCCACTGACCCCTTGCGGGAGATAGTCCCACTGCCCACCATGCGCCTGTCTGTTTGGATGTATGTCTGATATAGACACAAGAATGTTATGGCCATCTATGAAAGTAAGTGAGTGTGTATTGGAGGAATGCTGGCGTATTATAGAGGCAGAGTGTTGAGTTGAAGACAGAAAGGAAACAGATCACTCTTTGAAGTCGCACTCCAACTGGCTGTTCATTGGCCAACTGTGGTACCAGCTTATTTTTGAACTTTGGTTAAAACTGTATTTAATTTTGTTCACAGTACAGTTTTAATGCTTTCATCTGCAATAATAACATACTAATGGTAAGGCCAGTTCCACACAAAATTATAGATTATTTAAGATCATTATTCTTTCTTTCATCAAATAATATATATTGTTATGAAGGAACCAGTAGTTTTAAAATACTCAAATAGGGCTGTACAAGAAAAGTCTTTATACTGTACGATGCCTGTTTCTACAAAAGTTTGGTAATCTACAGCATTTAAATTAATATTTTTATTAGCAAATCTATCTTCATTTTGAAAATATCAGGAAGTGGTTTAGCTAAAAACCAATAGATTATAGCATTATCCTTAAAGACTAGCCTTTTAAACATGTGCCCTGTTTGTTACTGACAGGTAGATCGCATGTTACTTAAGGTAATGACTTAAGGGTCCCGGCTTCCAAGGCTGAAGTGGGCAGACGCATTCCAGACTTTCACTTAAAAGAGCGTGTCAGGGGTTAAGTGGTGCTAAAAAAGTCGGCGGCCGCGGCGAGTGAAGCCACAGCCGCGCTCATCGGCAGGTGGGAGGTGAGATTTGGGGTGTTAGGAGCAGGTGTTGCCCAGGGTTACAGATCACAGCCCAGCGTTAGGCAGCGATAAGCTCAACGCCACTTAAATTACATCCGCGGCTCTGCTATGACCCGTGTGGTTAAGCGAAGCAGCACAGTGGATAGTGTAAGTGTGAGAAAGGAAAGCTGCAACATGTGTATCCCGGTGTGCAATTTTGTGCTTTACTAGTAAGCGCTCTGTGAGTGTCCACTTACCATAAATGCATGCAATGGAGCACATCAATAAAACCGAGTCACGAATCAGTCAACTAATACTATATCTAATTCCGTTTATGGTGCAGTTTAAAAGTGTTCTTGTGCATTTGTAACTTCAGATAAAAATAAATAAAATACTACCAAACAGAAGGTATGATTTCTTCAGACGCTCTCAAGAAAAAGTCAGCAGGTTCACGAAGTAGTTGGCCCACAGCAAGAAGGTCCATTCATGGTTAATTTCTGGACTATAAGTGGACAAGTGTGTTAGCATACTGTCCAACACTCGTACGCACTTAATTTGAATGCATTTACATTTTTTATTGATTCACTATCTATATTTTTGAGTCTTTAAACGCTTTGAAAACGACAACAAGGTTCCACTTTGTGTCACAGCTACGTATGAGAAAACCTTGTAGAAACACTTTTGGTAAATCCGGTGGAACAAATAAATCAGAACAAACAAAATCTACTCGAAGAAATGAGAGGGGTGAAAATGGACAGAGCCAAAAGGCGCGTGGAGCTTTGAGGATGAGCCGAGGTGAAGTATTGATCAGCCATTGACAAACACAATAGAAATTTTAGATGTGATGTGAGAGCCCCCATCCATTATTTATCACTGGGCCAAATGTGAGTGACGTGGGGTGCAGACAGGGGAGAGTATTGATTAGTACTGGGAGGAAAAAAGTACAATGGGTGGTGCTGATGGTTGGGGGGGGGGTCCGCGGAGAATAGACAGAAGAGGATGGGATGGCGTTTTGCAAGAGATCCGGAGAAGAATAGTAGAGGAGGGGGGGGGATAAAGCAAGGGAAAGCCATTAAGGATGGCAGTGTTACCAGACACTGGCACAGAGATGGAGGAGAGAGAGCGAATAAGAGGTCAACGTTCCCCCTTTCTATGCTCTACCACACCCCTCCATCTCGCCGCCCGCCCAAATCAATACAACCATGTCAAAACATAAAATGCATGCTTTTGCTCTTAAGTAAAAGGTGTCCTAAGATTTTAAAAGCATTGATTGGAGGACGGGTCGATGGAAATCAAGGAATATTTTCCTGTGCAAAGAGGGTAATGACACAACAACAGGGACACAGGCTACTCGGAGTGAACCGATCAGATTTGGCACCCCGCTTCAACAAAAACAGGACAAATGCTTTAACAGTAGCACTGTACATATAAAGAAATATTTCACATCAATTACATAATAATATGCCCGATGAACCTAAACTAAATATATAGTTGTTTACATTAGCCAGGGTTAGAAAAAGTAAATTTGGTATTTCAAATCTAATGTTACTCAAGTAGAAGTAAAAGGACATGGCAAAATGTGTGACAACATTGAGGGCAAAACTCAAATAATAATAATTTACAGAGAACGTTTAGTATTCAGTAGAAATAACAAAAACTACAACAGTTAGGCATTGCAAATGTATATATCTGATCAAAAGACCAAAATAGGGGCAGAGAATTTGTTGTATTTTTTTTTGGGTGGGTGTAGTCCAGTTTTGAAAATTCTATGTCAAGTCCAGTGACTGCCCATACAGAATCAAAACCACTCAGTTAAACATATACCAAGAACAAACAGCAAACACAACTCAAGGCGGAAAGGGAGAAAGCTACTCAACTATGTCCCATAATCAGAACATACAGTGACCACATGAATGGCCGTGCCAGCGTACAACCAGATGTCAGTTGTTGTACCACTTACCAAAGCATCAGCCACAGAACGCTGCTGGAAGGACAATGGTAATGTGCCAGTAATTAGACTCATCTATGGGTGTGGCTACGCTCCGGAGAAACTCATCTGTCCGTGACCACACAGATAACGAGTGACATGTGAACAAAACTCAAGACCAGAGGAATTTAACAAAAGTTTACCGTGTGATCCATGGGCTAACAAATACAATGTCAAACACCCTTCAGTTCCGACAAATTCTTATTTTGACCAAGTGTGCCTTTTTAAGTTTTTAAGACTATATTCCTTATATATTATTTTGTCAGAAGTCATTATGGAGTCTTGATTAAAGGTCTACTGTTGAGGCATTAAAGAAGATGCTCAGATCAGCACTTTCTAGCAACCTTAAAATAGGAACGGACTTTAAAGACAACATTGATGAATTTGGAACACAGAAAATCAAAGTCAACCTAATTCCATGACCTCTGAATCAGCAAGGCCTGACCTAAGCATTTCTCTGACACATGTTTTAGAAATTGTAGGTCACGGTCTCGTTAGACAAATGGCTGTTCCAATCCTGATTGTGAGTGATCTGTTTTCAGTGCAGCATATGAGAATGTGGGAAATGGAAGCTGGTGAGATAATCTGGTCACCTGATCCATGAAGATGGAGGCGATGACAGCCATGCTGTGCCACCGTGTGTCATGAGATGAGGATGCCAAGCGGCAGATGACACACTCTCCCTTTCTTAATGGATAGATTCTGCACCACAGCGGAAATATAGTGCACAGACAGAGGACATGGGAAAAAAGGAAAGAGCCAAGTATCCAATCACAGAGATACATTGTGCATACAGATGGGTGTGTGTGTTTGAAAAGCTAAATAATCTAACTTCCTGCCAATCAGGATGGAGTGGGTTCAGAACAGAAGATGGTACAAATGGTAACACCAACTGAGCCCTGGACAGCCTGTGACCACCTCCATAAAGGCAGATGTTATGCCGACAAATTAGTTCAGTCTAATAGATGTTTTTTTTGTTTTTGTTATGTGGTTTGACAAGATTGTTGTCTAAATTGGAGAAGAAAATTCTCCATTTAGACACTCACTTAGTGAAATAAAATAATTTGGCCTTAAATGAGCTGCACCTAAAAGGATTCTGCTGACAAATGTGACTGTATCGAGGTGCTAATGTGGCGCCTGCAGACAGCGTCTGCTGTAAATCTAATGAAAAGTCCCTCTGTGCCACTGGCTCAGGAGTGTTCTGCACGGGGGAAAAGGACCCCCTTTGAGGACCTCCTCGAAAACAAGATAATTCATCTCAAGGGGTTATCCCTCATGAAATGTAAAATAAAAGGCTGTGTACTCCACATGGTCTACATGTGTATACAAATAAGACTATAGCGTGCACAAAGGACATGTTTAACCTCCATGACATCGCACTGAACATGCACATCACTGTGAATGTATTGCAATATTTAACACAGCACATGTCCACGTCTCTCTGCTCGGATCAGATTCAGACTATGATAAAATATATGCTTGAAATTGCTTTATCATTTTCAAGATACACTTGTCCTATTTTGACCAAATAATATGAAACTGAATTTGGACTGTGGACCATATTATATTTTAATATCTAATTAAAAGCAAGGCAATGCAACCTACTTTTGCTAAACAGAATGCATTAAAGTCGAATACAGTCTTAGGGAAGGCACAGAATTCACATAGAGAAAATAAACAAGGCTCTCCCTCAACACTTGTATTTTATTTAGTAGTAGCTGATGAGAACATTGTACTTGAATTGCAAACACTAAATACCTACACACTTTTTGAGCTTACACCATGTCCCCAAAACAAGGCTCTGCTCTTTACATATATATATACGCAAATAAAAATAGCAGTTGCACAGTTGGACTGCTGAGACAGAAACAAAAAGTGTGGGATCTGTTATTTTCCTTCCCTTGCAGTGTGGAATTCTCAGAGGTAATTCTACTGTGGCGCCACTAGGGGAGCATGCAGACTCTTTTTCAGTCGAGGCAAACGAGGAGCACATGGTAGACAGGGATAAATATCAATAAAAGGGGAAACCTGTGTAAAAAGAAAAAAACTATATCAGTGCACTATATCAGTGCACAGGTTTCTATCAACATTATTTATATCTGTTTGATCTTGTGACCAATTTGGCAAGCTATTGTATTATACAGCGATGGGACCCAGCTCTCCACAAGTACATAGCACACCTCCATAATGTATTACACTTCTGTGAGATATTTAAGCTCTTTGTAGGAGTTAAGTCTCAGGGGTGCCGTGTCACACTGTGGGGATGATAGGGAGATTTAGTAGTGTCTGTATTAGCCTGGATGACTTCCAAAACTGCTGGTATGGTGTCATACAAACGCAGGCTGTACTTTGTCTCAGGCATCAACTTGATGCATGCTTTCAAGCAGCATGGTAAGTACTGTAATACCATGGTACTGAGTAGAAATATGCATTCTTTGTTGAGGTTAATAACTTATTTTCTCTACTTTTACTGACGCAACAGGAGAAATGCAAATATGCATTCTCCATTTTGGACATTATTTTACAACTTTACTCTAACATATAACAATATACACTATAACTTATTACTCGTACCAAGTTTGTCTTTAGGGTCAAGAATATTCAATGTAAACAAATGTTACAAATCATGTGGTATCAGTGATTTCTGCTACCATGCTTACCTCTGTGACTACAGGTTTATAATGAGTTATTTTAAAGACAAGAATAAAACTTTCTGTTTTGTACAATAACTTATGTCTTGAGGGGTGGCAACATGAGTGCACTGACTCCAGCCCAAGTGTCATCTTTAGGAGCGACAAAAGTAGTGTTTTCTTTTCCTGCAGCAGAGCAACCTGGTTCTTATTCTGAGCTAAACACCACTCGTGTCTGGGGCAGTCGGTGGCTTTGTCTGCAAATTCTAGAGCCTTTAAGAGACTGCATTTTCTGTCTGACTGAACTAAACACAGCCCTTTAGAGTTTATTTCATTTGCTGGTTAATACATAAAGACACGTAAAAGAGTTAATTTAGGCAGTCTCTATTTTACCAAAAACACCAGATTGCCTGAGAATAACACAGAATAACTAAAGGAATATGTTTTAGATTATAAATATGAGTAGAAAAAGTACCAGTGGAAGTTACTGCTTCATTATCTGTAATGTCTTACACTTTGTAATTACCTCACTAAATGACATCTTAGTGTCTGTCTGGTGCAATATACTTTAGTGTAAAACATATAACGCTGCAGGAAGCTTTGTAATGCCTAAAACCCTCAATTAGACCCATCAATATTTAATGAAAAGACCAGCCAGCGCCTAGTGCTAGAGAGCTGGCATGATGTTAATTGTTTAGCCCTGAGCACCGGAGACAGACAAGAGTTGATTTGGTGTATAATGCATGGCTTTGGTCCTAACATAATATTGGGATTGGTTCTCGACTGTGAGAATAACTTTAAGCCCCGCCCATTGTAACACTGTGTACACTGAGGATCTTACAAGGCTAGGATTGGTTAAAAAAAAGTTCTACACTTTGCTCCTCTTCGGCCCGGTCTAAAAGGTTTGCTTCAGCTTCTCAGACAGAACATCTGTCCTGAAGTGTTTGCCCCAGGGCTTTCTCAGTAGGACCAGCATTTACTGGTCTCAAGAGAAGAATGATGTAGAGTCTACAAATAAATTATTACACTTTATATTAGTCACATATAAAGACTATGTTAGATTGGAAGTTTATTTTTTATCAAGATATATATTAATATTAATCTGGAAATGATCTATTTTTGTTACTGGATAAATGTAATAAACTATACAATATGAACAGTTAAAACATATGGCGAGTGTGGGCAGCAGGCCTGACTTTCTGAGGGCCTTCACATGAGGGTGCAGGGCGGAGCAGGGCTGAAAGATTAAAGATACACAGGGGGAACATTACAGACTCACTATCTGCTGCTCTTCCTCCTGGCTTGAGTCTGTCTCACCTTGGCATGTGGCAATCGCATCATCCATTCTTCTCCTTCAGGACCAGTGCTGTCCCGGGAGGTGCCTTGCACTGGGGTTTCTTTTCATTGCTTCCTGGGTAAATTGATTTTAATAGCCAACACTTGGGGCCTTTCTCACCGTCTCGTCTTTGAGCTGCAGCTGACTCTGTCACGCCCTGCCATATTTCTCTACTCGACATGTCTGGGCTATTTTCCAGGGTTATTGGAATAAGAACTGATGAATCCCTTTCAAGGTCCCAAGGAGATAATCTCCTGTCATTTTTGATTTGCATAACATTATTTAAAATTTAATGTAATGGCATTAAGAAATAGACGACCCTCCCTCTTTAGCAGGCAGACAGGCACACATCTGCCTCTGTGTGGTTGAATAAGCAGGCAAACAGAGAGTTTCAGATGGATAGTCTCTTCCTCCTATACATGCCTTACTTTCTTCCTACCTTACTAGAGCAACCCCCACCTTCAGACTGTCCCACAGTACATACTGTGCAGAGATAATCAACAGATAGCTCAAAGCAGATAAAAGAGCTATCAGATCTACACTCACAAAGCAGTGAGTTTCTGAGGAGTGGGCCAAAGCCTGGCTCAGAGGCCCAGGGCCAGCTACCATTCTATTTGTCAAATATGTACGTCTCTGTCTTTGAAGGCTGCAAGGGGATTCAATTAGGCTGGCACAACCATCAAGTAGTGACTTAATTTATGAACGAATGAACTTTTCTACAGACTGTCCGGGACAAACTGCTGCACAATGCAATAAAGCCGGCTTTATTAGTAAAAGAGTCCGCAGGCCAAAGAAATTATGCAGTAGACAAAAACAAGACATCATAGAGATTTGTTGCACATCCATAAATATTCACTTTAAGTTGGCATATGCCCATAGTTAAAGTGTTCAGGTGAATGCTCAAACCCCACACACACGATTGGTTGTCTTTGTGGCAGAGCATCTTCAGCACATTAAAAATAAATTTGCAGGGAGTCAATTTGGGAAATGTTTGGTGATGCAGGGCAGGAATACCATGTGAGCTCTGGGAATGACGCGCCCCTCCTCCTGTCCCTAAGGCATTCTCTTTGTCTATCTATTTGGCGTGATTAAAAATACAATAATGAATGCATATTCCTTCCAGATGAATACATAGAAGGGTCTGGCAGCAGATGAATCAAGGAGTGACGTGTTGGTAGAGAGACTCAGGTCAAACAGATCCACATTTAGGTCCTCGCGTGGACTGGACTTTCTCAGAGCGGAGCTGTGTGGACATTTAGGACCAAGGACTGTACTCTATTAAAATCACATCCATAACTGCTGTCCAACAGAAAAAGAAAAAAATACATTTTTTATTAAAGACTTGTGCATAACATCATGTTTTTTATGTTTGTTTGTATGGAAATACTTAAAAATTGCAACATTGTTTTTGTTTTGCATGTTTGATGACATGAATAGTAAAACATAAATCAGACTTTACTTCCAGTTACAAAGTACCTCCATACTTTGATACGTTTTAAACATTTGAGTATTGAATATTTTATAAAGAAATGCACAGTGCAATCTTTCTGGAGGGGGGTCCACAGTCTCTCTGTATATTTATTTTCATTTTACCAGGCCAAACAAATGGCTACTGTTTTTAATTATTTATTTTCCTGAAAAGAAAATAATGTTGTTAAAAACCAGCAAATAAAAAAAACAACTAAAGGTGTTTTAATATTGTTTTTGTCAACCTGAATTAACAAAACTATCCATAATAACAACCATGAATTGATTTGAGGTCCAGAGCACATTTGGAGTCCAGTCCTAGTGGTGCGGCCCCAGCCACCAGCGGTGCGGCCCCAGCCACCAGCGCCACAGCCTCAGCCAGGGCTCCTCTGTTAGTCCCAGCACAAATCAGCAGCAGAGAAGGAGCACTCTTCTCCTCACATGTCAACTTCAGAAAGATTATCTCAGGCTCCCTGCAAGCTTTGATGCTAAAATAGTCCAGGAAGTTTCTGTCTTAAATATGCCCCAGCAGACAGAAGGGATTCTAGTGAAAATATACAAAGCATATTGGAGGTGGAGACTACTATATAGAAAATGTTGCAAACGTAATCACAGAGCGTAAAAAGGTTGTTGGTAATTTCAACGTCAGAAAAGGGAACATTAAATTATAGAAAAAAACAACGAAACAGTACATGCAACAAAATATATGTTTAAAAAGCAAACTGACCTGGCTTGAGCTGTACCAATGGCCTTGCCTTCCACTACCAAGCACACACCGCATTCAACCAATCTATGTGTGTGACCCCAAATCACAACAGCAGCAGCCTCACTTTTGGGGGATACTGAGGCCCTCTGGAGTTCAACGGATGCTCCAAATCACCCATTGACACAAAATGAGCCCATGTGAAAACAACATAGGATTACTGTGTCTTTTCTTACTATGTCTGTTGATGATTCCGTCCCTCACTGATTCTGACCACATTTTTGATGTTTCACTAAATACGTAACAAAACAAAATACATAATTTATATGTAGGGCCTTCATGATGGCTTGCATTCTGGGCATTCGTGCTGTCTCTCACAATGCATTTGATCTGGGATGGTGTACTATGGGAATAAAAGGTTCTATTATTTCTGAAGCAGAGTAAAGTAGATGATGTAAAAACATAAAGGGGTTTGTAAACAACTGCTGTTTTTTTTCTGGTGAAAGAAGAATGTGTCTAAGTGACTGGGTAATACATTCTTCTATATTATACCGTTCACATTGTGATGGAGGCCCGCGCCTCATCTCATATGCAGTTATCCAGCTAACTATCAGCCTTCCCCTACTGCTCTGCCACTCTTTGATAAGAACAGAGGGAAATTAAAATCACCAACCTGAATTATGAATCCAATGACAAGATATAGTCTCCAAAGACTCTTTCAGCGTACCATCTCTACCAGCTATGTCTCCATCCCTCTCTTTTACCCATACTTTCACTGTTGCTCATCATTTCACTTTCAATCCCAGTGTTGTGTTTTGACTATTTCATTTTCTTCTGCCCTGCACACTTCCTTACAGAAGATCATGTGCTAGCATATTCCATAAGAACAAGTGAGAAACTGAGGCGGAGAAAAGAGAGGAAAAGTTTCAAACGCTGATAACACACAGTTTGATAAAACTGACAAGGGACTCAATTAAAGCTTCCCTGTCAAAGCAGGAGTGATATTTTATTAAGTGCCAGTGTGCCATTGGATGAGTACATCAAGCGACACATCTGCAGACGAGAGGGCTGCACCAGCACTGTAACAGGGACACGTGTTGCCACTTTCAGAAAACATCAGTCAAAACTCACTTCATCAAGTCTGCTGAAAAATTAACGGATATTCATATTAGGATGCTCGTTCACTTCTTTATGCACCAACCTTTGTATTTGAGGCGCAGAGTCTCGTTGTCCCACTTTTTTTCTTTGCATTCAAGCGGCTCTGCACAAAGGCCTCTGGTATTAACTTTGGTTACATAAACATTAGAACAAGAGCAAGCATAGCTCAACTCTAAAGGGACAACAACTAGAGGTCTACAATGTTGCTGTTGTACAGATTTAGATAAACTGGTATCTGGGCCAGGAGCACATGGTTTTGAAATAGTCAAATCGTTCAATTGCATGAACACAGACATTTTTATTGGAAATGAATAAAATAAGAATAATATTTGCAGAGTAACCCTTCGCCTTTGACCGAACTTATCATTACTTTATGCATTTGTAATATGTGCTATATGGCATGTCATTTTGTATTGGTATTCATCTGGTCTGTGGCCTTTTTGGGAAACCACACATTAGAGTACCCATAACATTATAACCACATGCTTATTAAGTGTGGGTAGTGCCTACCTGCGTATTTCCACCGCAGTCAGTGCCAGTAACTGATTCGATCCTCACTAACGTCATTGTGTCCCTGGATCTCTTAACGCACTTGTCCACTCCAGTCGCCTTTTTAGTTACACCAGGAAGGACATCTGACATAAAGCTCTTCCGAATCATGGTGTGAAAGGTTCTCTCTGCAACTCCTGAAAGAAAGAGCAGTTAAATGAAATAAATTACATACACAATTATACTCACTGAAATATATAACACAGGGAGTAGCACAAGTGGAAAATGCAGCAGTAATAGTAGTTAACACAATAGTATTAATAGTAGTGTTGGAAACTTGTTGAAAAAACGATGCCAAACTTGTTTTTGAAGACTGGTGCATATACTGTATGTTCAGCAAGTTCCTTCTACTTACAATTCCTTTTCAAATAAAAGTAAACTTAATTCTAGAGAGAATGAAAACACGATGCTAGATAGTGTTGTACCGCCGTTTCTCTGATGTGCCTGTGTTACTGGAAGATGAAACTTTTATTCTGATCCGGCTCTTGTAATTGAGATTGCTCTTGTTGTTGTTTGTGTGAGGAAAAAAAGGGCTCTTATAGTCTTGTCCACCACCGCTGTCACTCGCACAGACTGTAAATTTGTGTATGCAGAGACTTACATGTAAATGCCTATAGCTTGGTTACATGTGTGTTTTTACGGCAAATAGCAGTCTGTATGTGTGCATGGCGGCGTTGACACTTGCTGATACAGGATTGCAATGCTTGACCATACATATAGTCTGTTTCATCTAGAACAAAAGCTCAGTTGGAGGACACAAAAGGCCAGGTTCAAAAGCATTGCAGGCATCGGTAGCCCAGGCCTGGATACATGAAACAATCAGTGTAAACTTGTCCACAACTAAAAGCACTGTGATGCACCTACAACAATAGACATCCACGGATCTGTCGACACGAGGCAAGATTAAAGGCGCGGCTGGATCAAACACAGAGTTGGTGAGTTGGTGATTAGAAAAGAATGTATTTTTTTTGTGTGCAAATATCATTGATTAATATGTTGTTTTCAAGATGAATGATGATTAATGTATGATGTGTACACGCTTTGTGGATGCGGAAAAGCACTGGGACATACAGTGTGATGTTTGTGAATAATTTCCTCACATGTTCACATCATTTTCTTAGCGCTGGCTGTGATAAAAGTACAAGGGTGATGCTCATTGTAAAGCCACATTTCAATGACAGCTACTATAGAGGCTTCCACTGATCTAGCCAGCATCCAGCTTGGCTTTAATGAACCGCATAAATACAAACACAAGGATAAAATATAAATTGTTGTTGGGTACCGCTGCAGGTATATAGATGAGGGTAGATAGGAGGAGGACTTATGCGGAACATTGTAGTGTATATCTGTTTTTTGAGCTATATGCGCATAATCAGAGACCAATTCATAGCTGGAACACACAGTTAGGTTTGATCAGGACTATAGATCAAATACTACTACAATATTAATCATAGTTGCAATAATAACATTGTACTTGAGATGATAAGGAACTTCTGTAGCCACAGCTGCCCTGTAATAGACCGACGGAAGCTAAGTTGCCAATCTGCATTAGTATGTTAGTATGGTGCAAAGGAACTTTCGATTGAACTGTCTTCCAGAGCGGCTTGGCCATCCGGAGAACCAGTGTGTGACGGGACGCTCTGAGTCTAAGAAAGATGCAAAGAGAGAGCGAAGCCTGAGTACGATGCCGGATAGAGCAGGAGTTTTTCTACATGAAACTCCACTCCCAAGACCTCCACCGTTTTTAATGGACTTTAAGCATTTTAACATTTTAGCATTGGGCTCAATTGTTTTTATTAATTTTGTTGTAGCATTTGTAATACGTTATTCTTTGATTTGATCTTTTTGGATAACTACACATCTCGTCTTGTTTTAGAAACCTTTTAGCTTTTTATTGTGTTTCAAAGTTTCTTTTTAAGAGTTCCTAAAAATAGTTCAGAGTCTCTTTTTAAAAACTTAAAACTAGGAGGCTTTGCTTTTTATTTAAAGTTTAGACCCCACTCCACCACACACATACATTGATACAAGGAGACAAGGTGGTTGAGTAATAACTGAATTTCAATCTCAATTAAATGTTGATAAATTGCACACTCCTATACTGTATAAAAGAGCACAGGCTTGATGTATTTTTAAATTATGCAATAATCAAAAATCTTAATAGGAAGTGACAAGTGGGTTGGTAATCTGGCTGCCACCTGGAGGGCAGTGTGTCAGTCTCTCAAAATGATGTGAACTGTGGCTTCACAGGAACATGACACACAGTAGAGGAACCATAACAGAGAGAAAAGGTTAGGCACAGAAAAATAAAAGTGACAATTTTGAGGGCTGGGTTTAGTCTGGACAAAGGATGATGCTAAAGACAGGGTCAAGTTTCACAGACAGAAAAACAAGGAGAGTTAAAAGACATGTTTATGGCCGTTGTACTTAAAGCTTGGGGTATAAATATAACTTGGTTTTACAAATCGCCACAGGTACACATTCTCAGTCTTGAAGCAAACCGCATACTGACAAACACACCCACTACTGTCATTTTCTCTTTCAAACAGTCTACAATCTGTATGAACAAACTTTTGTTTACTTTTGGATACACAGACTGAACTGGTGACTACACAGTTTTTGCTATAACCATATGTTAAACTTTGCAGAGAGAGTAGTTTGAAACACTAGGCTAAGCACTTGATGTCACTCCAGTTCCTTCGGTCTCCTGTTGGGGACACAGTAACGAGCTGAACATAAAGAAAACTGACAAGACTGTGATATGAGAAACGAATACTACTTCTACCATGGCATGCTTTACTTTGATTCGCTCCCTCATGTGGTTAGAGCCATTTTGATTTCCACAGCCCGTAGTGTACTTAGACACTTTTCTCCTTTAAAACCCAAGTATGAATTTTCATTGTTCTCTACCTAAGTTATGTATGACAAACGCCTGGGGCCAAATCACCATCAAAGCACATCGCAGGAACACTGCGCTTCCAAGCTTCTTAGTGATGACAGATGTCACTTTTGAAGTGAGCAAGGGGATGAAAGTGGCGAGGATGTGACGGGCAGCGTGAGGACAGCTTCTCCACCGCGACCTGCCATCATCAGTGCTTCGGAGGTGTAATGGAGGGAGACTGGACGGAGACTGGAGGGAGGCTGGAGAGGCCTACAAGTCTCGCCAGCCGTCTGGGGTGTCTGTGTCAGTGCCCAAAGAGGCCAAGCCTTAAATGTCATACCCACGTAGTGCATGAGGAGCCAGCACCCAGGTTGGCAGCATATCAGGCAGCCGGTCCACAGAGCGACTACTCCCTGAGCCAGCCAGACACACTTCACGCCTCAGCCTCCGATGGGGATGGAAGTGTCTCCCTCTGTTACACTGGCTGCTCTGCCAGTGAATTCATCAGGGTATAGAGGGAATAGCTAATCTAAGGGAACCAGCGGCCCAGAATCAAAGGGCCACTGGCTTCTGTCTTCCTTGTGAATAGCGCTGCTCACCTGGGTACTATCCCCGGTGTAACAGAGCAAGCTGCAAAAGGACTTGGTAAACAAGGCGAAGCAATACAACTTTCAAACAGAGAGGCAGGTAGTGCAGGGAAACCAAAACAAACTCTTAACTCTGGAAATCTACTGAACATTTCCCCTTGCCTTCCCAACTGTTCCCAGTGTCTTTATTGTGGCTTGATATGTCACCACTGTCTATATCTCCTACTTACTCAGGACTTCAAGTGGCTGTCTCTATTTTGTTGGGCCATAAATTATTCAGTGCCATGTGTCTTCTTAGAATCTGCGCTTTCCATTGGGTTGCTATCTTATCCCCTTTTCTGAAAGAGGGGCTGGCGCTTTGAGACAGAGTTTGCAAAAGGTAACACAAGAACTTCAGCACCGACAACCACTTTCTTAGTAGGAGCTCTTGTCAAGCATATATATTTGTTCCGGCACAAGGAAAATACAAAAAAGAGACGAACGAGGAAAAAAGTTGTATCTGAATGCAACATGGAAACCAACAAGCTCCACTGCTGCTACTACAACAACTTGGACTGGTGTTTGGAACCAGAAATAATGTCAGTATTCCACATGGAGGAGTGTGTATTTTGCTCGAGCACATGCAGTCATAGTTGTGTTTGTGTGTGAGGCAGTTGTATGTAAATAGCCATATGAGACCGCATAGCATTACTGTCCAGAGACTGAAGAGGTGACCTGATCCCAATTAATCACACAGTCCCAGGGAGAACTGTCACATCCCATCTCCGTCAGCCCCACCATCATGTTCTGTCGTCCTCCTGTCATCCCCTGTTCATCCATCTATTCATTCTCTCCAAAGTATTTATTCACCCGAGCCTCCCGCCACCGCCTCGTGCTCCCTCTGTTTGTCCGTACGCACATGGTCCTAAAATGACAGGTCAGCTGCGTGAGCAACTCAGGCCCCTCCTGTCCTCCAAACTCACTTTTTGTTTGCCACAAAACAAAATTTGCAGCAATATAACTGACTTTAAAGTTTTGCAAACATTTGACCAGCATGATAGTTGCAATTTAATAATGTATTTTGTGTGCCCTCTGCGAATAAATGCAGGAATGTAAAAATGCATTTTTATTTTTTTTCTTGCTACCATAAGCGGGTATGAAGCAAAATAATTATTCATAACACATCATTGGGTATACAATTTTCTTTTGTATCAAAACTAAGAATAACTGCCAAGATCTTGAAAATGGGGGTGAAACTCTTGTACGTAAGCCATGATGGATTGAAAGCTTCTGTCTAGGGAGCACTCTTAATGGGAAAGAGGTGGAGAAATGCATGTCCCAGAACTATAAAATCTCCTCCTCTCAGGTTGTCTTGGGTATTTCCCTAACCCTGTCTGTATAGTATGTGCAGAACCACATTCGCATTCAAATTTAAATTAGGAAAAATGCAACAGTGGGATAACTATTTGAACAATAATGAGACCCCATGCGGCTTCTCTCATCTTCTACGCTAATCATCAGGTGAGTGAAGAGGGTTTTACTCCGAATACAGGTGCGTACGCATGCCGCAATGGTCTCTTATTATACAATTCTAGTATTTAGTTTATGTATACTATGCAGAACTGTTGCTAATGCACAACCACAGCATTTTCTTCTTGTTTTTCACTTGATTTTAATTTGTTTGTATTAGCAACAAGCAGTTTTTTTTTCCTTACAGCCAGTTTTTACTATTATTTTTGGTACAACTTTATACCTTAATAAAACATAAACAAAGACTTCATTCACTATTAACAAATAGTTTATTAAGAATGATTCAGGCTTAGTCACTACTTATTTAAGGAGTTACAGTTAGGAATGAAGGAAAACATTTTAAATCTTGAGATATCAATTTGAAATGTTTTAAGTTTACTGCCATAAATGTATTAAATGTTTCTTATATAAAGTTTTTACATAAAAATTAGGCCATTTATGTGTAAAAATTGCCTAAATGGCACGTTTTCGCCAGGTTTAAATCTCCATTTCGTTGACATATTAGATTCAAAAATGTTGCCTCAGTTTTTTTTTAAGTTAAGTTAAGTTAAAATATAATAAATCAGGTTTAGAATTCAATCTCAATCTCCTTGAGTACTAGATAAATAAATTAAAATATTTATATTTTTGTTTTTTTTGACACCTAAAAATAAATGAGAGCACCTTTATTTTATTGAATAATGTTTAGAGGGTCAAAAAAGAAAACTTAACTTAGAAAATATATATATCTCCACCAATAGCTGCCTGATTGGTGTACAAATGATCATTTATATTTACAACAGATAAATACAGCAAATAGATTAAAACAAATAAAACATTTAAATACTTAAAAAATATATAAAAAATACTGCGTTTGAAGTTACAATGTCTATGGATGCAAGTGTATTAAATGAAACAATAAAACATCTTAAGGTGCAGATTGAAGTTTTGTATTTTTTCCACTGCACCTGTAGATAGGGTAGAGAGGTGGTGTTCACATGACAACACAACGTTCTACAACTTGTTTAAAATGGAACTGGGTCTGTGGTAAAATTTGCGGTTTAACTCTCAGATTGCAGATTTGTTGACCAGTTTTGTGGTTCATGCCTCTGTAATTACTTTGTC
The DNA here is from genome assembly GCA_015082035.1 of Chaenogobius annularis. Classification (NCBI taxonomy): domain Eukaryota; kingdom Metazoa; phylum Chordata; class Actinopteri; order Gobiiformes; family Gobiidae; genus Chaenogobius; species Chaenogobius annularis. Next base: position 305,289 of record BJKM01000600.1, on the reverse strand, counting down.
CAACCACATGAAACATTGTAAATAGCTTAAGAAAGTTTGGCCAATGCCAAACAAATAATGGCAAGGTTCAGCGTTTGTGGATTACTATTTTGGGTTGTTCTATAACTGTAAATCTCCCACAGAGTTACTGTATATTGGCACATGCCTATTAGGACGTGAACACAACCTATTACTAAACCTGAATCATTCTTTAAAAAGATTTGTTCATTATGAATTAAGTCTGTGTTCATGTACAAATCATGGTTTCAAAAGCAAACAGACTTTGCCCCAATGCAACGCAATTTATGTATATTCTGATTTCAGGTCCAACATTTACATTTTCCAAACTTTTCACGGTCCAGTTACTTTGACGTCAACCTATGTATAATACAGTGTATACGATTATGAGATACAAAGTGGAATAACCTTGCAAAGCCCACTCTCCTCCTCAACCCAGAGTCTAATATTTGTGTTAGTCCCAACACACACACATACACCTGGACTGTACTGTTTACCTGCAGGTTAAAGGTCTGAAGTTGGTGACAGGTGGAGGAGCTGTATGGGTGGGGGCAGATGAATATGCACATAGAGAGGAGTTGGGGGGCGGAGAGGAAAAGAATGACAGTACAAAGGGGAGGGGGCCAAACGGGGGTCACCAAATGATGAGGGGTTAAATGCCACAAATGCCATGTCTCGAGGCCTCATATAGACAAGCTCTGCACTGCTCCCAAGGTCAGGCTGAGCACGCGTGCACCTGTGCTATGGTAATGGGGCTCTAGTGGCTGGATGGTCGTCTGGCTGAGGGGGGAAAGCTTTCGTGCACAAGAGGTTGGTCAGTTAGAGTCCGCTGTCTGGGGCAAGTGGCAGAGCAAAAATACACTGTCTGCTTTCGATAATAGGGATTAGAGGGACAGCGATGTATTTAGCCTCATCTCAGGATCAACAATGTGAAGTGGGACTGTTTCAAGGGTATGCTGCTATTTGTGAACAGAAATGTATAGGCGCTTACGGCCTAATTGTTATCTCTATATGCAGACAGTTTACGCACTGTTTTCTATGATGGCAGAAATCTGCGTTCAAAGTAAAAGTCTAATCTTGTTTTCTCATCTCTTGAAAAAATACATTTTATAAAGTTTATATAATACGAAAGACTAAAAAAAACAGACAACAACAAAAAAACACAACAAGACAAAGAGAGCAAGAGCAAGTATACAGTAACGTTAACGTTTCAGGATGCTACTTTTCAATTGGATTCACTGCATGGCAACTGCCCCTGAAAATGTTTCACTGATACAGGTATACGGTCGAATACTACATGTAAACACAAAAACTGCCAAAAACATGAAACGAAAAAAAGAAAAAAAAAAAAAAACCCTAACTGCAAAGAAAAAGGATCCATGCTGGAAACGTGCAAAGAACCAATTCCAAAAAAAGAGAAGAGAAAGAGAAAAGAAAAGGGCCCTGCAATGCGACTCCACTGGCCAAGGTCAAGAGGTCTAGACCCAATCCTCTGTCAGTAAAAGTGTGTTGTTTGGGCCAGAGTTCAGATTTTGGGGGACGACATTTTCAAAGAAAAAATTACATACAAATTCAAGATTGATAAATATAAATAAAAATTTTAATTTTTTTTCTCTTTCTTTTTTTTTTGCACCTTATTACTCAGCCCTTGTCCTGGTTTACTGCAGATTTAATTCTTACTTAGGTCTGTTGTGGTATAGAACACCGCTATTCAAATGAAACACCCCTTCAACAGATGTTTGCAATGTAGTGCCGCAATGAAAAACACTGTATGGAACAGTGTTGGAATCTCCCTGCTAAAATGTGATAAAGGACAAGCCAAGTAGCCGGGTGGACATGCCAATGACTGACCAGCATGCACCAAAGTCCTGCCTGCCCGCCAGCTAGAGCCCCAGATGGCCGGCCAAACTGTGGTCAATGGAGCCTGCAGGAGGTGGCAAAATAAGGATCCTTGATTATCAAAACCACCACCGTCCGTCACTATGGCAACGTAAATGTGAAATGTTATTCTGGACCAAGCCAAGTCTTCAATTAGGACAGTGGGGTGGCAAGAGGACAATATGCGCTATCTCCATTCCAGCAGGGGAGACAGACGAGACAATGAACACAAAACCAGCACATATTTTAACGTGGCTTAATTGCTAGTATTCGAGCATAGCCGTCATCCTTGGCCCAAAAACAGTACCAGGACAGGACTACGACATGGTTAAGTGTCTGATCCTTTGAGCGCTTCCAATCTCCAGTAAGTTTGTCACCTATACCATTATTGTCCCATGAACTTAACAGGCGCAGTCAGCCTTCAGCCAATTAAAGGGCAGCATTAGCATTAGGCGGGAGTGTCGGTAATATGAGACGGCCAATTAAAATCACTTATGGGCAGGGTAATATCCTGTGATTTAGGCCCGAACAAAACGGCTTTGTGAGGATTATCCTTGGCGTAACATGATCTCATTCTCTTCCTCTCACCCAGTATCCAGGAGCTGAGTCAACCCCAACACTGTACATACATACGCACGCACAAGAGGGATGACAAGACAACTGTGTGCCTGCACTGACTAGCAATGCCAGTGTTTCTCAAACCAAGGTACGGGTTCCACCGATGGTACACAAGCTCCTTCTGGTGGTACTCGCATCCCTCTGCAATTCGAGTGTTTTCTTTATTTAGTTTTCTTTTATTTACTTTAATTGTTTTTGCAGACCTGATTTAGCCCTTTTGACCTGGTATAGTCCCATGATTAAAGCTGGTTTGGTGGTGATATTTTTATTGAAGAGTCAGCCACTGTAGAGCCATTTATCTATGCCATGTTAGAGATTTTTTTTTTTTGCCACAATGTAGTCATTTTATTAAGAGCAACATGACAAAACACATAAAGAATAGTCCGTAGAAAGTCAGTCTGACATGTATCCCTTTCTGCACCTGTACCATGTGATACAATGTCCACCAAATTTGTCAATTTTCCAATTCAGTGCAAAAGTCTGTCTTTTCATTTCATAAATGTTCAACGTTATTTCAGTCCAGCCCTTGAGAGTCGGTTCAGTCACTGTCATTGTCCTTGTTACTGCTTTATTGTTGATGCCAAAAGAAAATTCCACAGGAATCTCTCTACCAATTCCATTGTTTTCCATGAGTTTTACATCCGAGGTACATTGTTTTAAAGTCAAATGGCATGTCGGTGTTGAAGACTGTCTGCATCTATGAATTATAGGGCAATCGCCAAACACAAGGGCCGCCTGACAGCCACATTCTCTCCAACAATCAGCTGCTCCTTGCTTGTAGCCATGGTGCAGTTCATCATGCATTTTTGTGAACATGATTTAAATAACTTAAAAGTCTATGTATTCAATCAGACAAGGCCCTAATAGCCTCCTGGACAGGTGTTGAAAAAAAATCTGGTTTCCCTATGTAATTGCTATTTCCATATCAAATAAATAAACAAATACAATAAATAAATACGTATTTTACCCTCTGAGCGCTAAACTCACTTGGCCACAGTCGTCACTGTTTCTGTATTTCCTTTCGTAAGAATACAGTTGTAAATGTAGCGCTATACTTTACCAAAATGTAACTGATATGAAGTAATAATCCAATATGAAACATAATAAAAGAAATACAGTTTTACTGTTAAACTGCAAAAATACATACCAGAAGTCTAAAGCCAAGTCTGTAAAGTAAACATGAGTCTGTCTTTGTAATGCAGAGCACGTAAAATTGAGATTTCTAGTGTTATTTGAGTAAGTGTTGCAAGAAGCAGAAAATGTCCACATTAGGAACGGGCACAGTTAAAATAATAGTACAACACAGATGACAGTAATTAAGCTGTAATGCAAATATTGTTTCTGGCAGCCATTTAAATACATCAGTCTAAAACAAAACCGTGCCGTCTGCCAAACTGTATGACAGAGATACCCAGCATGAAAACATTAGTCCAGCAATTTTAAACCTCGCACAAATCACTGTACAAAGCGCAACACGGAACAAAGCAAAACTGACCTTTCAAATGATTAAGCTGAAACATTATCATCATATTCCTGTGTTTTTTTTCCTCCCTTAGATCAGAACAACTGCTTTGCCAGTTTCGAGCTGGCAGGGCCAAAATCCCATCTATGATTTCAGTTCTGAGAGGCCAAGCTGGCTGCTGCCCATCTGGAGCAGGCCAAATGTCTGCTCCACTCAAACTCTGCACACAGTGGTGATTACTGCCACGGAGCAGCGGTCACGGCACTGCGGGTATAAATATAAGCCTGGGTCTGATCCCTCTTGTTTCTAACCAGAGAGTTTGGAGATGCTGTGAAAATGGAGCACAAAGGCTTAAGAGTCTCTAAGGGTAAGTGTGCGACACGGCCACTATTCTACCTCAGTTTTGTCTGGCCAGCTGGTGATGTATGACCAGATGAGGGTGGCTGGGCAGCAAATGATGTCTGGGCAGCAAATAACAGGCCTGAGCAATGGAACAGAGGGACGGAGCATGCTGGCACTACAAGCAATGGTGGCAGCAATATATACAGGCGGGAGCAGGGGTGTGGACAGAGGCCATGGGGCACTGCTTCAAATTGACTGAGAGATTAAGCTGCTGTGTCTATGGGAAATGAGGCTGGAATTAGTTTCGCAATTAGCAGTGTGAGGTAAGGTTTGGTCAATGGAACTGAAACCGCCATTTCAGACCTTTAAAAATATTTTTGGTTGTATTCCATCTAGGACCTAAATATGTCCAAAGACCTCATCTAATTTAGCCCCATAAGTGTTGGCATTCGCGAGTGGGCTGACTTCGACATAGAGCCACACACACACTGACACAGCCCCTCCGAATATGGCGCAGACTGGTTGCTTCATGCCCAATCCTGCATTAGAGTGTGCATCGAGGGTTAAGCTGTTAATGCTGCCAGCTGTGCATCACTGGCCCTGCGACACAACCACTCCAATCCCCTCCAAACAATGGGAATGCTCACCCAGGACTGTAAGGGGTGGGGTCGGGATGGCACCCAGGGGGGGTAAGTGTGGATGTAGTGCCATCTTGTGCCAAGTGTTCCAACCTGCCTTCTAGGGCAAAAGAACGGTTGTTAGTGAGTTAATGTATTACAAACGTCTAAATAGTTCAGAAATAAATCCTTAAAATTGTTTCTGAGTTATATATTAGAATGTATATTAACTATAAAACAAGAGACATTTCTGAGCCATAATTAGTTTAGTTAAAAAAAAAGTACAAATATAACCATTACATTTATTAGAAATACTCAAAACCGCCTTTTCATAGTGACATTTCATTGTAGCAAGCATTAGATTTTCATTTTTATTTTTATGTTGTTTATGTTTTAAGTGTCATTTTAGAACCCTACTGCAGGACAATACAAGATCAAACATGTAAGAGTCGATCAAAATGAAACTCTGAGTACACTAAGGAGGAAACACTGTTGTAACAAGCTCATTAAAGTTGATTTTGCATGTGTTCCCTTTAAGTAAATGTAAGTCTCATTTCCAAAAGCCAAAGCAAGCAGTGCCTGTGACTTCCTATGCTTGGGCACATCAGAGTGTACAGTGGTGTAAAACACAGCAGATAAGGGCATGGCTGAGCTGGCGACACAGTTTTCTCAGTTAAGCTGATAATTGCCCTTATTGATGTATAAAAGATTTCCCACAGTGCCTTGTGAAACACCATTAGAAGGCAGGAGCTGAATGGTTCATGAGCTGCCTCCAAATGAGGAAGAAGGATGAAAAAAAAACTCTGAAGATTAATAAGACTTCCCCTGGAGTGTGATAATAACGTGTGTGTGTGTGTGTGTGTGTGTGTATGTGTGTGTGTGGGTGTGTATGTATGTGTGTGTGGATGTGTGTTTGCGTGAGTGTTTGTGTGCAAGTGTATTTCCAGCAGTCTCTCAAGAGTTCCTATAACTAAAAGTCATTATTCACAGAAAAGTAATCTATTCAAAATCTCACAAGGAGGGCCAGAGATGTAAAGCCACTTAGCATACCGAACGGGCTGATGGTCATTAATCACTAGAGCCCTCCTTCGCTTAAACTATGGGTACTGAGGCCTAAATGATGAGGCTCTAAATGCCGCCAGAGACCACAGCCAAGGAAGACACTGTGATGCCAAATCTTCCATGTAGATAGTTCTGTAGAGAATGACATTAAAATAAGTGGCCCTAATAAGGTGAATCTTGGCCTTTCCTGATGCCCATTAGCGCCCTCAGCTCTCTAACAAAGACTAGTACCCACAGAGGGCCAGAAGAACAGAGCCGTGATACAGCAGCAAGGACAAGCGTGACTCTGGAAAGAGGAGAAAGTTAACTTAACAAAATAACATTCAAAATAAAGGCTTATAGCTCCACTTATTTCATTATAGTAAAAAAAAATAACAGTAGCCTACAGCTGAGTGCCAAATGAACAGATTTTCTACAGAAACAAAATCATCAATAGGCCAATATCTGAACTTATAAATGTGTATTCAGAGGAGTTCATTAAAATTAGTATTTTCTAACAATTATACTTCACTTTTTGTGAGAGAGTGTGTGTGTGTGTGTGTGTGTATATTCATACGCAACCCAAACTTTGTAATTACTCAGAAAAGGAGGTCATGAGAATCCAGACAGGAACCGTCAATGAGAAACGACACCAGTTATGTTAAGAAGTCTCTTTGTGTTAGATTTTCTTGTTAATTTGCCATTTTCGTTGATCTGCACAAAGGTAATTGGAGCACATTTAATGTTTTATTCCAGTTCACGGCCGATCCTTCAATTAAAACAAACACAAAACAACAGCTGAGAACCACGATCAAAAGTAATTTTATTAATTCACCTGTGCAGCTCATGTTATCAACCTCAGTTACTAAGAAACTCATGAGGTGCTGTATTTACCAATGCTGATGCCATACAACCTAAAACTGTGTTCTTCAGTTTGTCACATAAGTGCACTACCATTTGCGAAAATTAAGCTTCACAAGTCAACAAAGGAGCAAGAAGTTGTGTCGCTCTAAACTTTTCTTATTTCTGAACATTTGCAGGTGAGTGTGTGCGTGGCTCATCACAGCCCCAGTGCCCTGGCATTAAGCAGAAGGAGAGGTGAGGGGTCACGGCGAGGCAGCCATGACCCTTCCGTCTCAACGCCACTGTGTCATCCTCTGGTCAAGGCAAACAAACAAGGCTAGCCCCAGGGTGAAGGGGTGAGAGGGTGAAGGGAGGATGGGGCTCAGCGGGGGGCAGTGCCAGGTCAGGGGACAGTGCAGGAGGAGGAGGGATGACTCTGGCACACTTAAATCAGTTTTTTGGACAATGAAAAAAAGCTATTATCATATACTGGAGGGTCATGCACAGCAACCAGACCATTACAGTGGGACTGAATATTTTTACCATTATAAAATTGTGAAAAACAGAACCATTTCAATTTAAACTCTTTGCAGTGGTCCAAATTTATTTCCTGCTATTCTTCTCCTGCTTCGCGAAGAATAAAATGTCTTCTAATTAGATACAGACAGCCCACAGGGGTCTCATTTTCACCCCAAGAGCTGCTTTTACAATACCTTGTAAAACAAATGGACAAAACAAATGTTACTTCATTACAAGAAAAAAAATTGGGTAAACCCCTTTCCAAACGATGCATGGGGAAAACAAAAAACAAAATTGTAACCAGGTTTGAGTGTCACGCAAATCCCACTTCTATGACTCCCAGAGATCAATTCGAGTCCACACAACTTTACAGGGCAGAAAGTGTATTTTCTGACATTCTACCTATTAATTTACCCCAAAACAATACTGTTTTATCATCGATGAATGTCAATAGAGCTCTGGCACGTCTTCACGCTACCCCAGCATGCACCACCAAACGTCACACTGGCAGGGATTCGCTTTGAAACTAACGTAGTCAGCCTCAATTAACAAACTTTATTGGACTACCAGAAATTGTGGATTATTTTTGAGGTACAAATGATCGAGGGCATAAGAAAACCAGTCTTTTGACATTTCTGTAAACTAGACAAACTTGTAGTCATGCATCACATTAATTAAGCTACAAATGTATTTTTGCCTTTTTATTTTGGGAATGACCCATCATCTTACAATGATTCAAAATCTTAATTAAGATTGTGTATCGGCAATACTATTAAATATGAATCTATTAATTTAGCGAGAGAGAGTACTTTGAAGAGAATTCATTGCTAAAGCTTCTCAAAAACAGTGTTTGCATATGTGACTGAATCAGAATCACAAAAGGTTTATTGCAATTGTCAGTGAACAAAATCCACAGGAACTTCCTTTGGCAATTCGTTGCAACATACAACAAAGAACAACAATAAATGCAAGATATATCAAATGAGGCATGTATTAAAGAAAAACAATTTAAATTTACTAATAAAATAAGTTAATTCAATTATTTTTGGGGTGCTGTAATCCTATAAAAGTTAAAGTACCCCTAAGCCTATTTTTTTCTTTTTCACTATTTATTCACTTATTTATTAAGATCACATGATTTTAACTGTCAATAAGTTATATGTGCAGGCGTTTATAATAATGTCTCATAAACATCTCCAAAGACACTTTTTGATGCTATTAAGATGGTAGAAAGTGAATCAGGTGTCCAGATTTTGCTTATTTAGGGCAAGCTAAACTCTTTAAAAACATACCAGTGCCAGGTAAGGGTCGCTAATATTTAATCTGATGAATTGTTGATGTATTGTTATTTACAGCTTAATTTAATGACAAAGGCTCGTTCCCATTCATTACCGCGATTTCTTCCCTGCTGTAATGGCATCCTCAACAACTTTAGTCAAGAGGGTGAAAGAGCTCTAATGGCGGGTGTGATTGGCTAAAACCTTGCTGAGATTCCCTCCTCTTCCGAATAATTTCAACAGGTGCCATTCCAGATCATGAGAATAAGTCATTTATTTAAAAAAGGGTTTATGGTTTCTCAGGTTTATCAAGATTATATTGTGCCGCAGACAGACAAATGGGCTTGTGTTGCTTTCTATCAAGGAAGCCACGCAAAAGTGTATGCTTTATATTTCCTCCAATAAAAAAAAGGTTTAGCCAAAGTTGCCATATAGTCTGATAACTCCTAAACCTGCAAAATCCCAAATGTAAGTAAGAAAGTGAATATTCATGATCTTGGCTTCATTTTTTGAGAGCTGCACATTTTTTCCAAAGTTGTTTTGTATAATTTAAAGAGACTGTAAGTTTAAGTGTATGTGTGTGTGTGTGTGTGTGTGTGTGTGTGTCACGGTGTCTCTCTGAACTACCTATATTTACTACTGAAAGTGAATTCTTTATGAGAGCACCGATATCAAAGACAGCAGGATCAAAGACGATTTAATAAGCTACCCACTGTTCTATGAAACCTCAACTTTCATGTCATGCATTTTCTTGAGTTTTCTTCATTTTGGGCTTTGGGCCAAGAGCTGACACTAAAGACAAACACGTGTAGTCACATTGTCATTCTCTATTCCTCTAATTTGTTAGTCTGTAAACCTTGCACAGCAGAATGTCCCTGTGGCATGTCAGTGTGTGTTTTATCAAACCGTGTCAGCTTTAGCGAACACACATCTACCTGCCCCTCTTATATCCCTGGATCCAGAGCTCGTTTCTGAATAACGTCTCTCGCTAGTGGTTTGGACATGAGGAGGCTGATTAGAGCAACTATAGTCACTATGAGAAACAGGTGAACATTCTTTTGTATGTTTTACTTGTCCGGTTCCTGAGGATATTGTTGAAAATGTATCATGCAGGAAACTGAATCAAGATAAACATTCAATGAACATTTGGTAAGCATATTTTTGACATAATAAGCATATGTTCTTTTCTACTGTAGCTGACATGGATAAAGTTAAGTTCATTAGGATCTGATACATTTGCTTTCCAACTGCAAGCGTTAGACGAATGTCATACTAAAAAAGCTCCACATTTTTAAAAAGCACATTTTGTCATTTTGAATGATCTAAAACTGATAAACAATTGGCTACATTTACTGGCACTATAATGTAATATCAGCCTGCCACTCCAAAAAAGGGGAAAAAAGACAAAAACATTAACAAGCGTATTGGGTCATGTATTTCAATTGCATTCTTACAGAAAATTGGGAATTGAATAATTCCCCAATGAAGCAACAAAATATGTGTGCATGACATAGTTTAAAACAACAATTCAACCATGTTCAACTATGTTCTAAAAAGTCTAATTTAAAGTCAAATTCATTCCTAAAGAACCATTAGATATTTTATATATCATTATATCACCATTTATACAGACATTAACAAAGACTTAAATTGAGACAAATATGATGAACATGAGTAATACTCAGACTGCATCCCTATGATACCTCTGGTCGGTCCCAGGAGGAGCTGGTCCCATGTGGCCAGCCCTCTCCAGCTCTGATGTCTGTGCAGTGTTAGGTATTCAGCTCTTTGTCCCTGAGGACTGCAGCTGAGTGCAGGTGACATGTTGACACAACAGGAGCCACACCACTGCGAGACTACTGTACCCATCAAAACTTTGAATACAGACAGAGCATGGATAAAGCATTGTATGTCACAGTTCAGTATTGCTGGGAATATTCACAGGGGTGAGATGTATACAGGGTGTGTGGAGTGGCATACAAAAGTGCACAAGGAAAGTTGCACCAAGAGCCCACTGGTGCATAAAGTACCTTGAGAACTGAAAATGTAAATATCTTCAACAGGGATTCTCCAGACACACATATTGCATTGTAAAGTGTTTGGTTGCTGTGGGTAATACAGTACATAAATACTTGTCAACACAGAGCTAAGGCAAACAAAAAACAAAACTAAAAATCTTGACTTCCAAGATTAACATAAATGCAACAGACTTGTTTTTATTTTTATTTTTTTGCTTGGACATGATTAAACAATTAAAAGCCTACTTGCAATTTTGAGCAAAAAATGTGTCCCAACTACTCCTCAAATTGGCCGTATACAAATCTTGCACCTCTGCATTCTACTTTCAGAGATTCTACTTTTTATGCAGTCGACATATTTAGAAATTTGCACAGGATCTCAATCAACTAAATTCAGTAAAAAACAACAACGATTGGACATAGCTTCCAGTATATTCAGAGGTTAAATAATGAGCCTTGATCGTTTATGCAAAAAACAAAACTTTCGAATTGTGAATTCCAATTAATCCTTATCTTTTTGGAGACCTTTTCTTTACTGGGTGATTAGACGTGCCCCTTGTTTATTAAGCTGTGTTTACTAAGATGATAAAACAACATCATCAATCATTCTTAAAGACTAGTGCTCCGATGGGGAGCATTAGAATGCATTACAGATGTCACGCATCATCAGACTAAACATCTCATTTCCACCTCGCTGTGAGCTGTGTCTGGGGTCCCTCTGTCTGTGGGCTGTTTAATGTGCATGTGTGTTTGGGAGTGTATTTACGCTTAAGTGCTCCTGTGACCATTCTCCCTGGGGCAGGGGATCCATCATTGTCCGGCCTTTTTTGGTGACTGGATGGTTTAAACCTTGGAGCCTGCTTTGGACCCTCTCAATCCCTCCCTCCGGTCACTGTGAGTGTCAAGGTATACACAGCATCACCCTAGTCCAATACAAAGCACTTTGACCGCAGGGTTTATCTTAGGCCCTAATTATTGTGGGCGGCATTGGCTCCTTTGCCAGAGTGATTGTATTATGATCAGAAGGTTAACTCCCAGTCTTGACACAAAAAAAAAAATACATCCTTGGTTGAGTGGTCAGATCCACTGACCCACAGGTTGGTGGTGCGATTCCAGGTCCTTCAGGTGAATCTTGCTGTTGTGTCCTTGTGTGTGAATGGGTGAGGAGCTCCAAAGATGTATAGCACTTTGAAGGTGGAAAAGCGCTGCCGTGACCATTTACTATCTGTAGTCTCTAAGCTATAACACATGTTATAGCTTATACCAGGCTCACCTACACATATAGCTTGGGCTCTGGAATATAACGCCTTGAGAGGTGACCATCTCACCACTACTGGTGGTGTGTTGGATACTTAGGTAAAGGGAGGGATTGAGCTGTCAATTGAGCTAACCCTGGCAGTGAGTTGGAGCTCATAGTTGTGGTCGTAAGGTATCTGGTGCTAGTTGAAAATATGTGATGCTGTCAAGCTGAAAAAGAAGTTCAATTAGGCCTTGTTGGCCAGTGGGAATCCTGAGACAGCTGACGGGTATCGGCAGGACACAGGCATCACAACTCGTGTGGTCACGGAGAAAAAAACTTGGGACTGGGAGGAGTTTGGAGAGTCCATCGAGGAAGACTATCGATGGGCCACAAAGAAATTTGGGCCAACCGTTCGACCCCTCAGCTCCACCAAAACTGTTTAGAGTGCGGGTGGAGAAATTTTGACCTGGACTGGGGATATTGTCAGATGGTGGAAGTATAACGATTAATATATATATCAATATCATGTCTTCCAAGGAGGAAGCAGAGACTGGAGGTTCAAAGGCAGACTCATCCATCACCCAAGCTGAAGCTCCTTGATAGCAAAGCAGTGGGGGTGGATCAGATCTGTGATGTTGTGGGGCTGTCTGGGTTTGCACATCTCTGCAACATCATGTAGCGGTCGGGATTGGCAGACCGAGGTGGTGGTCTGCTGAAGTAAATGGAGTGTGTGTAGGGGGGTGCTCTGACTGTAGGGGAATGAGTCTCATCCTCCCCATTAGTCTATTCTTGGGTTCTGAAGATGTGAATCTGACCAATAGTCGAACCTCTGATTCAGGAGGAGCAGTGTGGTTTTCATCCAAGTCATGGAACACAGGACCAGCTCTATACTCTCCATCGAGTTATAATGGGGTCATGCGAGATTGCTCAACCAGTCCACATTTGCTTTGTGGATCTGGTGAAGGCGTTTGATCTTGTGTCTCCTCGTGATTTCCTGTGGGTGGTGCTCTGGGAGTATGGGGTCCGGGGCCATTTGCTCAGGACAGCCTCATTTATAAAGCTTGCTTGTACATGTACATTTCCGTCTTTCCGTCTCCCTCTCAGTCTGGGCTGTGACCATATTAATCTGTGTCTGGGACCTTACGCAGAAAAGATCCCTCTGAATGTGTAAATAGATTTTTGAAAGTACGATCGGACTTGAGAGAAAAAAAACTTCTCCCTCAGATGGAGCACATAAGCGAGGTTTAGTTTTACGGAAGGGCTGAGACAAGAGGCAGATCCAACATGTTAGTTTGTCTTTATGCACCACAAACACTGGAGTTTGGATCGACTTAAATGATCCAACTGACCCTTTGTATGACATGTAGCCCAGTGTCCAAACCTGACCCCGATCCAGAATTGTTTTCATTATTTTGTAACAGACAGTTGATATACCTTCATGTGTCACGTGCCTTTGTTTTGGTTTACTTGCAGCAAAAGTATTTGTCCCTCTTCTGCTGAGCCATCCATGCTGCTGACTCTCTCAGTAAGTTTAGGTAAATCTTCTCTGCACGCGAACCCATCCAACCTGCAGCTGGAATCTCTGCACGCGACGTGGGTTCGCGTGCAGAGATTCCAGCTGCAGGTTGGATCCATAAAGTTTTATGAATCAGGAGTTGCCTCTAGTGGCCACCTAATTTCTACGCTATGGAATTTTGTGAAAAGAGACGAGAGGAATGCTTCAGTCTCTGCTTTTTTCACTTCGAATAGACTGAATGTGTAACAACAATTAATATCAATTTGAACCACAACATCCGCCAAAACCCTTCACCTTCCTGCCTCAGTCCCTTCACAATAAAATGTTTTGTGTGTGAGACTTTAATAATGCTGGTTCGCCAAATGCAATTCTTTGTAGACTGCCCCTTATCGTCCCATTACATGTTGGACTCCGCCAGGTAGCTTGCCCCTGGCCAGATGCATGGGGAGTCCTTGTCCCAAGTTGTGGAGTTCAAGTATCTCGGGGTCTTGTTCACAAGTGCGGGACGAATGGAGCGTCAGATTGGCAGGTGGATCGGTGGCGTGTCTGCTGTGATGCAGTTGCTGTATCAGAGTGTTGTAATGAAGAACGGACTCAATCACAAGGCAAATCTTTCAATTCACTGGTAAATCTATACGTTCCTACCTTCACCTATGGTCATGAATGGTCAAAATTAGTTTCTTCCCCACAGGGTAGCTGAGCGCTTCCTTAGAGAAAGGGTGAGAGGTGCTCAGTATTATTGGAGGAGCTTGGAGTAGAGCCGGTGCTAATCCACGTCAAGAGGAACCAGCTGAGGTGGCTCGGGCATCTGATTCAGGACATGGCGAAGGGGATTTTGTACCTCAGCTGGGCTGGGAACGCCTTGGGATTCTCCCAGACGACGTCTGCATGGAAAGGGAAGTCTGGACCTACCTACTTAGACTAATGCCTCTGCAACCCACCCCCGAAGCGGAAGAAAATTGATGGATAGTGCAGGAACAGCTGCGAACCATAACAGCAAGATGCAAGGATACAAATAAAAATGTTTTGCATTTTAGTCCTCACATTTTATGTATAGGTCAGTGCGTTTTGTACAATGTACACATTGTATGTGTAGTGAATTTATGATGATACTTAACACAATTGTAACAAGAGGTTGGACTGTGATTTGAAATTTTGTAAATCATGAATGTGTAACTGGCCATTGACTAATTCTAAGCATGTTTGTACACTGTGGTGAGAGTAGTTGGACAAAGCACATCTCCATATCTTTATTAATTCATACACATCCACAATAACTATAGGCTTGCCGCCCAATTATACAGTCATATTAAAGGCAGTGCTTTGCTGTCATAATTAGCTCTGAAATATTGATGTGTAGAACTTCTCGTGTGGTCTGGAGAACAGGCCTTGAGGATAAACTGGGTAGAAGAAACCGTACATGTTGTGACGCTTGTGAACTCGAATCACGGATAAATTATTGAGTGGCATAATTAGCATGGCACACTATTGTGTTAGCACACTTCCTCACACATGCTAAAAGCACTCGTGCAGGCAGAATTAGCACTGAGATGTCTCTAAAGATGTATAATTTAAAACTTTAGAAATTCCCTCATGTTGACCTTTTGTTCAATATGATTCATTGTTGAGTTAACAAATGGCATGATGAAATTATAATTATCTTCTTTATTTTTTTTAAGGTCAATAGGCAACACATTCACACAACATGCAACCAAGAATCAGAGTGACTAAAGGATTTCAAGATGGCTTACAATGGATAACATAGCAGTTTATGTTTACCAGATTATGGTTGGATGGTTTGGAGCTCATTTTAACAAGTTCGAAGTATTTATCAATCACACTATAAATATAAATATACTGTGTATATACATATGCATAATATATATATAAATTCCCTTCTCACCCTCCGCTGGTGGTCTCATCCCTTTTTCTAAGCTCGGGTCCTCTACCAGAGGCCTGGGAGCTTGCGGGTTCTGCGCAGTATCTTTGCTGTTCCTAGCACTGCACTATTCTGGAATGAGATGTGTGATGTTTTTCCAGGGATCTGTTGTAGCCACTACTCCAGTTTGGGGGTCACTGCCCCGAGTGCTCCGATGACCACGGGCACCACTTTCGCCTTCACCTTCCACGCCGTCTCAAGCTCTTCTCTGAGCCCTTGGTATTTCTCGAGTTTCTCGTGTTGCTTTTTCCTGATGTTGCCATCACTTGGTATTGCCACTTCAACCACAACAGAGTTCCTCTGCTGTCTATCCACACTATGCCAGCCACTTGGTTATGGCGCTCCATGTATGCTTTCCCTGCCAGCATCTTACACCCTGCAGTTATGTGCTGTATTGTCTCAGGGACATCTTTGCACAGCCTACATCTTGGGTCTTGTCTGGTATGGTAGATCTGGGCCTCTATTGCTCTGGTGCTCAGGGCCTGTTCCTGTGCAGCCATGATGAGTGCCTCTATGCTATCCTTCAGTCCGGCCCACTCTAGCCATTGGTAGGATTTCTTGATATCAGCCACTTCAGTTATGTTCCAGTGGTACATCCCATGTAGAGGCTTGTCCTCCCATGATGGTCCCTCATCCAGCGCCTCATCCTCTGTTCCCCATTGCCTAAGACATTCATTGAGCATGTCATCTGTTGGGGCCTTGTCCTTGATGTACTTCTGGATCTTGGATATTTCATCCTGGATAGTGGCTCTCACGCGCACTAGTCCACGACCTCCTTCGATACGGCTAGTGTACAGTCTCAGGGTGGTGGATTTTGGGTGAAACCCTCCATGCATGGTGAGCAGCTTTCGCGTCTTAACATCTGTGGTCTGCATCTCTTCCTTTGGCCACCTTATTATTCCTGCAGGGCATCTGATCACTGGCAGGGCGTAGCTGTTTATTGTGGGACTTGCCATTGAGCTGGCTTCTTAGGACTTGCCTTACTCGTTGCAGGTATTTGGCTGTTGCCGCTTTCCTTGTTACCTCTTTGAGGTTGTCTGTGGTATTCCAAGGTACTTATAACCATCCTCAGTGTTTGCTACTGTTCCTTCTGGGAGTGAGACCCCTTCTGTGTGGACTACCTTCACTTTTGTTTTTAAATAAACAGCTGCAAGACAGACAAACAAAGCCTTGACCCTCATGTTAAAAACACTGTCACTAATTCCTAGTATAGACAAACAGTTTGTCCTGTGGAGCCGTGGACAGGACCGATGCTCCACTGCCCCCGCACAACACACACATAAACACTTCCCACTCCCCGCTTCCTCTGGTGTCGACTAAATGTCACCTCTCCTGACATACAGCCTTGTTTGCAGCCAATGATTACCTCATAGCTAATTAATCCTGATTCAATCAATGTGAACTGTTGTGCTACTGTGTATTTGTGTGCGCGAAGGGCAGAACAACAGTGTGAACACGGGAGGCAGCAGTAAGTTAGATGATGATGGATGAGAGCTGGGGAGAGGCCTGTTCTAATCAGCAGGACCTTTTCCCTCTGGGGGGGTAGGTGGCAGTGTGGAGGGTTGTAGAGGAGATGGAGATGTATAAAGAGTGCATGTGTGCATACTAAGAGGCAGTAGGGAGTGGACAATAGAAATACAGATAGACATTGAAGCATGCTTATAACAGTCAAGAAACACAAGTTAGTAATAAAGGTGTAATCTGGTGTAGTTTTGGTAATCAAATTCCTCTTCCTGGTAAATTGTGAAATTCTATCTGGCCCTTCTGGATTGTAGAAGCCAACATATTTTCCATTATTATGAGTTTAATTTTGCCATCGGAATGCTATACTGTGTTGCTGTGCTGGGCCTTGACGTCCTTCTGACTATTACGTTCCTCCCACCCAACAAATACTTGCAAAACATAGGTATAATACATAGATGAATCCCTACTACAATTTCAACAAGACAATAGTTGTTTCGGATGTGAGTCTGTGTGTCAACCCTACAAGTCCCTTTAACACCCAAGTTGTTCTAACATGTAACCTAAAATGGGAATCAGTAAAGAAGAATGACCGTCCACAGCATGACATAGTAACTGAATTCTCTTTAAGTAAGGGCAAACATATGGCGCATATGTGTAACCTCAGTAATCCTCAAAGTGAAGCATGGCTGTCAAAGACAACTTTGGCCGCAATCCAAAACAGTATTAGCTGCTTTCTTCCTTTAATTTCTTTGCACATATCACATGGGGTTCAGCCTTGCATGTTAAATTAAAATGAAGAATTACACAAGACGCCATGTTTGCTGTCCCCTTCTTGTGTTCATTAGCACTCTCAGAATTGTCCCAAGACGTTGGCCTCTGTTGGCTGGAATGCTTTAAGATACAAGAGCATGTTTAAAAGATTCACAAACTAACCAATTAAATGAGTGAAGTGTTTCTTTTATGCAGTGTTTGTTTTCATATGAGTAAACATGGGACTATAACCAGGTTATAAATATAAGATTAATGCTTGGGATTTCAAATAACCTCAAATCATCAAAAGTAATTAGCTAAAGAAAAGTAATATGGAAGAGGAGAAAGCTGTTGTCTTGTTGCACAAATTGATAGAAAGTATGACACAGATATGCTTGTATGAAGAAAAAGGAATTTGGACTAAATATAAGCAATAAACCATATACAAATAAATACTGTATAATTATTATTTGTATTTTTGTATTAACCTTTATTTAACCAGGTAAGAACCCCTTGAGATCGAAATCTCTTTTTCAAGGGTGACCTGGGGTAAAGTAAAGATATAACAGCCCACAAATTTTAAAACATTACACATTTAAAGACATTTAGAAAACAAAAACAAAATCTACATTTTAAAGCACAGACAGTATTTTAAATTTTCACTCTCTTTTTCTATACTTAGAAACTTTGATCTTGAGGCACTGCACTTTTCACTTTCATATTTTAACTCATGAACTATTGTCTTTATAATATAAAAATGTATTTGATTATCGATCTGTACCGTAAAATACGCTTCAGATTGCATTATTCATTCACTCCAGCCAGAGCCATAACTGTAGACTAACAAAGTCTGTGCCATCAGCCTCTCAAACATCCCATTCACTCACATGACACATTCATACACAGGTGAGCTGAGCGAAGCGTGGGCGGGATTAAACTACTGACCTTGGATGGTGGATGAGCGCTCCAAACACTGAGCCACAGCTGCCCTAAATGGTCACAGAGCTCTGAATGCCTGAAAAGAAACCACCTTCCTTTGTGAACCCCCATATAGTGTTATGCAAAACAGACTGCACTTTATTCACAGCCTATGAGGTCATCTGCGTGTCGCAAGCTGACACAGACAGCAAGTTCAGATTGTAAACACATTTCCCTCTTATGCATGTGTTAAAGTTGAAACACATAGTGTGTTCTGCTCAGATCAAAGCCATTGTGACACTCAAAATCACAGCACACCATTTAGCAAACTCAATGACTATAGGGAAGAACAGTTGTATTTCAAAGCCCATGTGCTCCCATCGGAATATGCGGCTAATAATGTGTTGACTTGTAATTACATACAGGCTTTTCCTTCTCCCACACAAACTCACACACAGTGGAACGCCCACGAGCAGCCATGGGCATACGTGCATGCACATTAGAAGTGTCAGAGAGCCACACAGGTGGTGGGTCTGCAGCACACTTCAAAAGGACACCCCTGACATCACCAAGCGCTCGCAAATGATGATGCACAGAGATCCTTTTGCCACTACAAAGGCAGAACAAAAGAACTGACATGAAAGAGAAGTCAATAAACATAAGACATTTAATAAAACATTTTCACTCAGAATTCTCTGCAAAGGTCTGTGCCTTTTATTCCAACCCGACACGTCATTGGACAAAAGTGTTGAGTCACATGATCGAGCAATGGAAACCGTGCAGGTCTTTTTTTACTCCACGATTGTATGAATCGGTTTGTCTTTGTTGGGAGTGCAATTTGTGTATGCCAAGAATAATACTACCAGAGTTTATAGGGCTGCATGCATACTCTCCACAAACTGTTCCTAACACTAGAATGTCTAATAGAGACCTTACACTATGAGTTTTCTTAATTTTTTTTATAAAGGAGCATTTTACTCTGCATTGCCAACTAATTTTTGTTGTAAAATGTCACTTTACAGGATATTGTAGTACATGCTAAGTAGGACCATAGTAGTTTTGATGTTACAATAAACATTGCAGTCAACATTTTTTTGTTAATATTGTTTCAAACTTCCTGCTTGAGAAATACTGTGCTGTTAAAGTTATAAGGTTGGTTGTTATATATATATACATGTACTCTTAAAAGGGCCCTAGTTTTAGTACTGCATGTTTACAAAGTGGAGTACTTGATGCATTTCTCCGCTGAAATTCAGTCAGATCACTACAGGCAAAGGATCAAAGTGTGAACGTTCACTTCAGAGTAGACCCTGCTTCATTAGCCCTGTTTCCTCCACACAAACTTTCAAAGAGTTACTTTTCAAAAAAAGTGTCCGAAAAAGTGTATTCTTGCTATAGTCTAGCCAGAGTGTACCTGTGCAAAAAGTACAACAGTATATCCAAAAAGTGATGAAATTCAGATGAGTCTCTATCTCGCCCCCCCACCAGACAAGTCCTGTGTACACTTGATGTTGATGTCGCAGGATGTTGGCAGCAGCAGCTCTTGGTTTTTTGAGGTTTGGTTCCCTCCGCCAGCCTTTTGAGTGTGACCTCATGTTCCATTCTGTTTCTGTACCGCTGTGCACCAGGCGCTCCGTTCCTCCAGGGCTGACACTTGACTGTAGCTCCAACAAGTGCTGTGGGACACCGAACATCTGTAAGCCCACTGCTCACTCATTCAGCTGCCTCTGTACTGGCCACATGCTTCCTGCTCTGTGTGTGTGTTTACATCATAGCGTTTGAAGCCATGCACTGCATTACTTTGGCAACAGCTAAATTTGGTGCATGTAATGAGGCTCCAGGAGTCCTTCACCGGCCTGGATGGTCAGCATTCACTCAACATGTCAATGCATCAGGGACGGTTCTATATGGCATGGTGACATGCCTGCTGCTGTTTGTGTGAGCAAGTGAGGAGATTTGCAAACTAGCAGGCCAGTGGGATTGCGGTGTGTTCAAGTTCTGGTTTTCAGTGTGGGACTGACACCAGATAGAGTCTGCAAGCGAGAATGTGAATTGCCAAAGAACATTCAGATTGAAATGCATACAAATACATTTTAATGTGGTGATGCTCTCCGATTACCACAATATTTAAATCGGGTCTATAACAGTATAAGAGTATTCCAAATTTAAATTAGGGCTAAACCAGTTAAGTAGGAATACACCATTCCCAAAGTAGTTTTAAATTAAGAAATTACACAAGGAAAAGCAAAGATTTTAATAACACGCACGCCAAATGAGAAAAACTAATAATAAAGCAAAATGTCTTCATGTGCTTGATATGTTAACGACCCGTGAGGCCCCCCAGAGGACTTCGGACACCACTTTGAGACCACTGTTCTAAAACATAAACGTAAAGTTGTTCACTTTCTATCTTTATACAATTCTCACCCCTCACAAAGTTAAACAAAACACATGGGTTTCATTTCATACTGTAAATTCTTCTCCTTGTTTTATTTGAGATGACTGACAGTCCAATGATCCCCCAGTCCAGTCTCTCCGTGTGGATATTACTGTTAAGTCATTGCTTTTCCAGGTGGTCCGTGCCAAGGTGGGGTCGGGGGTCAATTTAGTGCTATTTTTTTCTCCCTCTCTGATGCGAGCGCTTTAGACACTTCTCAAAGACGTTTCCTGTTCGAAAGTCTTTGAAAGGTGTCCAAGCACTTCCCCATGTTGGCTCCAGGCTCCCTCCCCACAAGTTTCACACAGACAACTCCGGACTTCTCGCCAACTGGCAATTTCCACCCGGTTTCAACAGCCTGTGTACAATTTCAAATGCGTGATGCAATATAATCCCCGCATTATTCAGTTACTTTTCATGTACAAATGGCTTGTACGTTTTACACACTGTTTTAAACATAAGACACTTTCCTTTTTGCTTTTTTATGTTTATGTCAAGGCAGTGTAAGCTCTGTGTTTGTGTGCTGGGTATGGAATCACACACATACAATGGAGAAGCATGAATATTCTGTTTTGCTTGCTGTGGTCTATGTCAGACTGGGGAGCTGCCTGTGTATAGTGGGAAAGGGGGGGTTGGGCTGGACTAGGAGGGGTATGCTTTCCTCTAATGGGCTACCAGGGGACCCACTGCCTTTCCTCCGGAGACTCTGCAAGCTCTATACGTTGTAGTGCGCGTGAGCCTTTGTCAAAAACACACACTTCCTCAGATATTCCTCTTCAAATCCGTTTACGACAAACTCGAATCTCCAGCCAATTAGGCAAAGCAGGCCAACTTCATAGAAACGGTGTGAGACGTGTGGCTGTGCAAAGTTCTTTGGTGTATTTGTTTGAGATTATGCACCAGACTGTATAATGCTCCACTGTAATTACATCAACATTAATTTGTCATCTTTCTGTTATTCTGTCATATTTGCTGTATGGATGTGTCTATTACTTTGTCTAGGCTATTCACCTAGTATCCTCTTTTTACCTGTCTCCATGACCACTTTGGAATGCATCTCAAAACCTTTAATCAGACTAGCACAATGGCTAAACTAAAGCCGCCTTATCCGAACACAATCAGATTAGAGGGGATTGCTTCTCCGCTAAGCTTTTCCCTCTTTTCTCGGATCAAGATGATTTGATTAATAATTTGCGATCATATTATCCTTTAAGAAGCATAAATTGTTTTGGACTTTATATATTTATTTCAGTCCAATTGTTTCCGTAGGGCAGATTGAGAGATTACTTTGCACCTGAGAAAACTTATTTTTCCTTCCGATTTAGATTTGCTGCTGGATTTGGACTGCTAGCACCGCCAGTGACCAGATGGGGGTGCCATGTCTGTTGCACACAGCGGGGGCGCTCCAGTCCTCCACACCTAATCTCATCAAAATAAACATGCCGGCAGTTGTCAGCTTCTCAGCAGCGAGAGGCGAGAGAGTCAGACAGAGAGCGAGGGAGAGCGCTATAGAAACAGGTCAGGCTAATCATGCATATAATTGCATTTTGACATTTTGGGCTACTGGGACCAGACCTTTGGATATCAGGTTATCCTCACAGCACTTAAGTGATTAACAAATGAAAATGTGGTACTGAAACTTAATTAGATATTGTGTCTCATCTGTGGTTAAAGGATGAGGGGTTTAAAGTAGCGGGGCAATATTTGGCGTGGAGAATAGAATAGAACTGAATAAAATTGTTCTTACAAATCCAATGTTTTAAGTAAATGTTTGTGGATTGGAAAATATCCTCCTTGCCCTACAATACAGTTGATGCCTAAATTCAACTGATATATCATTTCCTTGTTTGCCTCTTGAAATAATTACAGCTACATTCCCTTGTGACATGAAAAATGAATTGATTAATTCCCATAAAACTGGGACGGGCATTAGGTCTGCCTATTTGAATTGTTTATCTGCGGTGAAAACAATCAGCTGTGGGTTAGATTGTACGAAAGCAGTACCAAAATGCATCAACGTTATTTTATACGTTTTAGGTTGGAACAAAAGAATAAAACACTGATCCCAAGTGAAAGGAGCACGACGGTCGGACAGAAACGGTGTTCAATGAAGACGGTAAAATGGATCCATGTTGCTCTCCAGTCTCTCCTGACTTGGCCTCTACCTGATTCTCAGCCGAGCACTCACCTTATCCCCATGTTGAAACCAGCTCCACAACATGATTAGCTACTTTTCCACTTTACTAATTCATGGCCCCACTTAAGCCCTTGAACGCTAAATGCACAATTCTCCATCTATCCTGTGTTACACTCTCAAGTCACTCAAGGGTTTACATTTTATTTTTTGTATTTATTTTTTGACAGTTTTTAGCTTACATCAGAAATATTTACAGAAAATAAAAAGAACAATACTTAACAACAATTCTACTGGGAAAAAATCTGCTCATTAAAACCAAACCTGTGCGAAAATAATATTATAGTCACAATGTTGGCCCTCATATTGATCAATCACAATTTGCCATCAGATTTAATTTGACTAATTGAAAACAAATACAAATGACTATGAATATTATGTCACACAAAAATACAAAAATAGTCAAATTTCCTCCTCCAATGTCTAAATTCCACAGAGGCTGAAGACGTCTCGATTAAAAAGATCTAAGCATATCACTGTCAATGAGAAATGACTGAAAAACTGACGAGATAATTTGGCTTAATAACCTCTTTTACATGTATCCTACAACACAAACCAGTCAGTCTGGGGGCCAGGATAGCATGAAGATCAACTACAGGAACAGGAAAAAACTTCATCAATTACAAACTTACAAACCAAGCTGTGGGCTGTGGTGCCATATAACCACAACCCTGCTCTTCATCACAGACAGCGAACCCTTCTACCTGACTATGTACTGAGATTCACTACACCAGGACACACCCACTTCTGTACACCCAAACCAAAAGATGCACAAAACATACACACAGGCAGCCCGGCTCATCTCCTGCATTTTGCATAGGTGACACTTTTCATTATTCAAAGCTTCTTTCTGGGGATGCGGGGTGCGCACTGCGAGGCGACATGCACTCTCTCTCAACAAGGAACGCCTTAATTATGCATGCTCAGACAACAGGCATCACATTTGGTTAGTGTGTGTGTGCATGTGTGCGTGTGTGTGTGTGTACTTGTGCTCACCTGCCTAATTGTGAGCATGCATATGGGGCAGGCATTGGGGAGTGAACACAAAATACAGTATGTGGGAGTTTGTCCTTGATAGCCCATGTTACTGGACTGTAAACAAAACAAATACATTAGAAAATTGTGGAATATTTAAATTATGTTTACTACTACTACTTATTGTTTATTATTAGCATCTATTCAAACAGTAATCCAGCAAGTGAATATCATATCTACTCCTTGGAAACAAGTCGGTGTAGTCCCTCATTCCTTCCAATCCAGTTTATTTATATAGCACATTTTATAACCGTTTCCTAAGTGCAGCACAATAAATCAAAGATGCAGAGACAAATGTGAAATACAGCTCTATTTAACTCTACTAGTCCTGTACAACAAGTAAAATTAAATAAGAGCAAACACTAAAAATGTAAAATCATTCAAAGAAATCAAAACAAAAGAGGACCACACAACGTCCCAAATGCTGATAAATAAATTCACATTTACTGAAAGCTATGAATTGAATCAAATATTTAATGTATAAACTGCACTAAATGTATATAGCAAATATACTAAATATTAATATATTTTGTTGTGTGTGTATATAAAATAGGCAGCTAAACCAGAAGTGGTTCATGCACAATGTTTCAAAACCGTGACTTTATTTGACTACACCCGACACAATTCAGAGGTACACATTTCGTTTGAAGAGGCCCTCCACTTTGGGTGTCAAAACAGGCGCACATTAGAACAGTGAGCATCACATTAACCAGGCGCACCGTCAGCTCAGAGGTGCAGCAAGACAGGGATTTTCAGCTTGATTGGGTTTTCATCTAGGAGTAAAGGAATGAATTATTTATTTCCAGACTTGTGTGTGTCTGAAAGAGTGTACACGCGTTTGTGTTTGTGTGTGACGCATGAAAAAAAAGAAGACCCAAGCCGAGGTAAATACTTAAACATTCTACCTTTCTCTTGATGCAGAAAAACAACAAGCTTTAGGGTCAGAGTGCAGCGTTCCCAAATGTGAAATTCCAGCAATTATTCACGGGAGATCTGCAGCGGGCGCTCGGGGCAACATGTCCGCACCCCTGAGTGGGCAAGGGAGACTGACAGGCCCATTATAAAACGGCCCGCGTGACAGATAAATATTTCAGACGCAAATAAATAAAGAATGGCCAGCGTTTTCCCTCTGAACGACTTTTCACAGCCCGATGCCCACGGACGCTTGCCCCAGGATTTCTCTTCCACCTTCCAACCTATTCTACCTCCAGATCAGAGCAAGACCCTAAAACGTCCCCTCTACCCTTCCTTAGTGACCCATACAGTCTGTCTATAGTGTGCAGGCTTTGAACGCTCGTGGCATCTGCTTGCACTTCACCATTTCTGGCTACAAAAGAGCAATTAATCCAGTTGTCTGACACTAGCTATCAAACGGGGATTTTCCTTTTGTAGCTTTGGACATGTCTGTTGAGCTAACACAGTTCTCTTTGTTGTCCAATAATTACTGTAATGTGGAGAATACACGCTGAATCCTAATGACTCGATCCCTCCAAATGTGTGGAATGATTACAAATGGGGTTGGCAATAAGCACCTCAAGGGGTATGTAAAATACACATATAGATTGAATTTAATAGTAGATTAAGCATGGTAAGTGTGTGGTGCCATAATAGGCATGGCTAAGCATCTCCTCTGCCCTTCCTAATAGTTTCTCCCGGATTACCTCGCTCCACTTTATTAGAGGAGCGTGTTGTCCCAGAGGAGGCCAGCGTAATAATTCAATTAAGGAAAATTATAAGAGGATCCTGTTGTTTATGATCGTCTCACTTTCAAAATGACTCATGTACTATTGGGATGTACAGGTGAGTATTAATCTAGAACTCAAAACTCATTTTATTTTATTACATGAAAAAATCTGGTACAGCCCCTTTCTATATAGCAATCATTATTACACAAATTATGCTTTTGTCACATTAGAATTTTGTATTTTTGTAAGTATAACAGTCAAACATATGGATTGGAAATTGCTTTTTGGCAGGGCAATGCATTTTGTACAACAATATACATTTTGATATTCCAATTCGTAATTTGTATGTTGTGTGTCATTTCACACAAGCTTCTGGTTGCATACAAACATATTCTGCGAGTGAGCTGTTAGTTTAGATGTAAACGGGTATGGGATGTTCCAATCCAAATTCAATGTAGGGCTGGGCCATCTCATATCTTATCACATGTATCGTCATATATGACATGACCTTTTGAATATTATGATATAATTACGCAAGCACAGTGACTGATTTTCTCTCTCAGTTTTGAGGGGAGACTGACAGAGATTGTGGCAAATTGCAAACACTAAAGCCTGTGGAGGTTTTGTGAGGCTAAAAACTAAAAAACTCAAAATAAATAGCAAGACATAAACTGTGAGGAATAGAGTCTGAATTTATCCACGTGTTGCAGAATAATGAAAAAGTAAGACCGTTGTCAATCTAGCAATTAACTATTTTAAACAACATTTTTTTTTTTTTCGAATGGTGCAAAGTCCTCACAATGTTTCCTATAACAGGAATCAAAAATGTTAGAATATCTCTAAACAAGTAAGTACAAACATTATAAAAGCCATTGTTAAGCAGCCTAATGTGAATCTCCAATGATATTGTACGTTTCTATTTTATATTGTGATAATATTTCAGGCCATATCACCCTGTCCTAGTTCAATGCACATGTATTGACAGCTTTTCCTGTGTTTTACTACTTCAAATGTTTCTTCACTGTGTACAGTAGTTTGGATATAAGCCTTTGTCTTTGATGTCCTGCTGGGCTGCACAGTGGAAGCATCTTTTCTACCAACGGGACTATTACACCAGACAAGTTCAAATCCTAAGCTCACAAGGTCTGTCTGTTTTTTTTTCTCTCTCTCCACCATACTCACCTTTCTGTTATCCTCCTGAATATACCTCCTTTCCCTTCTCCCTAACAAAAATCATGTTGAATGTAGAGATGAAAAAGGGACGGTAAAATATTAATGTTGACGTGCTTTGTTCTTGGGGAGCGAGAGACGTTGAGACATGGAGTTCTTCTTGACTTCCAGAAAAAAAAGCAGGTCTGATTCATTAGCTGTGGTGCCTATGTGCAGAAGGTCCACTGAGACCTGCCACATCCGCTGAGAGATGCTGGAGAGGCCACCCCCCCAATCAAGACCCCCTCACCTCCTATTCTATCTACCCTCAGCCTATCTAAACTCCATTTTCACTTGTCTTGTAAATTCTGCTCATATTACAGTCTCTAGCGATGCCTGCCTCCACCTCCCATGCATGTAGTTTGTTATTTTTAATACAACTACAGATGCAGAACTTGTGAACAGCGATTCATATAGAGCGTGTTTCCGAGCTTCACTCAAGATTTGATCTAATGGTAAACAAGCCCAAAGACTCAGTAGTTTTGAAGTGACGCACATGCTGCCCATAGCGACTGGCTTTGAGGGGTAAAATGCTACACATTCAGATGTTGAGGGAAAGTGTACGTTAGGGAAGGTCCTGCTACTTTTTTCCTCTCATCGTTCCGCTTTCCCTCATGACCAGGGCCGATCAAACAGTGCTGAGTGGACATAGTCCCTCCACGTAACACATGGGGAAACACAGAGCCTGCATCAGACCAGAGAGATGGAGATTACAGACTACTCCACAAACTTTTTTCAACAAGCCTTTAAAAAGAGATCTTATGTCCCAATTGAATAAGGAGTAGCTCATTGGGATGGTCTTGGGGATATTCAGGGAGAGGTTTTATCCTTGTTATGCTCTCAATGAGTGAACAAAATCAATAGAGCAGTGCAAGGATGAAAAAGACAAAGATAACAATGAAAGAAGATAAAACAAAGTTTTTACAGATGTCTTGATTCTTGTCAAAAAAAAAGGAGCTATACTTGTGAGTATGTTTCAGAATTACAACTTTTTATGTGGATTTTTGTGTTAGAAAACTTAGAAACAAAAGTAAGTCACATCACAGTGGAATGAGAGCTGGAGGAATACTTTTGTTAATAGGTCATAAGTATCTGTTAGTGTGTTGAGATAAATCTACAGTGATTAGAAACAAGCAAAAGTTGGACCTTTTTGTTCTTTCAACAGATGTTGGAACATTTTTTAACAAAAACAAAAAAAAATCTATCTATCTGTATAATTGTTGTATGCTGTGTTTCTAATTTACCATGAGCTTGTCAGAACAATCTTAGACTCTCCAAAAAGCACACGGCCGTGTCAGTGAAGCAGGACACCACGCAAACAAATGAGCACTACATCTCAAATCCTTTTATGAGCTCTCTTTGTGGAGACGCTGGACAAGTGGGCCGCCAAGTGCTTTACTTGCTGTACGAAAAGCCTTAAGCCTTGTCTCACACCAATGAAAGGCCAGTGCAATCTGTAGCCCGCCCTGTTCCCATATGGGCTGCTCCGCCGAGGGCTTGGTTCGCCTTTGTCCTGGGGCTCTCAGAGGGCCAGGCCCTCCATGCCCCAGCCTAGCTCCAGGCATTTATTAAATATGCACCTTCAGTCCCTGTGAAGAAAGATCCCAAGCAGCTAATCTCATCACAGACCGGGGACCCTCCACATATGTAAATCTACATCTGTTCCCCTTCAAAGAAGGAGATTCTGCAGGATTATCGCGCACACAGACCCACTCCACTACGCATATACACAAATAGACGCGGACGTATATGCAAACACTAAACACACACATGAGTACCATTCCTCCCACAAGACCCCTGCCAATCAAAGCTCCCCTCTGCCACATGTCGACCCCCCTCCCACTCCAAATGTAGCCTCCTCTCTCAATTAGCTTCATGAAGAGCAATGGCCAAGAAATTGCTCTTTGTGTCACTGCTTTGTATGTTCCTGGTGTAAAGTGACAAGGCAGGCCCCCTTACCTCACGGGTATGTCTGGCATTAGGAGCTGGGAGCAGGCCAGCCTCGTAAAGAGCAGCACCATTGGCCCAGGGCGCTGGCACCATACGGAGACCAACACTATATAGCACCCTGGGATATCATTATACATCTATGCAACACAGGATTAACTTGTCCCTGGCTGAGAACTGCCATATAAAGGTCCATGAGACAGCTTCATCTTCATTAGAGATGTACAGTTAAGTGACAGCAGTTTTGTTTTAATATTTCACTTTTAGCAACTCAGCAGAAGCCACTGTATACAGTAGCTGTATACAGTAGCTGTATACAGTGGCCCAGTAGCCCTTGCCACCGCCCTCACTACCTTATCATATGATAATTCATTGTTTATTTACAGCCTGGTTTTCCTTAAGTCAGCTTTGGGCTAAATTCTCCTTTTTTTGTTCTCAGCAGTCAGAAATAATAAATCCATCACAGCTGTTTGCCAACGACCAGGTGAAATAGTCCTCATAATAACTGCATCACAGCCAGTGTTTATATCATCTCTGATTAATCGATCAGATTAATCGATTGGTGCATTTTTTAACCACTGCCAGACAAGTGATTTTAGAGTTGAAAATGTATGCATTCTGACACCTTGACAACGTCATAAACAGGCTAAATTCCTCCAGCATTTTGAGCTGCAGAATCTGGTGTGCATCATGTCTTTCAGGTTATTTTTACCATCATTAATGAGAAGTCAGTTCTTGTTAATGATTTTAAAAAGTGGGAACACTGAGCAGTAATTTGGAAAATGTCTAAACGACTTGTCAATCTATACAAATTTAGATCTTTTGACTGTCCGTACCCATGTAGCAATCAAAAAGTTAACTTTCAGGGCCTCCATCTTGTTGAAAAGGATGAGTGGATAATGTTTCAATTGAGTAAAGTTGTGTATTACTCATGTAAACATACATTACATCATTTTTTGTTGGGTAAAACATATCAATAACTTTTGACAACCAAATTTTAATACAACCCCAATGAGTCGCAAAACAGTTTGTATTAGCAATAAAACCACAGCGAAATCCAAAGACAGAAATGTTGAAAGGACATTATGCAGTCTTGCTTTCCTTATTAATTTCTGATCAATTTGAACAAGACCAAATCACACAGAAGAGAGCAGACTTAACAGCTACACAGAAATTGGTTGTTAAAACATGTTCAATAGATCCGATTTGCATGTTTAATTAAGCTATCAGCACGGTACAAGTGAGACAGTGAACATAAAGCCGCAGAGTCAACAGCCCCTGTAATAACACATCCCTCTGGTCAGAAGGGCTGAGGAGAGAGGAGAGTGGAGGGAGGAGCAGACGAGGAGGTAAGGCAACAAGGGCGCAAAGAGGCTACAGCCGCTAATACATTGAAAGGGAAGACGCAAAGCTTTTCATTAACACCCTGTGAAAGGCACATTCACACTCCAGCCCACTAATTAAGTCAGGCCTCACTCACAGGGGAGGACCAGTAAAGGAGGCAAGACTGAGGATATAGGAGACAGAAAATGAGGAGACGAGGAAGCAGGAAGCACGTAGGGAACGAGAAGGAGGAGGGATGGTGGTGCCTGAGATAAAATCGGAGCTTCTAATCAGGTTGATTTTTAAGTCACTCATTGCCAGTCCACTGCAAGGCTCATTAACTTTCTGCTGGCTGGCATCATTGTTCGGGGCGGCGTTTGAAATCCACCAAAGGAATGGAGATTTGCTTTAATCCCGGGCCCATCAAAGGTAACACTGATGCCATAGTGACGCTGTGCCTCTGGATTAGGCCAAGTTTGAGGAGAGAGAGGGAAGAGAGGAGAGAATGTGGAAAAAAAAGAGAAAAAAGGCAAGGTACCCTCCCTTAAAATTTAACCATTTCCAATTCAGAAGGTGACAGGTCTCAAGAGCCTCGGCGGCACTGAAGATGACACTTTCAGGCGGCATTTGAATAATCTGGAGGGTCTTGGTTACATAATTATGCCATGACAATTTGGGCACATATGTCAGAGTACAGTCTGGCAGCGAGCGGTGAAGGAGCTTATGGAGTCGTGGATAAGCACCAAACTGGCCTTGCGTTTGCCTCCCTCCAATGTGTTCTGCTAGGTGCTGATTTGGGGAGATTTGCAATTCAAAACAATTTTTGAAAAGAATATTTTTCTTACCTTATGAATACAGTATTTGGGAGGCATGGGTTTAGAATGGCACAGTGCAAATAGCGGCAGACTTTATTTTTCTGTGTAACATATATCAGGTTTTGTCAAAGATATTGTTAATATGTCTTCAGTCCTTTTTCTTGGCTCATAATAATGTCTTTGCCATAGGAAATCCTGTTGTAAATAATATTACCTTTTACTAGTTTAACCATCTATTGTAAATGGTGTAAAAAATTGAAACTTCCCCGAAAAAATAAAAGGTAAACCTATGTTAAATTCACAATAGAGCAGTTGAATGGTATGCAGATGTTATTTTCTTTCTTTTTTCTTTCTTTCTTTCTTTCTTTCTTTTTTTGTTTGTTTTGTTTCTTTTTATGATTTTCTTAAGTGGGTCGTAGGCTTTATTGACAGTGTATAGAGAAATGGGGATGAGAGCGTAAAGGACATTCAGCTCACGATGCTGCGGCCGGCTGCGCGTGTAGCTGCAGGCGGAAGGCGTTTTCAGATACACTTTTATCACTTTCCAGGCATGTTAAAATTTTAGTACTGGACAGAGGCCTTCACCTATCTATGCCGTGTCCATTACTGGCATTTCTATTTATGAGTGCACAGTGAAAGTTTCATGTTGTGATAACGGTTGGTTCACCCCAGTCACAGTTCGCACATATAACACATGATGATGAGTGCTTATTTTACATATAGATTTAGCATGCTTATGACATGTTTTACACTGGTTTGAAATGCAGCCCCTCTTGCTGCGACACAGTAATGGTGATTCTCAGGGGGCTTGAGGGCAAGGTTCAGCATAAGTAGGAGTGGCAAAGGCCGTTATAGATTGTGGGTATGAGGCCCTGGGCTCACGGGGAGTCAGGTTAAGCCAGTTAAGGGCATTAGACCTCCAGGCTGATGAAAAGGGGTCCAACCAGATCAAATTGAAGTAAATCTAGCCTAAATCCACCCTACAAAGGGAGTTTAGACTTTTCCATTGTACAGAGCAGAGTAAACAGGGGGTCCGTGGGTAAGCCTGCCTTCACTGGGGACAAAGGCAGAGAGTGGAGCAACTGATCTTACCCCAGTAGGCCAATGTTAGCACACAGATCACAGGGTTAGACACACTCGAATCTATCAGCTGCTACACAGACCTCTTCGCTCACAACACTGCCTTAAGCCTTAAACAAGCTATAAGTTTTCCAGTGGCTCTGACAGTCCGGCCTGCCTCCTGAGACTGCGCTCATTCTGCCCCGAGACACGAGTGAAGAAAACTTGATGTTCACTCTATGCCTTTTGGACTGTCTTCTCAAAGGGCACTTCTCCACACTGCCAGCTGTTTCATGCAGACTGACGTTTTTAGTGCACAGGCTAAAAGGATTTTATTGCAATCCATCTCTGTTTGACAAGTGACGAATCCGTTCACTTTTGGTCAAATGACAAGGTTCTTTTTTCAGATGGTCCTATGTATGTGTTGAAGGTAGAATAGTACTACCTACGAATCTAATCAATTGAATGCTAATAAGTATAATTAGGTAATTATGAGCAATCAGAAAGCATTGGAAATAAACACCTTAAAAGTGAGTTTGATAAGGATCCATCTATCTTAAAGCCATGCTAACTAAGGAAAATAAAGCACACCATGCAAACCCACATAAAGTCAGACAGTTTGGTTGACAAGTCTCTTACGCTTTTTTCTACTGTGGATTGTATGACATATGTGATGAGATGCAAGCAGAGGTCACAAGTCCAACAGGTGTGCAAAAAAGGGCCTTGAGTAATTATGAGCCAAGGAGACCAGAACAGTGTCCAAAACAAGCGAGGAATGGTAAAACAAAGGAGCCATTGAAGACTTGAACACTTACATTTGATGTTTTCACACAGACGTCCATCTCTTCAGCTGACACACCTGCTGACAGCACGGAAAGACAAACACCTCGGGGGACCAGGTGCTCCTCCGCTCCCTCTCTGCGGAGCACAGTTTCAACATTGCTTATCAAGATTTATGTTTTTTATGCATATATTACACAGCATGATGGTATCAATGAGAATTTATGTCTTGGCTTTTATTTTCGTTTTTTTAGACTACCGGTATATTGTTATCAGATATTTAAAAAATATAATTCAAGAGGCCTCCAGGAACTGACAATTATTCAACAAGGTTCTTCTGAAAACTATACTGTGTAAATGTACAGAACTATTATTCTTAGAAAAGAAACATATCTGATTTTTAATTATTTCAGGATTGTTGAAAATAGACATATTCTACTAAATGTACCAGTTGTTGATAATGTTTATTTCTCATCTTACTCAAAGTACTTGATTCCTGTATTGTACTGAAATCCTGTATTGTACTGGATTTGTGATAAGTGATAAGAACATTTTTGTTTACACCTACCCCCTATCCCTGCCTACCTCCATTTACTTTGAGTCATATGGTTCACAAATGTTGAAGATTCTCAGTTCAGCAGGTTTGAACAGCAAGTCAATTATCTTATTTTTGTTATTAAGTCATTTTCAATCAATAATGCGGTTCGCAATGAAAAAATGTGAAATGTGAAATCTGCACCATTGACCCCTCCGACCAACACCAAATACTCACTCACTCACTCACTCACCACATCATACTATCATTCATCATACTATCATTCATCATACTATCGCTCCACCGATCTTCGGGTTGGTGAGCGAAGATCTACGAGCCACTGTCACACTGTTAAAAATGCATTAAAATATTTCAACAAATCGGATTCAACTGAACAATACATTTCCATTTATCACATGGCAAACTTTTATAGTTAGTAATAGCCAGAACTCCGTCATTGTTGAGAGTCCGAGTCCTGTGCCAGTACCCCCAGTGTGCAGGCTCCAAATGAGCTCAGCAGGAGGAGGGTAGAGACACCGTCACACACTGGGCTATCGGAGATGATAAATAGCTGAAGTCAGCCATAAGGAGTGTGCGCCTGTCAGTGCTCCGAGCCCAGAACAGCCTGGGGTTATCATGACGTACCGGCACATTTGGTCTGTGTGTTTGACTGTTTCACCTCCTAATCGGGCCTCCGCTGGGTGGCTCTCTCCAGGGATATCTCCACAACTTCAACCAGCAATCCCTCTTTCTACAGTCTAAGCAAATGGACACATTTAATTTGATTTCTTTTAAATTCTGGGTACAAATGTATCAGGATAAATGGGAATATATTATGGTAGTAGCATTAGAATAAAATAATAGCCAATACTTTACTAAGTTGCTAGAGTTCATAGCATTATAGCATGAATTGTACCCCGATCTGTTGCTCAAGGTAAGAAAACTTGCAATGAATGATGAAATAAGTAACTGCGAATACACGGACAAACTAATGTGGTTGGACACATTTCTAGATTATTATCAAATTTGAAAGAAAATTATTTTTAAATAGTGCACAATATGATAAATGCCAATTTCTGTTTTTAAAAATCTTAGAGCTAAAGAGATAAAGGAAACAGCTGAATGTGATGCTTTTCACTTTACACATGGCATGATTCTTCAGCACATTTCCTGCCTGCCTAAATTAGGAATCACTGAGGATGGACTCACTTTTAATTGTAGCATGTGGTGACATGGTCAGATGCAAAAACGTCAAGGTCTGGTTTAGTTGTGGGATGTATCATTTAACGTCACACTTCTTCCTGGAAACTAAACCTGACAGCAAAGTCTGTGTTTCATTATAATTAGTTTATATGTAATTATAAAGTATTATCTGTGTATATATTTTTGACCAACTCTGAATCAGATTACTTCCTTTTAGACTTAGTGTCACAACTCTTTTCCTGTCCTGTGTAAGCATCTATTTCGGTGGCCAGAGGCAGGCTGTTTGTATGTGGTCAACGTTGGCCGCATCCTTCTTTGTGGCTTGTTGTTCAGTGCATTTCGGAACGCACCCATTTATTTTGGTTTCTCATAAACTATATTTATATTTTCACTCTGACAAGTGGGACTTGGAGCAAAGAGCAGAGCCCTAACAGCTGTCTGTGTTTGGATATGCTCCACTTCACTTTTTAATGCAAAACCTTTAGTACGCTGTGCCACCGTTGTGCACTGCCAACATGTTCATTACCGATGAACTGCTGCTGCAACATGATGTGTAATTGTGACTACTGAAATGCCCTGCGGTGCGTCTGACGTTATGGCAAAATATGAAATTCCCATAAATAGGATACTACATATTTTTACCACTCAAAAATAGTGTTCAAGAATTGTATTATTTGAATAACAAGTCAAGTAAAAGTTACCCCACAAAATGAAATCCTAAGAAGAGAGAAAAATACTCAATAATAAAAAATAAAAATTATGTAAGACATTAACTTCTCCATTGTCCTTCAAAACTAAGTTCTTACTTACTTTCGTTTGTGCTAACACTTTTTCCAATACAGCCTATAAATAATATACTACTTTATTACTACTTAATAAAAACACATTTTTAACTTGGGTAACTTGAATACAGGTCTTAATCATTTGTGTGCACCGTGTATTCTTCACATTTAACCTCAGTAAATCAACAAACAGTGATGTGCAAATGGAAATAATAAATGTTCTTTTGCAAACATAAAAGATGATAACAAGATACAACTCAGCTGCCTTCGATTCCCCATCCTTAATTTACCTGTTTGTTTTATGAGAATGTAAAAACTCCCATCGCATCACAAAAACTGACACTAATGAAGCTGACATCTGGCTGTGAAGACAATCGTAGCGGTCTGGGCAAATAAGTCGTGGCTTTGGAAGTTGGGAGCCTTAAATGATGCAAGAGGGGTGGGCAGCTACTCCGGAGGATGAATCAGAATTTCTCAGTGCATGGGTATACACTCTAAATATGAATTATTAAGTGGCTATCATACCCCCATAGTATGAAAATAATTCCAAGGGAGGGAGAAATGAAGACAGGCCCGAGCCGGTGGACCTGAATACTGATGTGGAGGAGAGGTCCCCATGGAAGGGCAGGTATTAAGAGTCCGTTATATGTCGTTGACTTGGATCTTCTCACTGTAGAATGAGCTGAACTGAGCCTTTTAACCTCTGACTGAAATTGTTAATGCACAATCACAATCAGTGCTGTTATATTCCCTGATGAGTCACGTCTACCGACATAAACGTCATCCCGAACATAAGCTTTCTTTTCAATAATGTAAGACTCATGGACACTAAAGGTAGGACAAAGGCCCAAATGAAGAATGAAATTGTTGTGACCAAATCGTGACCGTCTAGTTTGAGGTATCTAGAAGACCTATAGGTTTATCTATAACCTTTTTATGAAACTTTTTAAACTGCTTAAAAGTAATTGGAAAATGTTGCCGAATAAAAATCTACAGAAACTTGGAATGACAATTATCACGTTATGGACATTAGTTACAACAGGTGGTTCAAAGTGCTCTATGTAAATTTTCTTTAGGGCGGTAAACCAAATGCTTGTCACTATGGAGATGTTATCACTTCTCCTAGAATGTTCCAACAGTATGGCATTGAACTTATCTATTTTAAATGTATTCAATTACAGGTGTTTTCACTGCTAAAAAAAACATGCATGCTTATCGTGAGCAGGCTCGCCTCTACACAGAGCAGACCTGTAACTTTGCCGGATGCCATTTACTGCATACTGTTGAACATTCCATGTAAAGCAATAACATCTCCAAGGAAACAAGCAGGTAGTGTACCTCCACCAGAACATTTTAAGTAACTTCTCTGTGCCTTTAAACTCTTGATCATTTTCTTTTTTTTTTTTTTTTTTTTTTTTTAAAGTCTATGGTTAAAATACATAACCTCATCTTTATTGTAAGGTGTGTATTTACCAGGTGCAAGTTGCTGCTCTAAAGTGATGTAATAGTTTCTTTGACCAGCAGGTGGGGCCTGTCCCAGAGGACTTAACCTCCTATTACTTCTACTGTCATAGCACCTTTACAAACCACTGAGGCTTTGCAGTTATGTTTAGGAGCTACTGTGAACAGAATTCAATGAATTGATGTAAATATGCCTTTTCTGTATTCAACTCCTGTCCATTTGACCATGAAGCACACATATTTACAAAAACATGAAGGATTGTATGAAATACTAATATAATCCCTTTTTATATTAGACTTAGTAAACAGGGGGAAAAAAACAACTTAACAACAAATTCTGAACTCAGTGAACCAATTTAAAAGGGAAATAATTCGTGACTGTTTGCTAGCCCTATAATTCTCTGTATGTCATAATATCTTAAAAATGATTTTATAGTTGCTGCTTTTATGTCTGGACTGTTCTCTAAGCCTGTTAAGAAACTAGCCAACAGTATCCAGCAGCTCAGTCCCACTGCGTCCAAACTAGACAACAAAGCATAAAGTGTGCAATTGTGCTATACCTGCCTCCACTATCCTAGCAACTCCTCTCCACTCAATGCACTTTTATTTCTCCACCACCATTCAAGTGAGCTATAAAGCCAGAGAGAAGGCAGAATTTTTAGAATTCATCTTCTATCTTGCATGAAATACGCGGTAAAAAGAGCGTGGAATGTTGGAAATGAGTAATATAGTTGGAGGGCAAATTAAAGATGAGAGCTTCGAGGAGAAAACAGAGAGAAGGAGAGGAATAAAGTCCTGCTGATATTTTATGTTCTCTGATCTAAGACGGAAATGTAAAAAGTTGTTCCTGTGAGAGACTGGAGTGTGTGTGGAAGGATAGAACCTCTAATTTCAACTAGAAAGTGTTTCAGAAGTGCAAACCCTGGATACAACTTTGTCCTGCAATACACATGACAACCTGAAAATCAATGTCGGGTTGTGCAAATAATAGGATCTTAATTTATATTGAGATTCAGTCATCTCTAATTGTTTATTATATATATGGGTCTTTTTAACTGAGAGGTGCAGAACCAATCTTCTGTCAGTAAAAACATATGGTTTAGAGAAAAGAAAGACTTCGAAGAAAGAGGTTTGACCACTTCAGTGGAAAATGTCTCTTAATAAAACTCTGTTGCTTATGTTCAAGAAAATCATATTGAAATCCATTGTAGACAAGACAAGTAAAAATTTAATTGAGTGAAAATTGTAATAAATCAATATGAGGGAAAATAAATGTTTGTCGTATTTCGTATCGTCATCAGAGGTATAAAACTCCCCATGGAAGACACAAAAAGGTGGATGACACAAATTACACCCACAATCAGGGACTGATTGACATTACTTTGGACATTCATAAATTGGAAAGGATCACATTCGGAAGTAATTTGAAAATGGACAAATTCGACAGACTGTGGACTAACTGGGACATTTTCTTTGGGTGCTGTGTGGCATGATTTCCCTTTTTTTTTTTTTAAATTATTATTCTGTTTTTGGTGGATGTTTGCTTGTCTTGGTTTAGTCTTTTCTCTCTGGTCTTGTTCATGCTTTTTGTGTTTAATTAAAAAAAAATCCCCATGGAAGCATAGCAAAATTTGACTTGGACATGGACAACATTATCACAATATCTTGAGGGTTCATGTCTCCAGGTCTCAGGTCCAGTACTGACGCTAAATAAACTTCTCCTTCATTAGAAATCCAGTCTAATCCCTCTTATTCAAACTCTTAGGCTACTTCAATTTATTCTACAGCAGTGACCCTGTCAGGCAATAATCGATGCATTGAACATGATAACCAATAAAATATAATATTTAATGTAATAAACTTAAGGTTAATACATAAAGTTTCCTCATTTCCAAATAAGCAACACAGTGTAGTTGTTGCTGCTAAAATTTAAAAATAACCAAAAAGAAAGGTAAAAAGGATCACGTGTATATAAATGTATTTACCTAATATAAGGTAGACAATAGTGTCCTTCTTTGTGCCTTCATTCAGTACTTTCAGGGCATGGACCATCACAGTTTAACACTTGGTCATCCATCTGGAGATCTTGAGCCAGGACCAGAAGTACTATTAAACAATTTTTATCATAATCATAAAGTTATTGGTCAAAAGTGACTGTTAAAAAAAACCTAGTGTGTTACATAACATTTTTATCTTTTTATATAACATGAAAAGCACCTTGACAACACCAAAATGTAACAAAGCAATGGGTTACACATGTCTACTAAATTGAAACAAGAACTTTACCAATCTGAGTTCAACTATGAAAACATTGCATAGAAGTTAGCATTTTGAAGTCCTTTGATGCTAGTTTTGTTTGGATTGTTGAAACATATAAAGGTGAATTCCTGCGGCCTCTTTATCACCTGACAGATGAAGGCATGTTCTAGTTCTCTCCAATGGTCCGTCATCCCAGGCAGCTGATAAAAGGCGATGGGCCTTATTGACTTATGTGTCTTGATGGGCACTCTGAGGCTAACAACGCTGCATGAAATATCCGTGCAATGTTATTCCAAGTGGCACAGCCTAAAGCCCATTGCACTCCAACATCTTAGCGTAGAAATGCATAAGGCAACATCTCACCATCTCCACACACCTCCCTCTGGCAAATGGGAGCAAAGTGTGCCGGGAGAACAACATTCTTCCCAACAGTTCTTAGTGATTTTTGCTATTCTTGAATGTGGGTTTGTTCATCTGAGACCTTATAGAACAACAGAAGGACTGCCTTTCAGAATGTAAACAAAACATTAAAGTTGATATTCTGTGATCTGACAAATGCCCCATGCACCACAAGAACAGGTGAGACAATACAACTATGTATGAAGGCAACAGCTGCTTGTGAAATAGTTGCATGTTTCAGAAAGATGGATCGAGGCCTTGGAGACATCACTGCTCTCTGAACATTATCATTTGAATCTAATAGAAGCACAGTGACATTTGATAGATATAATTCATGTATGTTGAATATTCTACCCAATTTATTCTAAAGCAGCAACTACATTTGAGTAATTCTATGAATATGTTCTAACTAGGCTAATGTAAATGATGGATCAATGTCAATAAACACAATTCAACACGAGAATGGGGCAGGTTCTTGTTCTACAAGATCTCACTAGATTGTGAGATTTTTTTTTGTTTACATTTGGCTTTGACCAAAAAAAAAAAAAAAAAAGGTAAGGTGGGTTACATCTCCTGAAAAGACGTAGTTCGAAAAAGCAGTGCTACAATAACCGCAAAAACTATGACATTTAAAAAATGGTGAGGCCAAAAGGATTAATTGAAGCATACAATGTATTTATGATAAATAAATCATTCGATTTATGATAAAATCGAATCTTGTCTCGTTCTCGTGGACCCAAACTTGAGTCTCGGCTCGTCTCGTTTTGAGTGAAAATATGTCTCGTCCCATATTCACCTTATTCCGCTTTGCTAACTTCCGCCTCTTTCTGCTACAGAGTGAAAAGTCTTGCTGCGAAAATATGATATAAAATAGATTGGTTTGTGTAAAATGTTGAATGTTCACGTGCACCAACTAGTCAACAATGCACCGTTTCTCTGGGCGGCCTGAAAACTGCGTTGTAGTCTGTAGGCTATTGAGATTGGCAGCTCTATGTAAAATATACAAGCAGAAGGATGGGCATAATTAATGGTGGCCACCCCCGGAAAAAGGAGAACACAACACAACAAAATGAAACTTGAAAATTACAATAAACTATAATTCAAAATTTTAATAAAATGCATTGTATCTTCTCAATTCTTGTTAAAAAACAAAGAATAGAAAGTCATTCTTTAGCATAGGTTTAGAGTACAGAAGCGATGTGGAGTGGGAAACAGAGAATCCCCTCTGTTCACAAGCCTGGATGGAAGCACCAGCAGCGACTGATCAGCGGATCTCATGAGCTCTGCATTACAGTGTCTAAAGATGTAATGTTCCTTGTTATTTAGCCTTTATATCCAGCAAAAGATCATTATTCTATAAAAGATAATATATTATATTATTATTAGATTATAATAGAATACAGGTGTGATTAAGATTGAACTTTCTTGGAATAAACCTCTAACAAGCTGCCATAGGCCTGTCTGTGATGTGCTGTGAAGTGTATTCAGTGGAGAGGAGTTTAACATCATTGCGTCTGATTGACTGGGCTCTCAACAGCGTGGGTTAAGGGGGCTCCAGGGGCTCGCCTGGTCAGACAGAACAGGACAGAGAAGGAAAGAGCCATACAGTAAATAGGCTGCCCAGAGAGAGCTGTGCTGAAGCCTAATAGAAGAAAATCACTGTCAGTCAGTCAGGTGAAACTGCACTAACTGGGTCCTAATGAAGACTCACAACGCCGTCTTAGAAGAGCCAACTAAATCTGGCACACTTGATATCTTCTCTATGGACTAGAGTGGAGGAACTTTCAGGACAAAATCAAATAATGGATGAAATTACTACATACAGTACGTAATGATAACATTTTAGTTTCCTTATCGAGAGACCATAGTATGTAGTAGCTAATTGACACATATGTAATCTTTATTGTAATGTGTGTTTTTACTTACACATTATTAGGGATTTGTTTTGTCAGTGTTTTGGGAGATTGGTAATGAAATATTTACCTACAAAAGATTTTCCCATCTGCATGCCCATCCCCAATCATTTTGACTTAGTTGCAACCCCACTTATATGGCTTGTAAAGCATGAAAGAAACACCTACTAGCATAGAGCAATAATGTGCTCTTAAAGAAATACAATATCATGTTCAGCTGTAAATTCAATGTGAAAATGACAATTGAATTCAACATATTAGTTTGTAAAAAATGACAAAAATGCTCTGTTGTTTGGGTAATGTAGGGACGAGCAGCTAAAAACTGAAGGCCCGTGTCATGTGTCCATCCTCACCCATTGGCGATGCCTCAGGACACTGCCTCTGGGTGGCTCCTCACCAGGCCCCGGCCCGCCATCGCTGCGGTAAGTGCTCTGTCGTGATGCTGCCAGGGGCTACAGCATATGCCACCGAATCCCTGAAGCATCCCACACGGTACACAGAGCTACGGCTAATGGAGTTAAAGTTCTCTGTATGGACTGTATGGAAGTGTGTTTGTCTGCGCACACAATGACCTTCAGCATACCCACTCCTCCACCTCTCCGCCAAATGGCTTCATGGCTGGATGGCACTGCACTGCTTCACTCACTATATGTCGGAAATTAAGACAAGGAAGGAATAGAAAAAGCTTGATAGAAAGTGCTCATCGTCGCCTCCTGTCTTTGGGTACACACAGAGAACAACCCTCAATCCAGACCGCAAGAATCTGTAAACTATACAATGACATGAGCAAATTGAGTGAATGCATTTTAAACTTGGACGTAAAAGAGTAAACACAGTGCACAAACTTACTCTAATTGGGTTGACCACAATGAATGCATGAGATTATATAGCAGAGTTACGATTACAGTGTAATGTAAATAGTTTAAGGCACAACATAAGAACTGAATCAAGCCCTCATTAAGAAGGCACTTCTTCTCCAACCAAAAATTTTACAAAATGTGGATAACAGTTTTTGAAAGTTCTTTATTTTTTCCACAACCACTGTCCACTCCAATGACGAATCCCAAACAATTGGGCCATTAATCAGCTTTTAGATTGAGGTTAGTTTCTAAACATCAATGAAATGCCAACCCTTTTTTTTAATTCAGAGGTCCACATTTGTTAGAGGAAGATGTTTAACT
This sequence comes from Chaenogobius annularis, assembly GCA_015082035.1. Classification (NCBI taxonomy): domain Eukaryota; kingdom Metazoa; phylum Chordata; class Actinopteri; order Gobiiformes; family Gobiidae; genus Chaenogobius; species Chaenogobius annularis. The sequence goes on along the minus strand of BJKM01000600.1, from coordinate 262,633 downwards.
CCAAAAAATAAATAAATAAAAATAAATAACATATATATATATATATATATATATATATATATATATATATATATATATATATATACTGGTAGTCATCTTCTTTTTTAAAAGAAAAAAAATTAATTCAGATTGATCAATATGAGGGAAATTCTTTTTTTGTTTGCCTTATCGCCCAGTGCTACCACACTATCCATAGTACACGAACATGCCTTTAGTTTATTGGTGACAGAAGTGAATGAGTCAAAATAAATATGTCAATATTAAAACAATAGTTTTCAATGGACAGATCATGAGCTATTGGGTTTTACACTGAATCGGAACATGTCGATAAACATAAACAGAGGTCTAGTTGTAGCTCTTTGATGAACAGCGTAACTTGTTTATGAGTAATCCCAAATAAATCCAAAACATTGGGACCCGTAAGAAATATAAAAGACCACTGAAAAGAGAATAAATAAGAGCCAAAGTACAGAGCGGGAGTTATAGAGTGGTGCCCAGGGAGCGCACCACGGCTGCAACAGGCTATTGAGTGCCTGGAAGAGCACAGCCTCTGATTTCTTCCGTCTGCCCTGTTTTCTCTTTCAAGAGCACTTGAAAGCTCTTTGAGGTATTGAGCAGGTGGGGAGTAAGTGTTGGGAGAGTGTGAGTGGGCAGGGGTGGTACAGTCCCTCCCCTCCTCCTCCTCTCCCTCTAACACACAGCTCCAGCGGCCCAGCGGCACACAGCTCCAGCCCACACTCTCAGGGGAACCTTCAGCTGGCCAAAGGTGGAAATTGAACAAGTGTGCTTGGATATGTGGGATAAAGACGAGCCAAAAGAACTGCCCAAGGCCTGGGACACTGGACAATGGGGAGTCAAAATGTGGCATGAAAATATAAGGATATTTGAAGAAGAGGATTAGACATTATGTTTTATAATAACATTATAAGGTACAAGTACACCTTCTGTTTCCCTGCAAATCCCTCCATTGTATTGTTTTCACCTTGCACAGCACAATTAATTTCAAATGAAATTTGTGAGTTCCCAAACTCACAACAATCCTTCTTGAACCTCTAAACGCTGCTCCATTTGTGCTCGAGCCACTGAATGACTGTCCAATCGTAAGACAGCATTGTGGCCAAAGGCCAAGCTGCCAAGTGAACCAAAACAAACATGGCAGCACCAATGGATGTAAATAGGCAATTTATTAAGCAGGAATACAGACACATGAAGAGAGTGGTGCTTTGTGCATTTGTGGATGAGATTATTTTTCCCCTGACTGGATTCAAGCAAAAGTTTGAGTTCTCTGCTTAGTCCACTGTTGTGATGCTTCGCCCAGTCAGCTACAAATATTTGTCTAAATCTTTGTACAGGAATCTGTATTTTCCTGATCGCAAGCAACTCACCCTAGATTGATAATATGTAAAACTCAAATCAAGAGTGCAATACTTATCAGTCTGGCTTCTGCCAGGTTAAGGCTTTTTGGCATCAGCCTCACAATAATAACGGAGTTCCATAAATTGGGAAAGGTTGGTAAGGCAAAGGAAGGGACATTGGAATGAATTAACCCTTACTCATTACATGTAATTGAAATTGCTGTTTTAGTTGGCAATGTTATCAAATTGCCAAAACTGCAATTATTTAGATAATAGAATGTCTTCTGCAAAGAACAAACCAAATCTTTTTGTACCTGCAGTTTAGACCAGCAGCGGCTCCAGACCAAACTGACTTGGTGCATTTGAGCTTTAAAGAAGTGCAAACACAATTACGTGTTAATAGTTACCCCACCAATTTATAGGAGCAAGGATTTTTTAGGTTGCAATACACCCTTTTACACTGGTTTACAGACCTGGTTTAGACCACTACAACATGTTCTGAAATGTATGTGATTCTTATATTAGGTAATCAGTGCATATTTTAGCCTTCACTCAAATGTTGATGCCTGGAGTTGTTTACAATGTGCACTCTAAACAGAATCCTACTTTTAAAACACAAATGGCAAATCTTATTACAATCTTTGTTTTCCAAATCATGCAACAATAGTGCAATCATGCCTAAACGTTGTTATAACGCAGTATAGAATGTCTAATACCGTTGGTTTTACAAGAAGAGAATTGCTTCCAGGTCTTGAGATCAATAAACAATGAAAAACATGTATGGCATTACATTATAATTAAAAAGTTAAGTTAAATTAAGAAGGAGATATTACCTGTTCTTCAAAAGGCAGTGAGGCAGAAATAGAATTGATGCAATCCAGACTTCTTAACTTTAATATAATTGATTAAAAGGGCAGAAGCTTTTGAACAGGGTGTCTACTGGGACCCACTTCAAACAGTATCAATTATAGAAATCAACTCAGAGGAGAGGAGTCAATGCTCTATCAATAAAGTATTCATCTGCAATTGCCTGGAGATTAGTGCAGAGATGAGCCAAGAGCAGACCCAGTGGACTAAATCTAAATCTACTGCACAACAGTGGAAGCACAGAACTCCACAGCTCTGCATGATCAGCCGAGGCCGTAAAATACCTACAAAAGCAAGGTAAAAGTTAATATAACTAGTTTATGTGTATTTTTATTATAATGTGTTTATTTGTTGTAAATTGTCAGACATATCTCTACTTCTTAGAGTCTTAAATATGCACAAAAAGTCACATAATCTCAAATGATTTAGTAAATATGCTATAATATGGTTGAGGCCAGTGATATGCAGTGACAGATAATGCAAAAACCCAAATTTCTGTAATTTCAAAATAATTTGATTTAATCTGAAACACTATATGCTTAAAATAACAATGTGAAATGAATAACATACTGTTTTACTATACGGTGATATTGTAATTGACTGCCGCTCGCCTGTAAATCCCCAGGAGCACAACCATCACAGTATCAGCATTACTCTGTATAGATCTATTGAAAGAGGCCGTGCCATATCAATGACACTCTCAATCTTTAAGGCTCTTCTCCGTGAAAGCCTCTGTTGTGACACAATCATTACAAATTGATTGCAAAATAGCTAACAATCATGATTAAATCGTTAAATTCGTGTCTACGCTTCAGAGAATGGGCTGAAAATTAACTTCCCACCAACCTCATTTTTTTCTGAACAAGAAATAATGATTTTCTGCCAGTCTAATTACAAAGCCAACATCTGATCAAGCCCGCATCCAGAGGGGATTATCCATGCATAATATTATCACATGCGCCAGTATTAGACCTCATTACCAGCCTGAGTGCAGAATTATTACATCTTGTAATTGGATGGTGAGATTTATATACAGATCGGCCCGGTTTCTGTAAGATTGTAATTACAGGCTTCGTTGCTTAGCTACTTATCACTCAGCGCTGGAGTGCAGGAAATGTGTCTATGGAAGTGCATTTGATTAACCTCTCACCCTGTCAGTCGGGGAACAGCGCACCTTTCGTGTCTGTCTCGGGGACAACAACAGCAGTTACACGTCAAATCATCTCACTTGGCCCGCATCTGCTCAGATCAGCTTCAATGGACAGCTCAATAGACAGGCAGCAAATAAAGCACATAATGTATTTATAGAAGTGCAGACTGTGGGACACTTGTTCCAATTATCTAAGCTAAGCGTGTAATATATGCCCTCCAATTATTATACATGACTCATGAAGAACCAGAGACTAAATTTAGAGCAGTGGGGGCGAACTAGTTAAAATCTCATTATGGCTGAAAAGGCAAAAAAAGAGCATTTTGGTTGAAGGAGGTTGAAGACGTTCTTATATTTCAGAACTCTCAAATGTGCAACTAATCAATTTGTTTTAAATATTAATACTGCAGAATAATGGGACTCAACACAATTACCGGGAATGAAAAGGAATTAAAGTTACAGCTACAATCCTATACTGCATTAAATTGAAAGGAAAACATACGCACTTTCTCATCCAAGTTGGAATTATTATATACAGATACTTTTTTAAAAGTTTCTAACAGTTTCTAAATTTCAACATTCTATTCTCAAAAATGTACCAACATTACAGCAAGCATATTTTATCACTACATGTAATCGAATATAGCCAACCAAACATCTGCCAGTTCTGAAATTATTTTTTTGATACAAACCAAACAGAGGAAAAATGCTGATACACATAAAATGACAAAAGGGAAGTATGTCCTAACACAAAGCTATAGAACACAACTCCCTTGCTATTTGCACATCCTGCAACTCAGCAAGAAAACGCCTTGATCAACACGTCAGGGTGACACTGGCAGAAACTATGGCATCAGCACCTCTCCACAGTTAACACCCATAGACTTTAGGTTCGCTCTGCATATCACAAGCGCTCCCTGTTACAATCAATATAGGCCTTACATTTTATGAGACACGGAGTTAACTTGTTCAATTATGCCTCAGACAGCTCTATTCTATTGTAACAAGTAATCTAGGTAGTGAAATCAATACTGACAGACTCACGGCACGCTGGCTAATTTCATATTACCTCCAGCCAATGGTGAGTCAGCCCGTAATGGAGATGTAGTTCCACTTCATTATGAGGAGAGGAGGGGGGATCAATACGAGCACATACAGCCACAAAAAGAGGCAAGCAAATACACACGGGCAAAGAGGGCAACTGCTTTTTCTGAAACCCCAAGAGGACACACAGAGCTGTCTTGGTGTAAGGCAGATGGGGTAAGGGGGGGTTACAGGGTCATAGCGCCCCCCTCGCCTAAATAAATTACAATGCACAAACACACACACACACACACAATCACATCGACACAACTGTCAAGAAATAAAGGGGAAATCTCAACACATTTTAGAATGCGCACACAATTAATGCTCCTTTGCAAGGTCATAATATGCATCAGCGTGACAGAAGATAGAGTAAAAAAGAAAAATAAGATAACCTTCAACTGCCGGATCAAGTCTTTGACCTCTATAGCTAATTACAAATTAAACTCTGCTATCTTTAGAAGGAAAAACTTGTCTTTTTGCCCATTATTGTTATCACTATGTAGGATTAGCTGGGGACTAAAGGGATGATGTTGTCTAAGCTGATGTCAACTGTACAATTACTCCACTCATTCATGCTTCTCCAGGAAAAAATAAGACAGTGTAGATTACAATAAGCCGTCTGCAGAATGAATGGGAAAGAAAAGAAACGCTTGGCAATTACCACATACGTATGGTGCAGGATCTCAGTTGCTCTTGGCCAACAAAATACTTCGATATAAACACTGGTTTTTCATAACTTCTGATTATGCAATTTGGGTTTATTACACTCATGAATAACCTTTAGGTTATGAAGGCTGTGATAGGGGGATGCTTTAGAAAAGAGCAGTCACAAATGGATGCTAATGTTCTCATTGAGATATCCATGAGAACATTAGCAGAAAGTTCAATTGAATGCAATTTAATCTCAGTATGACTGGATATAAATGCATTATTGCAGCGCAGTAATTTCATTGTCACAATTCCATATGGAGAGCCAGTTATCACCCAGGCTTTATGAGCCAGAAGAGCTCACTGGTTTTCTGCTGGTGATAATGTGGCACATTCTCAGCCCTGTTCTTTAAGCCAAGAGACATTCTTTTTTTTTTTTTAAATCTGATTTTAGTAGTTTGTTAACACCCAAAACTTAAATTCTCACCAAGTCAAATACTTATTTTCTCACCTGTCATCTGTCATAGGACCATATTCTCAACCTGCAGTCAACCCTTCAAACAAACTTCAACCTCACTAGATAGTGGATTTGTTAGTAAAATGACATAATGTGGGATGGCACACTGAACAGATTGACATGCACCAATATAACAATATTATGTTTCTCATTACAAGACCAGCCCACTGATTCAAATGGGAATGATTAAATGACAATGGAATGACTAAATGACAATTGCTGTGACGGTTACAATTGTTATAATACATTTTAAAATATAATAAATAATGGATTACATATTCCAGATGACAGTAGGAATTTGTTCTGTTTGGCACCTTCAGTTGACTTGAAGGCTTTAGTCCACCATCTCCTAAGCTGAGGCTTGCCCGTGTGTGTGTGCAAACAGCAGAGAATGGATGATAGAAGCAGGCCGAAGAGCAGATATTGAAGAGTCCAACCAGTGCTGGAGCGTTTTTATCTCCCATTATCTGATTAGCCTCCTATTTCCTTCCCATCAGTGCGGTGACCTGGATTTCAGAGGGAAAGCGATGGTCGGCCGTGAGGGCACGGTCTGGTGAAAGAGGCCAAAGCGTTTGGGTGTAGTGTGACCATAAATCAGCAGTAGCAGCAGCAGGAGAGGAGCATAAGCAGGATTTATAAAGATGTTGTGTTCAGTCAGCCCACTTGTGGACACTGATGAATTCACAAGCCCATTGCCAAGGCAAACTACTTCATTATACCATGGCCGAGCGGTCATTAATCTCGCTGGGAGGCAAGCATCCTGGGGGATCGGCCAACCAGAGAATTTATTCAGGCCTGGAGGTACCTACTTCATTAACCATTCTCTCTTTTCAGTTTCCTCTTTTACCACTTTTCATTTTGTGATTACAACATCATTACATTTTACATACACCATAACAACTGCAACTGTCATAGGTCTTGCGTAACTGACTAGCTTGTGAGAACTAAAATGTACATCAAGCCATTTTTACATGCCTAATAGTTAAGAAAAACTACACAATAATGCAGCTATCCATAAAAATTAAATTTAAAGTTAGCCAACTTTCGTCTCAGTTACAAAGGGACTGTAAACACTGAGATATGCTGTATTGATCGGCATCAAACTTGCACTATAGAAATGAGAACAAACTGTATGTAAAATGTAACTAAAAGTAAGTTTTTATTTAAGATTTTTTCCCCAAAAATTCAAGAAAGTCCTTATTCCGTCTATGTGCTTCTGGTGCTCATCTTGGGAGTATTACAGTGTATATTTGTCCAGTGTATTTCCAATGAGACGCTCACATGACCTGGCACAGAATCCCAGGGGTAAACTTTGGTGTGCACTGTGCAGGTGTCATTACTGGGGGCAAACGCTGCTATAGAAAGCACATACTGTAGGGTCAACATGCAGTGATTACTTATTAAAGCTGATTCAACACAAAGTCAGAGCAAAAAACAAATATATCCTGTGGTCATTTTACTTTGGCCAAATTACGGTTGTACAAAAAAAAATTATATTTTTTTCTCAACCCGTATTACCCAAATTACATGACTAGCATAGAGCAAAAGTAAAAGGTATTATAGTTCACCTTGTAATGTTGCACTCATATAATTTAAGCCTTTTGTGATAATTATTTGATAGACTTTAATAACTATTCTTCAATAATAAAGGAGTGACTAACAACATTAAACCCTTTACATGTAATGGTGGTGATTTACTGTAGTTATTTATTTTTCTATGTGAGCTATACAATATCCGCTCTGTTTTCAGTTTTCATCACCTGTTCTCTGCCAGGAATGTTCCACAATATGGCATTACATGTATCTATCTAGCGATAGTAGATATCTAGCAATTATTATTATGATTATGAATTTTTACCTTGAAAAATGTGCAGCTTGTTTCCATGGAGCTAGATAAGTGTATTGCCATACTGTGAAACATTCAAGGCAAAGCAATATCAGGCAAGGAGACAATATTCTAGTAATACTTGTGAGTTCACAAATCCACGAGAATCCATCTTGACAGGCTCCCGCGATTGGGCCATAGCCACCAGTGGTTTCGGAGAGTGGACCAATAACAGGGCAGAAATAGAAGACTATTTTGTTTTTGAACATAACACACATTGAACATGCAAAGGGAACCAGTGAATGCATTTATGGATGGGAAATAAGTCTCTCCACTGGATCCATCCAAAGTTTCAATCAGCTTGAAGTATTTGTCTGAACGTCCCAATCACTTTCAGTGAAACACTCTCCAGATTAATGAGTGCAACACAAATCAATCTGGCGTTTGCCAAATTCAGGTGGCGGAGTTACTAAGTTACATAGTACACCTTTCATGTTCATATAAAAATACAAATATGAAAATAATTCAGAGGTATGGTTTCCAACACGTTTTAAGCTCCGGAGATTTTACATCAGCAACAGCAGACCTCTCACATAGTGTATCAATGTCTTTACGAATGGGAGAATATGGTTCACTTTTACTTTGTGCAGTTTTTTACAGTATATTCATCAACCTTGCCATTTCCCTTTGGACCCATTTCACTTTAAACACTTAACAGGCTAAATAAATAATGACATCTTGCACTCAGTGTGTGTGTGTGTGTGTGTGTGTGTGTGTATATGTGTTCATGTTAACGGCAGCGCCACTAGCCTGCAGTCCCACAGCAGCAGGAGTCCTTAAAGCGAATAATTTGCTTCCGTTCAGACCGCTAACACTGTAGCAGTTCTCCGAGGCAGATTATGGGCCTTTAAGTATCAGCCAGGCCTGAAATGTGACTCTAGGGCTTGTGGGTTTGTTGGGAGGAGGCAGAAAAGTCCATTTAGGCAACAGTGAAAGCTTGGGGACTGACAGAAATATTGCAGATATTTGTAAGTAATCAATTATTTTTTTACTAGATTGCAGACTCTAACTTTTAACCTATATTCATCCCCACTGCTTCAACAAGCTCACATTTTACATACATTTACCTTGCAGCACAACAGTAGATTGCATTCACAGGAAATCATCTAGACTAGAAACAGTTATTTGCTGTTTAACTGTCAGATGTCAGATATGTCAACCTGGTTAATACCTTTGTAATTAGTGGGACTTCAAAATTCAAAGTCCTCTCTTTCAGCAGAAATCAACAAAAGTTCATGTTTTTTGTTGTTTGTTTGTTTGTTTTTCACAATAGCTTCAGAAAGTGGTGCCATTATTCAACCAGTGAGTTGTGATTGTTGTCAGTTGAAAATACTTTAAGCCATGACATTGTGTGGAGCCAATCCTAAGAAATAATAAGGTTAAACATTTGTGGTAATTGTGGATATTTATTTAAAAAAACTTAAATTTCCCGAGCTATAGCCCTCCATCTGAAATTATGACATCCTCAAACTGAACACGACTGGGAGGGACTGCACCACTGTCACTATAGATTAAACATGAAGTAATAGAATAGAGATAGACTTTGCACAATGCAAACCACCATTAGTTTAGTGGTATTTTAAGCATGGCAAAATATTCACACTAATCTTCCTTCTATCTACCAGTCCATCTCTCTTCTCCATGGGCTATTTCATGTAAAATCTCAGAGACAACTTGGGCTGATCTATTGTAATGTGTCCTGGCAGAGGAGGGAACAAACCCCCCTGAATCCTCCTCAAATGACATCTGAACGTCAATACACGGTCCCCACCCTTCAGCATGACAGTAAAAGCTCTATTGATTTCCATCAAGATTGAGGATACAGCTGGGAGCAATTTAAACAAACCAGCTGAAGTGTCCTAGTCTGACGTTGAGCAATGTGTGTCAGCATTTGTAATCAAACTATATGCCTTTAGGAGGACTGAAAAGGAATCATCATATGCAGCACCCTCACTTATGCAAGAAAGTATTGAAAATGTCAAGTGTTGTGTTCTAGCAAATAGGCTGTAAGCTATGTGCCCATGAATATGCTGCGAGAGAGAGACATTGAGTGATTGCTCAGTTGATATAAAAAAATATTCAGTTTTGTGGGTAAACCAGATCAGAAGTTGCACATTTTATAATGCTTGACAAAAACAAGGAAGTTTGTATCTTAAAGTGTGTTTGTGTATGCTCCTGGCACAGTAACTGCTCCTGGCTTTTGCACTACTTGACAGTGCAGAGATTTGCAGAAACACAGATTGATCATAGGAGCAACATTGGATATGATTACCGGTAGGTCTATATAGGACAGTAATACATAGACTGAAATAGAGTTCAGACTATGTAAGATAACGGCCTGTTGACCAAAAATGTCCATAGACCATGATGACCAAAAATGATTAATACATGAAGTCAATGCTGTGAGAAGAGCTACTTTTTCCACAGACCCAGTGTGATAAATGAGCTCTGTCAATACCACCAGGAAGCACATCCTCACTGTATTGATACCATGGCTTTTTAATACCGCAGTAAACCTTAATACCACTTATTGTCTAATCCCTATTGTATAGACACACAGTATCTACTAAAACACTGGTTTATTGTGTTGTGTCAAAAATCCTCACTTAATGATAAAAGACAAAACTGCTTCCATCTGCCTTTACGAAACATATTAGGTCTAAGTTTGCCAGTCCATCACTCTCCTGTTCTCTCCTGAGCACAGAGGAGCAGCAGATCGTACAGATGTGCAGACCCATGCAGACATTCTCAGGGCTGGTCCAGATTAGTCTAGGCCCAGCTGTGCGTCCGGACTGAGCGCATGTATCCTCATGGCACTGATGATGCTCCATGCCGCCAAAAGGTTATCTCCCTGACCTCTGCACTCCACTCGATGAAACTACTCTGATAACTGTTAACTGGTAAAACAGGACCCTCATTAACCGTTATTGCAACAGCGTTTACACAGTGTGGAGCTATAACTGTACACTGCATAATATTTGTCGTCACAGAGATTGTGATTATAACTTTTATCACTGTGTACCTTTTCAGCCGTCTTTAACTGCTCCGTATGCTGACTATGAAACAAATGCTCCGACATAGAAACGAACGGAGCAATCAAAAGGTGCAGGAAGAACAAAAACTCCAATAATATTCTAAATATTAGGGCCGCCACGATTAATCGACTAATTATGGTGGTCGATGACTAGTTTATGACTATTTGTTATCTGGATATAAAGTCTAAGCACAAATGTGGCATTATTAAAACTAAATCTCAAAAAATAATGATTTCAGATTTTTCTCAATTATAACATTTATTTGTAAATATTGTCTACCTTGAAGCCTTCAGTCAGCATATTTCAACCTTTATTTGGTTAAAATTTCCTTAATAAGTCTTAATATACAATAGAAATAGAAATAGAAATTCGGCCAATTAGAAAACTATTCGCTGACCAAAGAACCATGAGAGATAGCCCTACTAAGAATTCAATGTCTTGCCAAACTTGACTACTGGTACCACTCCTTGTCATCCATACATATATGTAGCGTGCGGTGACTTTTATGGATGGGCAAGTAGACTTTGGGTGTTCATCATTATTCATTGGATAACACTTGCGCGCAAAAATGAAAAAAAAAATAACGTACATGTAAAAGTTAGCCTCAACGTCCTTGTGTGAAGCGCGAACGCCTATCCTACTGAGCTAAACTACCTTATCTGGTTGAACTGCTGGATGGATTGAATAGTCCAATCATTACACAATTAGCTCTCTGTGTTATTAAAATACATCCTGTATTTTTAACTAACATCATTAGAAACATGAATGGATCCTTAGCAAAGAAACAAAGACTTTTCAAGTCACTTGTTGAAACTTGTTGAAACTGCAGTTGATTCTCTTCTCCTCTGCACATGTGCAGTTAGGCAAAACCTGCAAACATCCAAGATTCCCATACAGATTTATTCAGCATGGTTTGAGGCCGTGTTGTCCTCAGAGAGCATGTGCAGGCCTCGAAAAAAAGCTACTGTTCCCTGGTTCTAAAAGCTCATGGAGTGGAACATGAACGAGCCTCTGTACATGGTCAGAGAAGGAAAAGGGACGGGAGAAGAAGGACCAAGCTTCCCACAGTATTTCTCAGTGGCCTGTAGAGGCCACTAAAAGACACTGTGACTTCCAGTTAAGCTTTAACAGCAGACATGAGTGGAAAATGGGCTCATTTGGATATTTCGGAACAATTTCATTTTAGATTTTATTGGTCAATCACTGTTTGCCTTGATTGCCCTGACCACACGCACTGATGTATTATGTTAGAATCTAACGAGAATAAGTAATTTGGCAACTTCAATCTATATTCACAATAGACTCCTAGTTATTAGAATATTGTAATTTTGTGTAATTGTAGGGATTATAGTGAAACAATTACAATAATGCAGTGCAACCATAATCGCCAAAATTAATTTGCATCCAAGACACAGCCCAGGTGCGACCTTGCAACAACTGCATTTGAACTTGGCTAAATGTTGCTTCTGAACGAGAGAAAAAACAAGCCATTAAAGCCGGTGCGAGTAAACAAAATAGGACGAGCAGGAACAAGCAGCACTGACGTGTTGGGGGGGGGGTGCCTTTGATGTGGCTCAAAGTATTCCCTTGGCACCTCCAGATATTTATTTGAATAATGTGTAGATTCACAGCCGAGTGAGCACCGATCTGTTAGGTGGGTGGGAAGATGACAGGGTTTAATTTCCAACTCTACTGAGGAGCTAGGAAAGGGGAAAAGGAAAAGGAGGCAAGGGAATAGGAAGTGGGTTAAAAAGCCAGATATGAGATCAGTAACGCAGATGGAGGAGTATCAGATTCCCTAAAAACATTTTGACATTTTAAACCTAAGGCAGTTTTGCAGGCGGTAAATAAAGGCAGGGAAATCAATAGCAGTCAGTGATAAGGGGATAAAGCAGCTAAATATGAAATACAGCCGAACAAAATGGTATAGATTTCCAATGGGGCCACGTGACACAAGCTGCTTTGAAATGCAAAATAGTAACTTGTGCACATTGTCCTTCCCAGGCGCAGCCACCTATTGATCGGCTAAAACAAATTCTATTGATCATTGAATATTTAATGGTGATAATTAAATCTCTCATGGAGGTACTTACAACCCATTTCCCGTTCTCATCGCCTTACACCAGAGACCTGCCTTTGACTCACTCATGATTCAAGAGCGTGTGAAGAGTACCACCCTTGATAGATTGAATAAAAAGCTCAATTTTAGTGGGGAGTATCTAATTTTATTCATTTAAATTTGATATAATAACAAAAACATGCAAAGATCTCTCCTTATTCAGAATCCTGCATCTGAAAGGGGTAATTTAAGACCTCTTTAATCACAAATATTAAACAAACAAACATTCCCATAAAGGCAAAATGGGTGAGGACTCTTCTCCCAAGGACACAACAACAGTATGGTACAATTGAAAGAAAATTATGAGGGATGAAAAATGGGAAAGAGTTCTGATTCCAACCCACATCAACACACAATGTATTCTACAAACTAATGCAGTACTTCATTTTATTTTATTCAAGGCTCATAAAAGCCTTATTACAAACTAAGAGGAATAATATTTCAAAATAAAGTATCAAGGATAAAAAGCAAAAGAAAATGCAATTCTGGAAACATATTCACTCTTAATCCAATTGATATAATTAAATTGTCTTAAATTCAATTAGTGTTTTTCTTTAGACCTGATGTAGAACCCAAACATGTTTTGCATTCAGCTATCTCAAAAAAAAAAAAGTATTGTGCTGACTACTGTTACCAAAAGCAATTGGCCGTGGGTGCCCTGAAGATTAAATGAAGAAATCGTTTCCTTACACTTACTGAAACGGTTACTTAACAAACATTCTATACAACACTATTCATTACGCCATCTTTAGAATGAAGTTTCCCAGAAAAGATAAAAAAAATAAAAAACACTCTTCTCTCAAATGGAGCCGCATCTGTCCTTTTATCATCAACCTCAACATGTCCTTATCCTAATGAAGCCTAAGCAGAGGGGATTAAAAACTCTCCCTAATCGACTGAGTTAATTTATGACATTAAGAGACTGGCAAACAGGAAGAGGTTGCTGTCCTGATGGTATTGGAGGGCAACTCTCACCCAATGGGCCAGTGTTAAACAAAGTGCAGATCAATAGCCCTTTTATTAGCGACCACAATCAATGTGCTGGTGACTGAGTGAGCCAATTAACACGATCGACTTCAGGGAAGAGGAAGGAGGGCAAATCGGGAAGAGGGGGAGCCAAGAAAACAAACCACCTCTATCTTCTTAGTGAGGTCTTGTTTGCTGGTTAATCTACAAGGAAGGGGCAGGCCGCCGAGTGAGAAGTCCAGATTCCCACCAACAGAGAGGTCTCGGAGGGCGTGTGGCCGAGGACACCCTGACAGAAAGCAGAGGTCTTCCTATCCCCCCCGGAGGAAGTGAGTTTGTGGATATGTAAAGTGTTTCCTCCCACAGCCTAAGCCACCCCAGTCTGTGCACATCAGTTCAGAGTGCACAAAGTGGGCCAGAATGGGAATGCAGACAAGCAAGTCTTCTCACCCATGTTTTGGATAGTAAAGGCATTGGGGTATAAGGTTTGCCACAGTCAGATCAGTGCTTTTGTTCAACTACATTTGTACATCTGTAAGGATTACAAATAGTAATGCATGCAGAATGAGAATCACATCTCATTTCTTTTGTGTTTTTGGAAAAAAAATGACAAAGCCAAAAGGTTGTTAATGTAAAATCCTACACAAAAGTAAACAGCCCTATTGGTATTCCGATGTCCCGATTGCTGCACATGTAAAGAGAATGTGACAATAAATGTGTTTTTATTTTTGACAGCTTGTTACCATATATTCTTGATATTGCTAAATACAAAAATGTTTAATCATAATATGGTTTCTAATTATAATGTAATTAGTTCCTTTTCTACCTTTTATAACTCACAACTTCCAAACATTAAGAACATTTGCATTTTTTCTGTTCCCAGAGAGATGTGGGTCAAGAGAGCATCTGTTTTATGTCATGGTGCGAAGTAGTGCTTGGCTCAGGATTTATCGGGCTGTCTCCATCAGCTTGTGGTTGGGAACATGGATCTCCGTTTCCTAAAGGAAGACCTACAAACCCAAGTGACGACATTTCAGCAGGACTATACTCTAACAGAGATGGGATTTTAGGAAGTGGAAGTGCAGTGGATAAGCAGTGAGACAGACAACATAAAATGGCAATGTGTGTGAAGTGACAAGCCCCCAGCAAGTACACACACAGCCTGGGGGTTAGACTGGGGGCTACAACCATTCAGCTTCACTGCCCAGGTCTCTAGTGTCCCTAATGACCAAGACCAACCAGCGCACCAAATGAAGACAGTACTTAGTCAAAATACTCAGTGGAATCAGATTATTGGCTATTCTTTCGGACTAAATTTGATAGTGTGTGCTTGAATGGAAGTGCACCGACTCATAAAATGGCACTAAAGACAAGAGGGCTGAAAACTTTACCCAAGCATGCTATATAAGAAGACTAAGGTAACATAACATTGCATCAAAACCAACCTCAACTTAAGTCATATCATACGCTACTGTCTAAATTTTCACCTGAAAGACCTTTCTTGTATGTTTAAAAATGGCTCCTTATTTACCCATTTGAATGTTTCTCACTGTGTTTGGGTGGATTTCCTCCAGGTACTCCGTTTCAACTCAAAACATACACAATACAAATCCTCCAGTTTCGGTAGTCCTGACCAAGCTGAGATCAAGATCTGGAGATGGGTCTGGAGATGCACTGCAGAGACCACTGCTCCCTCTTGACAGGTTGTCCCAGCGGCATTGAAGGATGGGTCAAATGCAGAGGACACATTTTCTCTCGGGGACAATAAGGGCTAATCGGATAAGAGTCCTTATGATGTGTTTTGATCACTTGCCACTTGACGGCAGCAATGGGATTATGGTCTGCACATGTGTAAAATAAACAAATCATCTTAAAAATGTAAAGATTGTTACCAAATACGCATGATATTTTGTATAACCAAAACATTTATAAGGGATGGCAATTTTGCCAATAGAATAGAATACATTTTCTACTCACAACATCAGAAAAAAAAAAGCTTTCAGACAATCAGAAAATAAAGACTAACTATTTTAATTCAGCAATTCCAAGATTTGGCAATTTGAACTCAGAACCCAAAGTCAAAAGCAGAGATTGGCAGCCTCTCCCCATTCATTCTACCTGCAGGGCAGCTGTGGCTTCACAAGTTGCTTTCCACTATCAGGTGTGGAGAGGATGAATAATGTCTACAGTTTGAAGCATGACAAGCATATAATGTCTTGTACGACAATATTATTATGTGTTATATTTGACAGCCTAGTTTAGGCAAGTCGAGGCTGTGGCAAGTAAAAGGTGGCTGATGTGAGAAGGCTTGAGATCAGATGGTATAGAGTGTTCTGGAAGGCTAGAGCAGACATCACTGGGGCATTACTCTTCTATTAAACTGGCTCTGTCTCTGTCAAAGGACAAATATGTTACATCTGTAGAATCCAAACCCAGAAGCAGATGATGAGACACAGCCAATGATTGCTTTATTCTATCATTTAGAGTACTCTATTTACATTCTACTTTCCCTAAATAATGCAAAAGCACATGAAAGTAGCACTGCCATGTGTTATTTAGGTTTAGTTTAGTTAATGTGGCGTGTTGTGCTTGAAATACATGCTTTAAATTCCTATCAATAAGTGGTGGTGTATTCTGCCATGCCTATTTGCCATATAAACACCACACAATAGTGAACCCATTAAGTATTCACAGCTTTCCCACATTTTCCTATGTTACAGCCTTATTCCAAAATGTATTAAATTCATTATTTGCCTCAAAATTCTATAAACAATACCCCATAAAGACAAGGTGAAAGAAGGTTGTTAGAATTCTTAAGTTTATTAAAAAAACCATAAACAAAAAAAGCACATACGCATTCACAGCGTTTGCCAGAGCTCAGGCACATCGGTTTACCACTGATCATCCTTGAGATGCTTCTGCAACTTGTCCGGAGTCCATCTGTGGTAAATTCATTTGACTGGACATGATTTGGATTTGCACACACCTGTCTATATAAGGTCCCACAGTTACCAGCATGTTAGAGCACAAACCAAGCCATGAAGTCCAAGGAACTGTCTATAGACCTCACAGGCAGGATTGTCTCAAGGCACAGATCTGGGGAAGGGACAGAATCACTTCTGCAGCTTTGAAGGTTCCTATGAGCACAGTGACCTCCATCATATGTAAATGGGAAAGTTTTGCAATCACCAAGACTCTTCTTAGAGTTGGCCGCCCGGCCAAACTGAGCACTCAGGGGAGAATGGTCAGGAAAGGGACCAAGAACCATGGTCCCTCAGACAGATCTCCAGCATGTCTCTGTGGAGAGAGGAGAACCTTCCAGAAGAACAACCATCTCTACAGCAATCCACCAATCCTGTATGGTAAAGTGGCCAGACGGAAGCCACTCTTCAGTAAAAAGCCCATGACAGCCCGCCTGGAGTTAGCAATAAGGCACCTGAAGGACTCTCAGACCATGAGAAACAAAAATCTCTGGTCCGATGAAACAAAAGATTGAACTCTTTGGCTGGAATAGCAAGCGTCATGTCTGGAGGAAACCTTTTTAGCAGCAGGAACTGGGAGACTAACCAGGATCAACAGAAAGATGAATGCAGCAGGGTACAGAGACATGCTTGATGAAAACCTGCTCCAGAGTGCTCTGGACCTCAGACTTGGGCGGAGGTTCATCTTCCAACAAAACAATGACCCTAAGCACACAGCCAGGATAACAAAGGAGTGGCTACAGTGTGAATGTCCTTGAGTGGCCCAGCCAGAGCCCAGACCTGAACTCAATTGACCCTCTCTGGCGAGATGGGAAAATTGCTGTGAACGGACACTCACCAAACAACCTGATGGAGCTTGAGAGGTTCTGCAAAGAAGAATGGGAGAAACTTCAAACAGCCTTCTTTCACATAGTCATTATGGGGTATTGTTTGTAGAATTTTGAGGCAAACATAACAAAATGGAAAAAGTAAAGCACTGTGAATACTTGCACTGAATACTTTTATGAAATATTTGAGCTCTATTATCGGCATTGAAACCTTTAGCACAAAAAGAGTCAAAAGTGACAACCAGTGTGTGTTACTCTTACGCAACGGTCTGAGCCGCTACTGCGATCTGATCCTGTTTTGTGAGGTTCACCAAAGTAGCCTTGAAAATCAGCAAATCAGAAATTAGCCTTAAAAAGACCAAGATCAAACAAAGTGTATTTTGGTGAAATGTGATGCTGCAAGGGCAAGGTCAGGGTTCAGGCAGTTAGCATGTGGGAGCATGTTTACATTAGGCAGTGAAAAGACAATCAGAGGAGGATATTTCATCAGAACTGCAGCTTTGGATGTTATTACTGACCATGTAACATCTGCTTTAAGGTTTAGGCCAGGAATTTTGCCTGCGAGTAAGTTAAGAAATATATGTATGTATGAGTAAAAAGGTATATCATGGAAATAGAAATATTTTATAAAACTAATGCAGCATATACTGTAACTAGAACCGGATCTTGTTCATATGAATCAAAGAAGAAAGAACACAAATTAGAATGTACAACCTGAAGCTACGGTAGTTGTACAACCTTTGAAACAGTCCAATAGGTTTGTAACTCTGCATAACCTAAAAAAAATGTCTCTGCAGATAAAAAGCTACTCATCACTTTAACATAGATTTACATCTATGACTATGGGCAAAAATATCCATTAGTTCCTGCAGATTAATAGAACAAGAATCTGAGGACAAAGACCAATGCTAAAGCATCTGGATCTAGTTGGAAGTTCCATGAAAAGACCTCCACTGGCGGCAGCAAATTTGGAACAGAGCTACAGTGTAAGTGTCATTGTTTTTGAATAGGAATTTTCATCCTATTTGGATTTTACCATGGTTCTTGACATAACCACATGTAATCTGTGATGTGTTTGTGACAAAATAGTTAGAGACAAACTACTGTGTTTGAACAGGACATGAATTGCGAAACTGAGATATCAAAGTTGTTTAAATTGGACACAACATTTTCAGAACTAAAAGGATATAACTGGCCAAGGTGAAATTGGAGATATGTTTTCAGCTATGTATTACAAGCCTAATTCATCCTTGTACATAGTCACCTTCCTTTTGGTCATACCTTGACCTCAAGAAGAAATATCAAAGTGCCTGCACAAGGGCTTTTCGATCAGAAACATTTCCCTTCTGTTGAGATGGGCCTCTGAACCTTGAGCTGAACTTTTACTTGTGTTAGAGCGAGTGGTGATTTTATCCAAACTGACACCACTAAGCTAAAATAAAGAGAGAACATCCCAACATTCTCCATTATAGTACAACCACATGTCACACACGTGTGCCCATGCACAAATATACAAAGACAATCACACAAGCCACAAAACTTCACTGTCCAAACCTCCTGCCAAAATGAAGGGAAAATCCAAAACATTTTCTCCACTTTTAAAGATGAACAAATCTAACACAGGATTATTTCATCATGCTTTGCTGCCCTAAACTTCCCCTTCATAATCCACTCAAAAAATTCTTGGTGATGCTTTTCACAACAATTTATGTAAACAAATATCAAGAAAAGCTATTTGTATTGGCAATGCTTCTCCAGTAAACCAGACCAGACCAGATGGGCCGTTTGTGCTACAACACTGAGAGAAGCTCCACAACACTCACGAAGACTTTGGTTTTGTGCAAAACTATAGACAACTCCACCATCACATAAACCCCCTATCCTCGAATTTGTTTTAAAACAAATACATTATTACAGATATAAGTATGGAGTATCCCAGTAATGATATTATTAATTATACGCTATTGAAAAGAGATATGTGAAAAATGTCTTTAAATGTATTAGTGGAGGTTCAGCGGTATCAGACCAATTTAAAATGTCTGTAAATGTATCCACAAAAGTTCAGAAATATCACTTATCACCATCATTTGGCTTACAGCATGCAGTTTTTGGGGGGTTTGTGTGTGTAAACAATATTCTAGTTGTTTGTAAGCTATGCAAAATTGGAATACCATCTGCCTACCTCCGATTACAGACACTGAATATTTAACAAAACATGCATTCAAATAAACAGCCTAAATGTTCACACTATAATAAAAGAATTGTGTTATTATTGTATTGTAGTCAAGTGAATATATTTTAGAGAAGAAAAAGAAGAAGTCGCATACACATAGTTACCAATGATATTTACTAGATATTGACCACAGTGCTGTTGCTTTGATTTATATGTACTTATATGGGAGCCCATACATCTTTTAATGACCATTATTCATGAGATGCATTGTGACCATGTGGGATTTTCGAACTTGATCAAGAGCCAAGAAGCGCTTTCAGGAACACAGTACATGTTGTCATAGAGTAAATGAGTCTTCCCTATCATTCAAAACTATTGATATTAGTATGCTGATCTCGGCCTTCAGTCTGAAGCTTAACATCTGTTTGAAGTCCACACCAGTCCTAGCACTGGTACACAGTCAAACTGGACATGGCAGGGTGGTCGTTCCTATTGTGGGTAACTGCAAATACACATTTGATCAGGAGTGTGCATATTAATGCACAGGGGAACATAGGTGTCACTACAGGGGATTTGACACCGTCGATGTAGATACAGCGAGCTTGACGACAAAAACACAGCCTAAGGCTGGTGGATAAAAGAATGTAACATAGATCCACATATCAACACACAAGCTGCAGTATTCACACACGTCCCCTCGGGACAAAACAGACGTATATTCCTCCCACTTGTTCACATTTCTCTGCCTCACTCTCTCGCACACTAGACACTGGGCAGACTCCTATAAGCAGTGATTTCCCAGAGTCACTAGTACTGCTGAGTGTGATTGTGTGTGTGACAAGTACAAATCCCTGACACCACACTGATGATAGCATTACAGCGGAGCCTCAAGGGGACTGTGCCACAAGCACACACAAACAACACATACGCCTCCCTGTCTCTTGTCTTGCCTTTGTCTGCCTCAGCCTCTCCCAGGAGCCCCTGGGGCATCTGGGATACGTAGTGCTTCCCAACTGAAAGTTAAACATCAGACTGGAATCAATCAAAGTCATTAGGATATACATTAGACAGCACGTTCATGTCCATTCAAGTACAATCCATGTGTGCATTCATGTTAAGGGGCTGAAGGTAACTTGAATAAACATTTAACTACTGTACAAGTTGTGTGGAAAATGTTTTTGTTTTTACAGTCGGTGAGATGAATGTTATCTGGCAATGCATATTCCCTTTTCAAATCTAAACTCAATAACTAGCCATAGTAGAGAGATATGTGTATTGTTATTATTTGGCAAGTCATTTTGCTTTTGTTTTTTTACCAATTGGCTAATGTAAACTTGTACATCATGGTCTCCACAATAATGTCCTTACAGATTAAGTTGAGACAGCCTTCTTGACATTATATTATTATAGCCTCATCTTTTTTCCCCAGATGAAGCTTAATGGCCTCTTCAGTCCTGTGTAATAATTCAGGAGCCCTGGAGATGTTTGTTTTGGCAATAATGGACCACTGCTGTGACCAGATCTGCAATTGCTCCAATATAGCTCATTACAATATTTATTACTTTTCTTTCCATTTTGGATAATTTAGATGTACTAATAATATGAGGGGACTTAGATTGTGCATGCATCTCATAATTCCAGATTCCACAAATGCCCTAGATTTATTGGTATATACCAATTTGGTTTTAATGAGATTGAACACCTCCAGGTAGGGGCGGCTTCATCACCTTCTTGACTCGGGCATCTCCCCCCATTCCTCTGCCGGTCTGCACTTCATATTACAATTTCATACACACAACTTGCACGACTGGCATCGCCTACCTACATCTGATGAAAAACTAGACAGGCTTTGTGTGTTTCATTAAACCAGCATAGGAAATGTATTAACTAGAATATAGGGCTGGGAGCTATTGAGTGTTGACTTAACCTCTCTGCATTTTTATCATCAAGTAATGCCTTTAATCAAGAAACATGCAAGACATAGTCGTATTAACAACCACACCGCCTGAAAAGGTCATGATTAGCAATTGGTTAGAAATAAAGACATTGTTTTGTCTGATTGGACATGTTTCTAATTTCTCAGAAAAAAACTAAAAACATACTAGAAAAGCTGTTCTGGTCAATAATTACGTAATTGTTCTGGTCTATAATTACATAAACAGCACAGGGTATGCCAGTATTGAAAAAATAAATAAAAAAGTATCTCTTCTTTGCCCACCTGTAACTTAAGACGGTGAATTATACATTGAATGTTCATGGTTAATATCTTGAAATGGGTGAATATCATATTTTATACTCGCAAAGTTTAAAGTAACAGAAAGAAATATCTTGTTGGAACTTTGTTGCCTATTGACGTTGTACTGTCTCGACCAAAGACATGTTTTTCTGATTTGTTTTTATCCTTGGTGTTTTTATCAACAGCAGAGCCTGGACCATGACCGCTCAGACCACTTTCTTATCTCTAGGAGATCTCTGCAGGGATATGCTGATCTGCTACACAGCAGCTCTCTTGCGCCCCCCGGAGAGAGCGCTAGTAATCGCACACACGTGTCTCAAGAGAAACAAGTCATAAAATGCGGAGTAGGGGATCTGCCACCAAATACGCTTTAAGGTAATCATGACATATCGCACACAAGGACACCGTTCTTGTTCTGTCCCAGCTAAAAAAGAAACTCTTTTTTTTTTTTTTTTTTTTTTAACTGTTGATCTAATACAGCCTACAATTGGATGTCTTCACCCGAACTTTTACATAATCAATCAATTAAAAAAACACGTATTGTCAACCACAACCGCACATTTAATTATCTTTTTTACATCACTATCTGGATTCCACCTAAGGCATATTTTACTCTGTTGGTTGTTAGTTTAACAAGGGCATGTATCCATTTGTTAATTGATACAATTACACATTAGGCGCAATGGTCACGTAGGTCTCCAGGCACGCATCAATCACTGGTCTATTGACCTGCCAAAAAGCCTTCCTGCTGGGACTGCCCCTCTCTCTAATAGAGAAAGATAGAAACATCATCGTCATTAACTCCGGGCTTGGACCTCTGGTTACAGAGCCAGGGGGTGAGATTAAAACTACACAAATACAGTGTGCGTGTTTGCATGACAAATATGACAGTGGTTTTTCTTTTTCTTCGATTGGTGTTCGAACAACTGTTGAATAGCCTAATAATAATACATGAGTTTTGATTTATCTGATTCAGCCCCTGGTTTATACGCGTAATTATACAATAACAATTTATCTGTTACAAGAGAAACAGCATGTACAGTGCATCTTAAGAAAAGCCAAGGCTGGACGTGATTGGCAAAGACATTATTCTATCCCTGGTACCCTGGCGTTCCGGGATTACCGTGACGTCACGCTGATACCCTTGCATGGATGAATGCTAAAGAACTATAGAGCCACAA
Organism: Chaenogobius annularis; assembly: GCA_015082035.1. Classification (NCBI taxonomy): domain Eukaryota; kingdom Metazoa; phylum Chordata; class Actinopteri; order Gobiiformes; family Gobiidae; genus Chaenogobius; species Chaenogobius annularis. The sequence continues at coordinate 239,607 of BJKM01000600.1, read as the reverse complement.
ATAATAGCACAAGCAGAGTCCATATCTTGCAAGTCTTACGTTATCCTTTAAGCCTCCTTTAGCTAACAACAACATTTTGGTTGGGTTGCAGCGCTTATTGACGCTTAATTAATTTAATTTCTTATCGGGTCGTTTGGGGGATTATTCATTCATATAAAACAATCTGCAGCTGGAGCCAGCCTAAAGTCTCCCTCCTATCTATGAGTGAAGTCATCTATTATTTGAGCGAAAGGCCGTGTGTGGAAAATGTGTGTAAGTCGCTGGATTTGAAGTAGAATTGGTTGCAATCGATCAAGGGTAAAGAATATTGCTGATGGGAACAAAAGACGCAGCTATGTCTTTCTCACAGTTTGGATATCCTTACAATGCAACGTCACAGGTAAGACATTCTTTTTTTATTGCATGCTATTTCTGTTACTATATTTTTACGATCTGACGGCAGCACACATTTATCTGATGGGAAAATAATCTATGACTGACATATTGATGGCTATTTTCTCTTGCGCGTTTGTTGTTGTCGGACCAAATATCAATAGTTGCCACACACAGAAACGTGTCCAATTACACTGAATTATGAATGAACTCACGTGTTTTTCGGATGACAATAGGGATGAATGTCACTTATCTCAACCAGGGTGAGTTGTAAATCGGCTGCCACGCACGCGTCCACAACTTGTTTAGAATGCCACGTGAAAGTGATTGTACAAAAGAAAGACGAAAAGTTGAGAGGAGTGCTTCAATTAGTCTTTATTTATGTTAGGCTTTTGCACAAACATAATTTAGTCAGCTTCAAAATAAAAAATACAGAAAAGTTTCTCTTGTGTCAAAGTTGTATTCTTTTTTTTTTTTTTTTTTTGGTAAGGCTAGCCTATATCACTAATTACAAGAAAAAGAAAGACACAGAGAAAAACGTCGCTACATTTAATGTTATTATGGGCCTAAACAACATTTACAATTGTTTGTTTCCATACAAACAAATATTTTTCGAACTTAACGTAGCCTTTTCAGCAATATTAAAAAATCCACTCACCCGACTGAAACACGGATCAGCTCAGCAATTTAACATTTGTTCTATCTAACGCCAAACCTAAAAAAAATAAAAAATAAATGATAAGTGTGGTTGTTACACATTGATCCAACTCGCAGAGCACCTGAAACTACTTCACACACGCAGGTCTCCCAAACAGAGCAAAAAAAGTGACTGTATCCATCTTTTCATGCAGTTTTTCGTGTCGGCAAACCCCAGTACGACTTGCTGCGATTCGATTTCCAGATCTGTCTCTGACGGGACAGGCGCATCCCAAACGGCTGCAGCCGCGTCCTTTTGCTGCCCCTCCTACGAGAACCGGCTCCTGGCGAGCAGCCGCACGGAGCTTCAACACGGCACTGGGAGTCTACAGCTCCCCGTACGCAGCCGCTGCTGCCGCCAGCCAGAACTATGCCAACTACTTCCCCTACAGCACCGACCCATCCGCTATCTACTCTTCTCTGGTGGGTAACGTGCACTTTTCATTAATCAAAGCCAACATGTTTGTACATTCAGGCATGTGACTGATGTTACTGAAACACAATTAAATGGGAAAAACGAAAGCATAATATTCTGTTATGAAGGTAAACCTTATTTTTTTCAAGCATCATATTGAAGCATCATATATATATATATATATATATATATATATATATATATATATATATATATATATATATATATATATATATATATATATATATATATATATATATATATATATGTATATGTATATATGTATATATATGTATGTGTGTGTGTGTATATATATAATTTATATATTATATATATATATATATATATATATATATATATAAACATTTATAAAACAATTAAAAAACATTATTTAATTTGTTGTTAAAAAATATGTTTATTGTTATGGAATGTGTATTTGCAGAATCCACAGTATGAAATCAAGGACAGCACTGGCGCGTTACACTCTGGAATTACTCAGACGGCTGCATACTATCCTTATGACCACTCACTGGGACAGTATCAGTACGACAGGTAGTACTTTTTTGATTTTTTACCGAACAATATACAACCTAAAAGCAGCCATTCAGTGTCAAAAGTCAAGTAGTAACTTCACCTTGTCCTGGCAATAGTGAGGAGTACAGAACTGAGCAGCACTCATGACGTGTATGTGTGTGCATCCAGGTATGGGACAGTCGATTTTAACGGGACAGCCAGGAGGAAGAATGCCACTCGGGAAACCACCAGCACTTTAAAAACATGGCTTTATGAGCACCGCAAGAACCCCTATCCCACTAAGGGCGAGAAGATCATGCTAGCCATCATCACCAAGATGACACTCACACAAGTGTCCACCTGGTTCGCCAATGCCAGGAGAAGACTCAAGAAGGAGAACAAGATGACTTGGTCCCCTAAGAATAAAGCAGGGGAGGATAGGAAGGATGAACTTGATAAAAATGACCTCGACTGTGTAACCAAAGGTAACGTCAGAAATACTACTCTTTATTTTTACTACAGTTTTTGAAACAACAAAGGCCCGTGCATGCAAAGAATAGTATCTTGCTTTAACATTGGACAAATGCACCATCGCACCGCAAGTTGTAATTTCCACAATATTTATATTGATTACATTTTACAGTACAACTTGTTAATTTAACCATATTTTATAGGGAGAATGCAGTTAAGATTAATATTACTCATGACATTATTTTATTTCTAAACTGCACTGACAATATCAACAAGCTAAAAAAGGTCTTTACTGGAACTCAGAAAATAATTGTGCTGACCATTTCTCCTTTCTGTACTTATAGATACCGCTGATTGCAAAGAGGAGAAGGACTTGCAGTTGAGCGACCTGGATGACATGGATGATGAGGACTGTGACAAACTGGACAGTGACTGTGAGAAGGTGACTGGAGACGACCCCAACTTACAGCAAGTCATGACCATCTCTGGAAGCCTCCAAAAACAAGACTGCAGCTCGGAACTAAGCCTGAGTTTACCTAACACTTTTCACCCTACATTCCCCTGTCCCATCAAGAGTTCTCTCCCCCCTCTCACCAACTACCCTGATCCGGTGGTCTCCAGGTCTTCTTCCAGCCCAATGGGAACTCTGTCGCACTTTGAATCTCCGGACAAGCCCAGGATCTGGTCTCTGGCTCGCACAGCGGCATTGGGGGTTATTCTGAGTCCACAGCAGCAGCCTCAGCATGGCTCAGAGCTGAGAACGGGGTCGTCCTGCCAGCTCCAGAGCACCAGGCTTCCTGTATCTCTGGCTGGACAGTGTGCAGGGATAAGGGGCCTTAATGAAAACTCCAATCTTTCCAACTCGGAAAACTCTTTCTCCTCTGAAAATTCTGTGCTGCATCCAAAAGTGTATGGCGCTGGGAGCTACAGCCACAAAGGCATCCATCTGCATTGTTCATCCTACTCTGGGTTACCAGATCATTATCCATATGCTACCACTATCGAAGGTAAAACCCATGTGTTTTTTAAAAATGTATTTCATTACCTTTTTTCTCTTGTTATTATAGGTTTATTACGAATTTTATAAAAAATGTTTGTATTCAATTCCAAAGCATGATTTTCTACAATATTTGTATCACAAAACTATTATTATATTCTATTAAGAGGTGTGAGTGGCTTGGATCATGCACTTGACCTGCACAGGTGTTTTTGTTGTTCTGGCCTGTTTGCTCCATGCCATTCTGTTTTCCCTAAAAAATATAAACTGTTATTGTTCTTTACACAATGACAAATCCCAAACTAAACCCCAAACATTGCTGTATAAACATTGCTGAGTATTCTCCATAAACTGTGGCTTAGCTGCATGTTATCCGTTGCTCTTACAGGGTTCCCAAGTGGCAAAGCTGAGACACCGTCCCCTGACCTTACCCAAGCCTGTGCAACCTTAGCAGATGACAAAGTGACTGCGTTCAGACCCGTGATGAAGAGGTGAAACAGGTGAGAGGCCCCACTGACCTGCAAACTGAAAAACACGCGTGCATAATTCTTCCACATTTGATTTGCTTTTAATTTAAGTAAACCGCTGTTGTTTAAGTTCGAACAAGGGACCAACAAATAAATCATGTAAAATATATGGTACATTTGCAATAATGGACAAAGAAATTAAAATATTTATAACAGCCACTGAGGCTGAGAGGCCTTTAGTGGGGTAAAAAGTTATATTTAGCCTTTACAGTAGTTTTTTCCGTAATTTAAACATGCCCCTCATTATAACTAACCATGTAATTGTAATAAGCTACATTAAAAAAAACATTTAAAGTTCAAATCCACCACTGTCTCTGCAACTTTCTAAAACACACACACTCACACAACAGCACTGCTTCACCGGCTCTGATTGTCCAAGGCTCAAAGAATTTGCAGATTGCAGTTTAAAACCCTGGAATTCAGCTTTAAACTGTTTAATGGATTAAGTTTAAGACTGAAAAAAAAACAAAAAACGACATAATTGTGTTCAAAAATAAATAGTACATTAAGTAGAGTATTTCATGTGTACATTTACTTAAGTACAAGGTATGCAGAATACTTGAACTTGCAAATGTATGCCTATGTGGGCTAAACTCAGCACAAATGAAGTGTCCAATATAAAACTGAATATAATTTAAATATGGTAACAGTAACATAACAGTATTAATTACTTTTGTTTAGAAATTCTTTAGCACATGGCTGCACTGAATATCACCATCGCCCTGTCGATTCAAATAAAAATGAGTCTCTTTTTATCTTTTGCAGATCAACAGATACATACACTGGGACATTAATATGCACTATTGGATGTTTTGGATGGAGCGTCGGCTTGTGATGTGAAATGGATATGGACTCATTCAGAGACAAATTTACTTAAACTGTGGATCATTTTGCACATTTTTTTTTTCTTCATCAATTTTATGCAAAAAAATCTAGATGCAAAAATACAAGAATGGCCTCTTTATTGAATACATGGCCTGATGTGTTTATGGCAATCAAGTAGGGTAGATATTTATTCATCATATTTATTGTATTTATTTACTATGGATGTGTTTTAATGTATTTAAAATGTTTGTTTACATGGTATTGTAATCCTGCTTGTAAAAGACTTGTCTGACATTTCCACAAAAATGACCAGAGATCCAAAATCTTTTGCAAAACGGACCTGGACAAAACTGTCATTGTCTGCAAATGTGATTTATCTGTAATTGTCATTATGTTTTTTTTGGTTGTTTTTTCTTTTTATAATTATACTTTTTCCAGAATCTCCTGTTCTGTGGTTATTTCTATAAGGCAATCAAAATTCTATGGTCTTTAAATGGAAAGAAAAAGGCGCTATACTGATGGAAGGTCATAATTCGCTGGAAGACGTGAACGAAATGCACAAGTCGAGGAATAAAAGAGGGACATCGGGTCTGTATTGTCGTCATCTAATCAGGAGTGGCATCAAACACTTTGTTACTGTTCGCGGCACAGGGAGAGAATGAATGGTGCTTTTGTCCCTTGTGTAGGCAGCCACTGCACTAACCTAACATTGTGTTCATTAAAAGGTCATTTGTAGGATCAAACCCACCAGAGAAATTCACATGGGCCATCGCAGTCCCTTTGATTCAGATATTTTGCCTGAAGTCCGTCTTGTTGCATGGACAGCTGGCGGAGATGAGCCCACAAGCAGCTCTGTGATGTCAGATGTAGCAATGCCATGAAACTTTCTTCACTTTCAAATAAGTGTGTGTGCAAGCAGAGTAATCCTTTGCCCTTCCCATACACACAGTGATCCCATAATAATGTCATGCACCAACTTTCTGATTAAATTACATTTGGGAAAAGAATAGCGCTGCTTCTACAGGTTTATTGGATTTTATTATTTTCTGTGACCACAAAAAAAAGTATTTTATGCATCACCCTTTTTCTCCATTGCAATATTTTGTGCAGTACCTATGACTCAATTGCCTTGTGAGATCAATTCCAATCTTATACTATTTTATGTCTCTCCAAGCTCTTCACCACATTTTGTGCTACACTGTTCAGTCCAAAAAAGCCAAGGGGCCAGATTAAAATATTTTAGTTTTCCTGTTGATCAAGTCTCAATCATGTATGGTTAGGCAAGGAAAATAAAGTGTTTTCATTATGCTGCAATATGCCACCATAGATGCTCCGAACAATATAGAGAGCCACTGACGGGCCACTGCATGTGTAAGGACAGGGTCCCCTCTTTACATTTACATGCAGCATGTGTGTATAAAATATTTACAACCAAATGTAATTAAATCGGAGGCCATAAAGAAAAGTTGCCTTGTGCCATTGAAGGTAATGATGCATGCGTAATGGGATTACCACCATGGCAATGTACCTAGGGGGAAAACCATAGATAATGGCTATAATGGGCTCATATAGCAGCATATGCCGGCAGCAGCTAACAGGTCAATTAGTCTGTCCAGTGCTCTGCATATATTCCTGCAGCAGCTGCATCATCCACGAGAGAGGCGAACATCACATTTGCAGTCAAGCTCAGAGGAAGACCAGATATTTTGATTGTCTGACATCTAATCCGGGCCTAGACATGGAATATGCAGCACCAATGGACAATGCATGGCTCCTTAGGTAGCCTATATACTTAGCCTGTAATCTTCCTAATACATGACATCTTCATGAATTACATTTTTCATTAGGCCAAGGATGGGGGTGTGGATGAGAGCATGCGGCTATAATCCAAAACAGATTTGAGATAATCTGTGAATGAGGCACAAAAACGCAAGAAAAACAAGCCAGAGTAAACACCTTGACCCCCAATCCTATGTATGTAAATGTATAGAAAGTCTTAATTTATTTATTTATATACTGAAATGTGTGATTAATATTTCACATACCCAATAATAGATAGATCAGTCATTTTATAACTTGTTGTCCCCTACAGCCCCTCACAAACAACATGTTTATTGAATAAAATGTATTTCATTGTTTATGTTTCAATCTTACGAAAACAGATTTGCTGAAAATTATATATATATATGTGTGTGTGTGTGTGTGTGTGTGTGTGTATATATATATATATATATATATATATATATATATATATATATATATATATATATATATGAACGCATCCATGGTGTTAAAATGTCACAGTTAAGTTTATTTTTAACACGTGAAAAGGCAAATGAATCAGTTGAACTTTATTTGCCATTTTGATTGCCATGTTATGAAGTGAGTGAGTTCCTATTCATGGTAGTCTATTCTGTTCTATAGTGCAAAGTGAGGGTTTATTGTCAATTAACAAAACTCCCAATCTATTACAAAGCATGGCAAACAGGCCCCATCTTAATGAGCATGTGCCTCTGCTGAAGAAGACTATAGATTATCCTGACATGATAGCAATGGCCGCCTGTTATAAATAGACAGCACAATAACAACAACTTCTCAAACAATAATTCTCCCCAAATAAGGAAGCATGGAGGTGCTATCTGATGTGTCCCACGCTGGGCACAAAAAACAAGTCTTTGTACCAATAGCTTAGGGTTCACATGAGGGGGACAATATACACAGTTCATTACATTTTGTCAAAAGGCGCAATGAAATGTGTGTGGCGTATTGTTTCTGTGCATGTCGCCCTTTCGTGGAATTTCTGATGGCCGATGTTGTTACAAGGTCCCCGCTAATGAGTTTTGTCAAAGATAATTATGGACTTGGAGGGATGACCAGGGAGGGATGAAAAGCTGGCTTTGTGCAGTGTGCCTGGATGCTGCAGTGAAACCAATGCTTTTCTCTGAACCCTGCATTTGACCTGTGAATTTCATAAACAAGAAATGTAGGCCTGCGTTGAGCGGTCACTGTGGTGCGCTGATCTGCTTCACCACCTTTGGCCTCATCGTACGTGACCCTGAGTTGATCCCACTGCATCAGAGCGGAGGGTGCATCATGGTGTGGGATGCAGGGCAGGGCTTTGGTGACACATGTGGCAGGTTATGGGAGACTTTTCTATTTGCATCAGTTCCTAAACATAAAAAGTAAAAGTTGTATAGAACACTGAATAGCTGCAGTAAAACGTATTTTTTAAAAACATTTTCTGTCAGAGTATAGTATTCTCGTTCAGTTGCATTTTATTTTCGTGTAAAAACACAACATAAGATTAAAACAGGTTTTGGTTTTTGTTTCACTATTTGTTCTGCAATTATATATCCGGCAGGAGAACCTTTATCACAAGTTAAAGAAGGAAAAATTGTACATGCACTCAGTATAAGAGCTATGTTTTTGATGTTTCTCACTAATTAAGTGCCTAAATTGCGTGTTCAAATACCACAAAAACCTACATAGGAAAGTAAATGTATTCTGAATTCATATTGTTGTATGTGATCAGTGGATGTCCTTCCAGATTTCACACAATACTACAAGGACAGGTTTGTTTGTTTGTTTGTTTGTTTGTTTTGCTATTTTATCCTTTCTCAATAAATAAAAATAATTCTTAGCATGGAACAATGTAATCTTTCTGGATGTCATTCTTTATGCTAAACCATCGATTCAAGGTCACTCTCAGTCATTGGACCATCTGTACCTTTGGAAAGTGTGCAAATGGCCCTCAGAAGGATTAAATGAGCAACAACCGCCTTGTTTACTATCAACACATTCAGACATAAGCAGGTCAGCAGGTCAAGAAAGCCCTATATACACCAAAAGGGACAAGTCTGCGAAAAAAAACACAAGCAAATCCAACTTGGTCAATGCCAATGGATATGTTTTTGACACTGTTCATTCACTCTGAGCTGTTCCCATTATGTTGTTTGTTATGGTGTGTTTGCTTTACTGCTGAACTGGCAGCTATCTTTGCTGACTTAGGACAGCATCATTTGTAATCTTCTGCGTCATTTTAATGCCCTTTATAATCCTCGTTTCATCTTAATCTCACTCTCTCCTTCTGTTTTTCTTATTCTTTATAATGGGCATCTGCTTGTGGTTATAACCTACTTTTTGCTGTTCATGAGATTTAAAATAAAGCCAAAAACATTCTTTGTATATTATCTTACCATAACATAGTATAACGATAAACTTTTTTTTTTTTTTTTTTTTTTTTTTAAGGGTATATTTTGATGAGCTATTCCCCCCAAAAAATGGAAACATATAAATATACAACTTGATACAATATAGTCCATGAAATATTTAAAGCACGATTAAGTAAAAAATATATCATTATTATTTGGCTCTTAACTGAAACACAAACATTTCAAACAAACACTTATATAGTGTCAAAATGAACGTACAGGGAAAGTATAGAGCTAATATATTTGCTTATTACTAATGTTTTATTGACACTTTTGTTTAAAAAATGTAGATTAGAAAAGTGGCTTAGCAGAACGAGCGCACATATCACTGAACAGAAAAAAAAGGAATTGTATTTTTTAATAAAAACATTTTATAACAACGTGTAATAAATTAAATCATGATTTTAAATTGCACAGCCTTAAAAACAACCATTCATTTGGCAGATATAGTGGCCTGTTGCCAGAGATGGGCATAACTGTGACCTACATAGATAGAAGAGGAAATATTTTGTGTTTTTTACGTTATTGAAAACAGCAAACATCCTAAAACGTTTGGTGCTGACCCATTATGTGTTAAGTTTCTAAATTATCTCCATCACTGATTATTGATTAATGATGTACTGACCTCAATATTGGTTTTGATTTATTTTTTCTCTCTTTTTTTTTTTTTTTTAAGTAGATGTCCTTCCATATTTCCCACTAGCTTCTGCCCAATTGGTTAAATTAAGTTCTAAGCACTATAACAAAACTTACCAAACAACTGTGCGTGTAATTTTGTAGGTGCTCAAAAAGATAAATCTGTTTTTAGAAGACTTTTGATTTGGCTGGTCTTAGTAACCAGCAGGTGTATTTCTGTTCAATTGTGTCTGGCTGTTGGAGAGTTGATTTGAACTGAAGACAGGGGCAATTTTTAGCAACAATGTTCCTGGAAAGAAGCAGCAGTGCCATCGGTTTTCTTCAATTTGTGTCTCGAGCACCGCAAGCTCAGTCTGCGTCAACCCTGCTGCAGGTTTGACACATGAAGTCCAGTATTTAAAGGCAGCCGCTCTCCTCTCCTTGCCGCGCCTGCCTGTTTTCCTTACCACATACAGTAGATATGCCTCACAATGAGACAGTAGGGCAGCTGTAGCTATATAATGAACAGTTCTCGCCTTCCAGAGTATTTCCACTACATTAGCTTCATTGGCATCACGCGGGCAGCAGTGGAACTCTCAGCAGGGCAATGCAGCAGTGTGGTGTCGACAGGCCTCCGCTCCACTGTGCTCGGCTTGGGGGCTCTGTGTGAAGCTCCTATGTAGAATTAGACACCAGTGTGCAAGGCGGATGATCGCTAGTACTAATGGTGACCCAACACCTGCCTAATAACCATATAAGCTCAGCCTCTTGTAACCTAAATATCAATAATTTTCGGTTATGTTTGGAAGAAAATACACAAGCATTGAATGTAACATGTAGGGCTGTAGTTGGTTAAAGAAATTCTTGATCGACAAAAAGGGGGAACGGTAAAAGCTCTGAAATCTATTAAGTATCTCCACAATCTGACAGCGTATCTGACCCAAGGTGCACAAGATCAGGAACTCACAATATTTCTAATAATTTTACAGAAAAGTACAATTAAACAGTCTCAAACTAAGTAACTCCAAGCTGTTTTCTTTCAGTTGTGGTCCATATAAATCCATAAAATCCCAATAAAATTGTTTTATCAACCAAAACGTAATTGCCCCAATTAATGAACTAAACGCTCCAAAAAGTACAGCCCAATTAAAGTGTACTGTGTTCGTATTGTACTTTTCCCTCAAATCTACCTATCTCTAAGTACCACCAGATCAAAACCCGGACTATATAATGCCTAAATTACGGCTACATATATACATTTTGTGTGTGTATGTGTGTGTGCGTGAGAAGGTTGGTCAAATAACACAGTAAACTACTAGAAAAAAATACAGTTAATCCAGATTTTGAATATTCTGCATAGTTCTTTTGGGGGTCCCGAGTTAAAAGTTTTGTTAATGCACTAATTGCTCTGGTTCTTGAGTCACAGTCGCACTCCCAAACCTGGAATGGATGGAGAGGGCTATAAGAAGCAGGGCATTTGAGGTAAACTTTAACGTTATCAATAGATTTTTGAACACAATTCTGCACGGTACACAATTTGCTGAGATGACCCTGAGGGATGAACGGCGGAACATAAAATTGCAATTACTGTACACTGATCAAAAACAAAAGTAATTTACAACAATGAGGCGAACTGTGTGGCCTGTAACTCCAATTACATCCTATAAATACATTGTATATACTTCATGAAATGTGAAAAATGGTTTTGTTTATAACAGCCTAAATGAGTGGCCGCTCATCAAGTGACATGAATTCACGGGCCATAAAGCACCACACAACAAGTGGCTGCAAACAAGGCCTGCTTGTTGTGGACGTGGCTTTGATACTGCAGCTAACAGGGGGAGTGTACCCATTGTGTGGCACTGTATATTACATGAGACGGAAAAGAGTGAAGAAGTGAACGGAGGCTAATGCTAACATGGAGGTGGCACAGGGACCACACATTTTACACAGCGTGCTCGTAAAACTACAGAAGCCATTATTCACGGGTGGGATAGTCTCGCATTCTTTGAAACAAGCCAAAGCCTCAAGCTGTGTCAAATGATGGAGCTTCATAATTACGGCCTTTTTATTGCCCATCTTACTCCTTCTATATGACTGATGCAGCACCCGACTCTAAGCGTTTCCATTTGCACTTTCATGTGGCGAGCGGGGCAAAGAACACCATTCAAAAAGGTGGGCTGACAAATATTTATGGGCCAATGTGAAGTCACTTTTAATCATGCCCTGTGACTGGCTTCTAAGGCTCCTAGGCTGTAGCTGCAACATGCTTATCTCCGAAACTAAATAAATGAGCCATCAAAGGTCCCACTGTTCTTATATTATGTGTTGAGCTAAAAATAATAACTGACAGGTTTCTTTAAAATCAGTCATAATCAGTCAGGCAAGGTCCCCAGGGAGGCCAATATAATGTGATATCTATGCTGGAGACTGATAGAAAAGAAGCAATGCTCCCCCTCTGCTGGTCACAAGTGAAATTGCACCCTAACAAGTCAGCTTGCCATTTAAAAGAGGAATAAAATGCACAATAATATTAAAATATTAGAATTCAAACAAGCAGTTACCCTTGCATGGATATTAATACAAGGGTATCTATTTATTATATTTAATAAACTAAGAATTTCAATTTGTATTTATTTTTTTCTGTACATAACCATTTAAATCTAAGGAATCATTGTAACTTCACTACTATAGCTCTGAGGTCACACAAAAATGAAAAGCCCTTTTTATTCATTTATCTTCTCCTGCTCGTCATCAAAGCAGCAGAGAAAATCTTGGATGGCAACACAAGTTAAGAAAAGATAAAACACTGTTGTTAAAAATGACTTTAACCTCTCACAAGATCCTGGTCGGGTCCAAATGTAATCCTTAGATTTGGTTGAAATTATTCACTATTGTTCCTGTCCATAATCCTAACACTCCATCTCACACTGTCTAGTTCAAAATCGAGATTTATGACACCAATAAGTTTTTTTCCATGCTTTAACAGCCTATAAGGCATTATGGGAGGGATGGCTGTCTTAGTGAAAACAGATATTTTCCTCCATATTAGGAGTTATGAGCAGTGTGAACCTTAAAAATGAAAGCCATATATCATTTCCTTTCATGATTATACTATTAACGGCAGCATGGTTTATTCATTTGAGTCATGCTATTAGTTTGGGCTTGAGGTTTTGGCGTACAAACGGGATGTGATGCCTGTTAAGCTTTTGATAGACTCAAGTTTGGTTATTTTGCCACATTGTATGGTAACCGAAAAAATATTTTTCTCTCTTTTCCAGTTTCTATATTAAGCTAAATTGTGGTCTTCTAGAGAGACCCCAACAAAAAACTCAGAATTTTGTCCTCTGTACAAGCCTGTGGATGCCAGCATAGTACATATTAAATTTGTTACTAATTTTAAACTTGGCATGATGGATCACGGAGCGGCCACGAGGCTTGACTGGAAGCAGGCGGCGTCAACCCCATCTCCAACAACCACAACCACAATATAAACAAAGCATATGGTAAAGGCAGCTCTCAGCACACTACGAACAGTAAATGTTTAGAAAGCAAACTTTTAAAAATAACCTAGTGTAATAGAATTACAGTGAAAGAGGCGCCTGGCTACACGTTTTCTCATGGTTTGACAAGCACAACTAAGCTAAGAAAGGATTTTTGTTTGTTTGTTTTGAATGTAGTTTTTTGAGCATGAAAACCATCCTTTAGACAATTGCAAATTTCCAGAGAGAGGACTAACATCTGTGGAGATACGAATATTCTTTTTGGACACAGCATACACAAAGAAAATTGTACTACTTTAATATTCATAAAAGAGCATATGCTCCAGAGGCATGGTGTTTGGGTGTCACTGTGAAATTGCTATTATTGGACGGCGACATATTCTCATGCACATTTTAGTCAGGCCTTGGTGACGATGTCAGTCTGATAGTGTGGACCTATGCGTGTATAGACTCACTGTGGTTTTTCTTGTCCTCAGTCCACGCTGCAGTTCTCATGATTTTTGTCTAAGTGGCTGTGGAACAGGACAACCTCTCTGGTGTGTAACCCATGGAACTGCAGTGACCTCTAGAGACAGCTCCCTCCACATACAGGGACCTGTGGTGTGCAGTCCAGAGCAGGTGACTAGAAAGACAAATAAACAACATACATACATTACATACTATATGATATGATATTATACGTAAAATCATTAGTAAAAGATTCAAGATATATGTGAATATATATTATGTAAATATATCAATGGTATATTTCATAAAATGATTTTCTGACAATGCTACAATGTTGTTGCTTGTATTATCTTGTTTTGTTTATGCAAGACATTTGACATATTCACTATTTTGATTATTACAATAAGTGTATTTCATATTACATTTGTGCAGGTCATGGTTGTAACAAAGAGATACTGTTGTTAAAATGTGTTTGGTTCTTAAAAACAGTGTCATCATCGTGTGAGCCATGTCATCTATTCTATCGAATCATGAAGGACCCTGAGGTGCTAAAGGAAATAGTACAGACCTCTAGAATAAGATAAATAAAAAGTATTTACAGTTTTGAGTAGTATAATAACTCATACAGGCAACACTAAAAGTAATGCACAGCTGTCTAAAATAAAAATTTGTCAAACGATTCAATATTACATTGTGTGGTTATTACAGTTTTTCTATTGCATATGAGACTTATTGACAAATGTAATGGTGCAATTGGGTATATGTTCCATTGATTAACTATTGCGTGTCTTAATTATTAATAAATTAACTATTTATTATATAATTCGGATCTGGTGCACCCATTCACACTGGATTCCAAAATACACACAATGTATTTGGTTCTTTAAAAAAATAGGGATGCATCATAGATTATCACGTGCAATATATTGATTATTGCATGCACAATCTTGAAGAAAGATGCTATATAGTGTACCAAGTAATAAGTGTAAAAGTTTTGATTCTTAACTGTACATGTATTTACAGGACATTGTATGATTCCCATTAGCTGTGTACAGTACAGGGTTGACACACAGATGAGCGGTGCCATACGGCCATTGGCTCATTAGAGCTCAGATGGAAGACATGAATCAAAGGAGGAGAGCAAAGGAAACAATCAATCTGCCTAATGGGAATTCCCTGTGAGCGGCGTGGGCCAGCCGTCCCAGTGCAGCTGTGTGACCTCCCAAAGTAAACCATATAGCAGAATGTCCCCACTGTCACTGGAGCCATGGGACAAACAAAGCACAACAACAAAGTAGAATAAAAAGGAACACGAACAAAGAAAAGTTATCAACAGAACCAAAACACGCAGATCAGAGATCTTCTAGTTTAGGAGTACATGCTCTTTTAGTTCATGCGGTTTTAGTGAATGAGGTGAGAATATTTCCATATCTATTTGGATCTGAACTGCAATCTCATTTAA
The DNA here is from genome assembly GCA_015082035.1 of Chaenogobius annularis. Taxonomy (NCBI): domain Eukaryota; kingdom Metazoa; phylum Chordata; class Actinopteri; order Gobiiformes; family Gobiidae; genus Chaenogobius; species Chaenogobius annularis. Next base: position 224,553 of record BJKM01000600.1, on the reverse strand, counting down.
GACTTTTAATTAAAGAGATTCAAGAGAAATGGCCAAGTACAGTGGTGGGCCCTCCAAACGCAGTGTGTGGCTCTACATGGTGACACAGTTAAAGAAAGGCCATGGGAGACCTGGGGTTCCCATAAGCGCTCCTCCGCACATGTGTCCTCCATACCCTTGTTACCAGGGAATGACACCCAGCTTGATGTGGCGAGCTTTCAAAGCAGCAGCATGCAGGGCCTGGATTTATGGTGTGCAGGGCGCCTGTGTGCTGGGAGGCATGCACAAATTGTATGTTTACTGTCAGCGTGTGAGGTTGTGGCCAAGGTTAAGACACCATTGTTGTGGAATAGGCTAACTACCGTTTCATGGGGTCAAGGTTACTTTGCCTGCAACCCTCTTCCCCTTAAGCTTTAGGCATCAGACAGGCTTTCATCTGGTGGTCGCGTTGCTTGCTCTACTTATCTATTCAGCATGATTTCACCACAAGAGCGTTAGGAATCGAGTTATGCTAAATACCGTTTGATTTAAACCAGAGGTTGACCTATGACCTGGGCTTAGAGGATAATGTCCCAGGCAAGGAGAGCAAGGTTCTGTTACCATCCATGAATCAGGACCCCGCCGACATTATTTCAAAATTGCTTAGTTGCATGGAACTCCCTTTAGTGCTGAACGGACTTTCATAAAATTGATTTTCTGAGTACACCCTTTTAGCAGCTATAAGCTTGAAATATGAACCCTTCATTGCTGAAAGCATTTCATTTTTTTGCCCCTGTGACTAATGATCCAGGGAAGAAGTGTGTTTGAAATTCTCCTCAGCAGCCATTTCCATAATTAAACACTGCTAATTATAGCGCTTTGGCTGACTTTAAACAAACAGGCACAGTTGCCGAGCATGCTTTCATGCCTTCCATTTGGAAATGTATGGTAATTACACTCAGTGCATTCTAGGAGGCAGAGGCAACAGTACAACTCACACAACAAAGAGGGAAATAGCAATTAAAGTGACTGGACATGAGTCGATAATATAAAAACACTTAAAACTCATATCTGATAATATACAAAGTTTGTTTGAAAGTCTGACTGATTGATTTTGATGGGGATGTACACGTGATTCTGTAGCAAAACTTCTGACATAACTGACGTAACTTTCTTTGTTTACAGGCGTAGTCTTTCTCAAATTCTGGTTTAACTAATCTGAGTCTTGGACCAAAGCTCACAATGGCAGTTATTGTCCATATGCACATGAATATGCATCTGTATTCATTACACAGAGTGCCCCATAGAGTTGAAAAAGCGTATGTCTCGGCCATCAACATTTTGCACATAGCTGTAGTGTACACTGTAATACTTAATGTCAATTTATCAGCTTTTGACAGCAAGCCACTAAAGCATTATACCAGACAAACAAAAATTATATATGAAGATTAAGATCGAGTCATTTGTTGGGCACAAAATAACATTGCTAGAGCAAAACAGCACACAGGTCTTCCAGCAGTGCTGCCAGTAATTCACACATCAACAGCATTTAAATTATTAAAAAGATTGAAAATCATAATTGGCCATATACTTTCCCCATTCTTCGCCACACAAATAGCTCGCCCGAGGTGCTTGACATTCACCAGTGGTTTGTAATGTAAATGACAGAAGTGTATTTCCTCCTATATCTTAACAGCAGATGAAGTGATTGACTAGTCGTGAATATAAGCAATAGCCACAGGTGGGGGTCAATTATCATTTGAATAATCGAGCATCAGTAGCTGCCTAAGCTTGGCTGCGAAGTGTGACACATTTTTATCTCTATGCATTTCAATGAAGTCAGACTGGTACATAAAAGGTTATCACCTAGGAAACATATTTGCCTAGGCGCAAGTTAAACAGGCAAGTGAGATCGGCATAGATATTCAATTTAACCACTCAACCCTGACCTATAAATATTTTAACAAAACCCAATGAGCAACCCCTCCCTCGGCAAAACCCCCACTCAATTCTATCCGTCTTTGATCCAATTCCATTTTGGCGGCAGGAGATATGAGGAAGGAAGAAAGTCAAGCACATTTAAGCTTATCTATTAAGTGAATAGCGTACGCCATTTTGTCACTCAGTGATGGAGGGGACAGATTTATTCAACTGGCTGACTACAACCTCCAAAGTTGAACAGAATCTATAGTTGTGAGCTGACAAATCTGGCCTGACGTGACGCGCAGTAGCAGTGAGAGCAGGGAGGCGGGCATTAATCACAGAGCGGCGAGCATAGGCACACTGGGGACGCCTCAAAGTGAGCTGGAGGTTATGCAGGCAAGGGGATTAATCAATACACACCCATAATAACAGGCAACCAGCAGCACTTAGAGCCCCACCGGAACCAACGGACAACACGCTCAGTCCTGGCACACCAGATAATCACACTGAGATTTACTCCCAACAACAAGTAGAAGAGCCTTTTATCTGTTTTGGCTTTTAACAAATACCCACCATATTAGAAAAGGCCAAAGAATGTAAAAAGCAGGTCTTCACAAAGTAGGTTCATGATGTTGAAAAGACCCCAGTACACTGGTAATGGGTGGGAACCAATAATTGCAAGCCTAATAATAATGGAAATGGTTTTGGTAACAGACAACTTATGTTTTTTATTTATATATTTATATATTTAACTTTTTGTGTGTGTTTTAGTGCAAGTTAAGACCACCGAGATGCTCATAAACTATAATAGCAGATTATTGATTCAAGATGGCGTCAGTGCACATACACATTAATATTAGGCAGATTTTTTCCATTGTTCAATGTTTTTGTGAAAATTGCAATCAAAATCTAGTTGTTCTTCAAACTGACATCTTGTATTGTGATGTCAAACGCAGATTTAGCTTTATATCTATATTTATATATTTTTTTCCATGACCAGGATAATAATATTCAGACGATATTTTACCAATGCATCAAGAATGTGCTAAAGTGCGCCTGTAAATGGTTGAGGTTTAAATATTGCATAAAAAGTGAATGGAAAATAAAATTAACCACAATAATATCACTTTACACTCTAGTTTGGGAGATTACACTAGACTTTCTCACTCTTTTTGAGGGCATTTTTAAAAGTTTTATTACAAAAAAATACAAGATATTCTAATATTGCATATCTCCACAGCAAGAATTGCAATATTATCAATGTTTCGATATGTCTCCCACCTTTAGTTATGATATTAGTATAATTAGTTAGCTTGGGGTTGAGTGAGTGATAACAGTTGCTCCAGTGATATACCTGCACAGACCTGGATCCTCAGACCCCTTCCTGCTCTGACAGCAGATCTGTCAGCCACACCCTGCTCCTCATACACTGGGCCCAGGAGAAACAGACAGTGTAGCAGGAGGTGAAAACTCCAGCTATTTGTCAACGTGGCGCCCGTGTCAAAATGTCAGGTCCGGGGACATTCCCTGTGCAGCTGGGGCTGTTAGCTCCGGAGACAGGCCGTATGGTCGGAGCAGGAGCATGCTGTCAGCGACCAGTCAACCTGCCACAGCCCAGCAATCAAGAATCTCCCACTGTTGCCGCCCACTCCGCCTCTTTATCTATCCATCACAGGGCTTTGTCAAAGTCTTATCTGCCCACTGTTCCCCGCCCGACTCCCTCGATCACAGGCCATACTCCATCATATACCTTCACGGCACAATTTTTTATACAACTTTCACTACTTCAACATTTTTCATCATCAATGGGCATATTACAATAATCCATCTTTTAACCCAAATGAAAAGTGAAACATAATTTATTATAGTCAATACTATACTATATTCCAAAAAATACTTTCTTATTGTTTATGCTTTCATACTACATTAAAATAAGATAATTGTATAATCTACAGATGTGTTAAGATGGAGCCAATCACTGTTCTATTAGCTACGTATATTATCTTGTTGTTTGTGTGGAATGGATAAGTGGTCAAAAACAACCATGTTTTACTACAAGTCCAGTGATAATACCATTGTCCAAGATACTTTTTCCGTGTAGAATAGAAATCCTTCAAGACTAGCAATAACAATAACAGAAAATCAAATCAAGTAACATATGAGGTGAAAAACAACATTAACTGTATTCATGAGCGACAAATTCATCTTTTGTTAAGCTCCTTTGCAGCAGAATTTAGCAGGAGAGGCAGAGGATTTACTTTGGCAAAATGCAAATAGGATATTTATGGGTCAAACACAGCCTAGCTGGCTTTGTGGCAGATTACAGTATTTTGCAGGGAAGGACACAAATTCTCTTTGATAGTTTGATAATGTTGTAACACGTTAAATTCTGTGTCTTATTGGGTCATATTTTCAGCATTAGCAGGGGTTAGACGTGTCTAGTGGTTTGTTTGCTTGTTTCATCTGTTTAGACATTTCGGGTTGTTTTTAGACCTATTCAGAGAAGAGAGGACTCCTTTGTCCACTTATATATTTGCTACGATGCAGCACCCCTCATAGGGTCCATCTGGTACCTCTGCCCCCCTCAGCACGTGGGCCACTGGAATTCCCTCGCCTAATTAATGAGCAGACGCTCACTCCTGTCTGTGTGTCCTACCTGCCTCAAGAGGCCCGTTATTGAAAAGGAGAAAAAATTAGATTACTGTGCCAGCATGTAACCAACACAGTGACATGTAGTATGAATAGCATTACCAAAGGAGCTGACAAGAGACTGGCACTGATGGAGGTATATTTGGACATGTTGTGATGGGGAAACTGCCCAAGTCTTTACATATTTACACTTACAGACTGATAGAGATGTATATTATTGACTAATAACGTATACAAAGTAGTTTTCATTGACCTTATTATAAAAAAAACTTTTTTTAAAAAACAGATCTGAGATATTTAGGGAAAATACAGTATTGAGTTGTATAACCAAACATCTGGCCAAAAGTTGCAAATATTTTTGTGCTTTCCAAACAACTAAATACATAGCCTGTATGGGAGTCTCAACAAGAACATCCAAGGAGAGGAATCTACTCGGGCAGACCACTTTCTTCATCACAGTTGATCTGGGCTGAGTGGTAACAAGCCCGAAAAGTATTTGAAAATATTTGACTTTGCCTTTTCCTTTTGAGCTGTGACATTATTATTCTTGTGGGGGATCAGTAACATGGGCGGTTAATGACACATCCAGTCCATGAATCTTTCAGCTCCTTCTCCTAACTCCATGAGACCTGCTGGGCTGTTCCTGCTCAGAAGCTGCATCAGGACTGAGGAAGGACTGAACCAGGGCCCAGGCCTCTGCCAGCTCCAGCACTTTGATCTGAGATTAGCTGTGAGGACGAGCCATGGTGAGCTGGGCATCACCAGTACATCAGTACATGCTCTGTACACAAATACACTACAAGTCAGTCCAACAACATTCATGTAGTAACACTTCATGAGGAATTAGATAAGTTTGGATTTAGTATCTACAGTTGACTATATTGTTAATTCTAGGCAATGTTTTGACTCAGATACACACACTTTATTTGTATTATTATTTCCAATTGTCTTTTATATTTTAATTTACGCATTATCAGAAGTTAAGAATTTCAAAGTAAAATATTAATGCAACTGAAACTATTTAAATTCACAAAATACAACTATCAAAGCATCACTTTTACTTATAAACTACCCCCAGAATTTTTTTTTTGTACGGATGAGTTCAAGGCTAATGTGCTAATGGTTTTGCTTGGGGCCATGTCCGTACAGCGTCAGAGGGGAGTGCAGACAGAGTGGACAGAGGCTGGCTGAGCTGGGCCACTGTTACTGGCACCAACATAGAAGCTCTTTCATTCTGCCGGCACAACACACATACACACACAGGGAGCCAGGCACGGGTACAGGCCAGGGCACCGACACATGTCAGGAAATACTTTCTCTGATCTGAGAGCATGGGGACTGAGTTCACACTCCCCTGACATTTGGAAAGCAGAGTGGAAGAGGCACAGAATGCAAAAATAAAAAGGATCACAGAGAGATTTCAAATGGCAGAAAAAAGGATCAAGTGCACCAGAAAACCAAACTGTGAACATAACTTAACATTCAATATGCAATAAAACACAGAGGAAAGGAGAGTTAAGTGTCTGGAAACTACCAGGAGCGGTTGTGCTTCTTTTTTTTTTTCTTTAAGGATTTTTTTGGCCCGAGGGGTGAGAGAAGAGAGGACATACAGCAAATTGTCGGCGCCAGAATTCAAACGGCTCTGCGGCTGGCTGCATGGGGAGCCTGGCATATGTGCTGCCGCCTTAACTACTCGACCACCAGGCAGCACGGAGTAGTTTTTTTTTTAATTCATGCGCGTAACCTTCAAATGATTGCTGCTTTCTCTCTGTGCGGTTAAGTTTCAACAACCTCCGCCTTCTTTTATTACTTTCATTTACAAACCAAAAATGGTGCAAAACAGAGTTGTTAAAGCATCAGTCCATCTAATTAGAACTTGCTCCAAAATACATTTCTACATTTAAGGAGATAATTGCCAAACAAACCCCACAGTAAGAATCTGTTAGATAGCCGTGATAAAAGCAGTTTTCAATTAGCATAGCAAGGGAGTGCCTGTAACATGGGATGTAATTTTCTTAAACACCATACTTAGCACTGAACAGGGGTGTTACAACATTGCTGTATCCTGACAGACTGGGCTGTGCCTCCAGACGGCCATGCAAATGTATGACTGCCTCATTATAGCAGAGAATAATCAGCCTTTTAAAATAAACCTATAATTTTCCAGGCCTCTGAAGCCCAAAGGTCTAATCATACATAGCCACTCACTCTTGTGTAAATGTCAAACAAGCACTCCCCCAAACCCTACTATTTATAATAGCTAATTATGAGATGAAATGATTCAATTTGCAACATCTTCTTTGAAAAGTATTTTTTTTTAATCATTGGGCTAAAGGCTCTCTTACCACTTTGTAGTATCATGTCAACACAGTAATTATTACTGCATCAATGGGGCTTACACCAAACTTTGATCGAGAACAATAAATGTGTGACTCACCTCAAACATAAAATAGGCTATTTTACTGACTCTCTCAGCCATGTCATTTACACAAATCATAATACCTATATCACAATAGACTTCTAAAAGTTAATTAGAGATGGTGTCACCACTAATCCTCTCAACCTATGTAGCTCCTACAACTATACACAATTCAGTAACAGTTCAGTAAATCTCACATCATTTAAAACTGTAACCTGAACCTCCCTTTAGAACAAAGTGGAAAAACGCTGGGCGACTTAAGAGGGAATCAAAAGGAGAACGATTTAGAAATTCAAGGGGATCAAATGGTAACTTTATTAGGAGCTGAAGACACAGGGCGAAAGGGGAATGAAAGCCTAGTCTGTGCAGGGTCTAACTGGCCAGGTAAGAGAGCACTCAGGCCTGCAGGAGCCAGCACGCTGCCAAGCAGGCCCACAGAGGTCATCCACTCTCCTGCCTCAGTATCCAGCCACTAATGTCCCTCTCAACAGGTACAGTGAACAGGGGGCCAGCCAGGTAACCCAACGCTGATGGGATCACTCAGCCCCTCCGCAGTAGGGCACACATTTTTGTGATGATCATGTTAGCAAGGCTGCTTATGACATGGCAAGCTTTTAAGTGAATAGACTAAATGAACCGCGTGAGGATTGCTCTGAGCGGCAAATGCAGGTGACGACAATTAGGGTCAAAGATTATCTCGTGCCTTCAACGCCTGTGTGGAACAAATCCAATTGTTATGGCACAGACAGAAAGCTAAGAAGACCAAAGAGGATATCATTCATAATTACAAGGCTTAGCTAAAGCAAATGCTGCCCCCCAGAGCACTGCAACAATGCCCTTAATTACATTTTTCTCTGCAATCCCACCTCAAAGTTAAAACAGGCACGACAAATTTGGCATTGGGATTCCTGCTCATGGCTACCTCTTTGTGCTAATTTCACTTTTATGTTGGTTGCCAAGACCAATCATATTAACATGTTATTTTAAAACACTAAAACCTCTTGGCTTGACACCAGTAAAACAGTGTTTTAGCAAACCTCTCAGTTGCAATTTGAATAAGTACCTTTGTGAAGCCCCCATCATGGGTGGGCTATCAGCCCAGGGGCCACTGGCGTACAGACAACTGATCACTAGGCTCAATAGAAAGCAAGCCCAGGGAGCCAGCTCAAGTAACTGCTTTGGTACACAATAAATGTTGTGGGTAACAGCATTTACAAAGGACCATTTGTCAACACGCTTATATGCAATAAAGCACCGTAACTGTACTGACATACAGCCAACTTTCGCTCATCAAGAAACACTGCTCAAAAAGCAGCAAAAAGAGACAACAGAGGGGATTGGATTCCACCCAAGTCAAAAGTGGAAGATTCCTTTTGCATGAAAATTACTCTTAATTGCGTAAATATTTTTGATGATTTGTGTGCTGACATATTTTTCCCTTTGCCCCAGGTCACCCTTGAAAAAGAGGTCTCAGTCTCAATGGATTCTCACCTGGTTAAATAAGATAAGATAAGATAAGATAAGATATTTGTCCCAAAATTCTGAATAAAGGTTAATGAATAAATAAAAATGATTTTATATAAAATATTATCCCATTTTAATCGAAGAAATTATGGACATAGGGGCTACTTAAATGAGCATTAGTGTTCTTTTTGCTATTTCCCTTTGTTTAGTGTTGTTTCTCTTTACATTTCTGCTGGGCTCTTTATACTGTATATATACCAATTGAGCCTGAAATAAAGTTTGTATTTGGACTTCTTTGAGATGCAACACAGAAAATACTATAAACAAGAGAGCTGTTGAAAGAGGTAAAGGTATTCAATCACTCAGATACCTTTTGGAAAGATTGTACCAACCCAGTAAGCCCAGAGACCCTAAGACATCCCCTTACAGGTCTCAAGCGATCCACAGTCAGAAAGTGAGCTCCAGATGTAGCCCTAAACCCGGACGGAGAGAGGAAGGACTTTTTTTCCCCAAAAGTCATTCATCTTTCTTCTTTTCCCTTACAGACATCACAACCAGATCCCCACAGCGGCAGGCCACTTCTCGACAGCCTTCTTCCTGGTTCATGCAGCAAGCCACCTGTAGAGATCCCTATGCAATACCTTCAAACACATGTAACACATGCATATAAAAATATAACTTTTCATCAGTTGGTTACCCTAGTGACAGTGAGAAAACCAGTTTACGTGTACCTACATGACGACTGATGTCATATAGTCACTAAAGTTGAGCTAGATCAGCAGATTACTTGTGACATTGACTGTAAACAAGTATCTTTAGACATGCAGTTATGGAGGCTCGTTGTGCCTGAATGCACTTTTGTTTGAACACATGCAGGTATGGTAAGAAGATGTTATTTCTGACACTAAAATGATGTTATTGGTTGAAGCCCCTGATACCTTTGCGTACTCCTGAGCCAGGAGGATGATGCATGACAGTCATCTCACAAAATGAAGGATGCTCCGTGATGAGGCGGCTTACAGCTGTGATACCTGTTTAGACAGACCCTCTGACAACATGATGTGTCACTAAGAGGGGCTTTGGCAAAGACGATTCCCTTGTTACAAGTGTTGGTTTGTCTGGGAGGCACAGAGTCTGGTCTCAAAGGCTCAGAATGTCAGTAAGAGATGTTTACTTATGGGTAAAAAAAAAAAAAGTGGGTTGTGTTGATGTCCCGAGAATTTTATATAGTCAAATACTCATATGGAAGAGTGAGCCAGAACTTCAGCAAACTAACCATTTTACAAATGCATTTTTTTTCATCATTATTATTTTTAAGAATGTTTGCTTTAGGGGGCTTGGAACTACAGGTGTTGGGTGTAATACATCCTGGACAGTGGTCATTTAGTTTTAGTACCGACAAACATAGACAATTGCTGACATATTCCCTTGAGATAATTTAGAATGTTAACATATTGACCATGGCTATATTAAAAATATGGACACATTTTTTTGCAAGATGAATCCTCTCATGAGTTAGACTAGTGGCCAGTACAATGGTACTGCAGCAAAAAACCCTCTGCAGCCTAGAACGCATTTTTTCCATAAAGCACAATGTAAAAACGAACTGCTGGTCTTTGTCTGATGTGGCATCTACAGCTTTCACAGAGGTCGGATTTTGTCCATCCATAATTTTTTTCTCACTAGACTCGCTTGTCCACACTTGTAAATGTTCGGTTGAAACCTCTCTAAATACGTATACTGTTATTGTGTTCCTAAATCATTGAACTATTAGTATAGAGCCTTCTTCATAGAACCTTTCAGAGTGTAGACATTGGCAGTGAACAGTGGAATGTTGGTATTGCAGTGTCTGTGGTCGCCTTTTGCTAGAACTGATTTTGTTTTTTTCTTTTCTTGTATAAAAATGAAATCAGATTAAATTAAAATAATCCAGAACTATGTGGCAAAATAAAACATGAACTGCACATTGAGACTAAGTGGATGATCCCCACTACCTCACAGTCATACGAACACACCCTATGGTAAAAAGTGGAAGTGATGAGGCTAAAAGTAGAAAGGGACAAGACTTGGGGGATTTGCCTTAAACTACAGCGTAGCACACTTGCCTGTCTGGGACCCTGCACTGAGCCGTCTTGACAGAAGGTGTGTATGGCATTTGAGGGGGTTAGACGGGGTCAGAGCGTTGCACATTGGGGATTAGGAGGCGTGTGGCCCCCTTCTCTTTTAATCAAACCCCTCTAATCAGGTCAGATTACAATGGGATAAGCAGCTTCAGCTTGTTGTCTGACTGCTCTTGACAAGGCATTTCAGCTCCAACTAAAATAGAACCTAAATATAGCTGAATATTTTCCTATTTTAATGGGCAATGTTGGCTTGTGTTCATAACACTTGGATTTACATGGGTCCCTTCAAGTTAAACTCAATGAAAGTCTTCAGTTCAGTTCTATGTGGATTTGGCAATGATAAGATAAGAGAACCTTTATTAACAAGGTGATGTATCCTCATAGACCCCCATGTCAGGCAGATCACACAGGGGTTTTGTCACAACTGTTGGACTAGTTGTTCCAACTTTGCAGAGCTTAACAGAGTTAGTAAACAGAGTTAACAAGGTAGGGAGTAACATGGTGCAACTCAATGAAGGATATGACGATTTACTCCTTTACCATTGTTCATAATCACTGTTCTTAATCTTGAAGTCCGACCACATAGGCTGTGATTTTTCTGTTAGAACACAGAGTGAAGTGCAGCGTGCCGAACTTCAAAGGGCCAGGGAGACGTACGGGGCTGCTAATTTTTCAGACTGGGCATATGTGGCGGAGAGCTCGGATTTGAGGCGCTCCTAGCACTTCAAAGCTAGGTGCCTTAAAAGGTCTGGCTATGTTTTGACGCAGATCTGCAGAGGTGAATGAGAATCAAGCACCCGCTGCCGACCCCTCAGAAGTCAGGCTCTGTCTGTTTAACCCCCCCCCTCAGTTTTCCCTGTGCACACACTCGCTCCTGCCTGCCTCGACAAAGAGAAGAAGAAAAACAAGAAAATTCAATAATGCCTTTGAGAGGCAGGATTACCTGAGGAGACGCCAGTGCTGCTATGCCGTGAGTCAAATCTCCTGTGCCCTCCTCTCCGTATGCTCTCATCGCATCCCTCCACTGCTCAGCATGGCTAAAGACAGCCCTAAAAAGCACATCAAAACTCAGCTTTGATGCTATGGCAGGCAATTAACCCCTTGAGTCCAAAATTACAGATTGCAGGGGATGTGACACATTTTGGATGGGTGGGGTGGCAAGTGCATTATGTGCCTGTTAAAGGGGGGCTAGGGAATGCGATGGGGAAGTGGGTATATTATTTGTTTTGTTTTTTTCAAGTAGAATACTTCTTTAATTAAGTAATGCTGTGGCAGATTTCAGACAACCCATTTCTGTCAGTTTGAAAAGTAAAGTAGGCTAAACCTCTAGAGGAAGGGCTAGCTTCACCGGAGGAAGTGTTTGCGCTCCATTATTTGTACTGCTGCTCACTTCTGATGAACAATGCTGCAATACAGCAAAAACAAAGGAGCCAGGCAGCACTCCCATTTTAATTACGTTGTGGGTGCAGCTAAACATAGAAGAGGCCTATCCTAATTTCAATGTTTTTGTGTGCCTTACTTCTTTTTTCTTTTTTTCTTTTTTTCTTTTTTTTACTTCATAAACGCCCAGTGGATGTCTTTATGTGGTTGTAAATCAATATAAAAACAAAAAATAAAACAATTTAAATAAAAAACAAAAAATAAAAAAACAAAACGCTCCATTAAATTATCTGGCTGTTGGTCAAGATCTGAAAAAAAGATATCGGGAAAAAACTGCAGAAATGAGAGATCGTGACTGATATACTTCGCACATTTGAGAATTGAGTCAAAATTCTAAAACATTTTGTAAATTCGAAGCATGCATTTTTTCCTTTTTCTTTGACAACCATAGAGATATTTCCTTTTCCACAGTTTAAGTTACTTCTGCTCCTCTCACAGCATTGTTTCACAGCAGGCTTTAGCGCTGCCCTCCCCTGGCAGACACTGAGATTACACAGTCATTATAAGCAACTCAATATTGTATGACATCCGCCAAAACGTCAGGGACTTACAATCATGTTTCATTAATTCAGCTTGAGTGAAGCCCCATTTCAAGAGATGAGCTTAAGATTTATGTGAAATTAATAACATCACAGATGTCTTGGAAATACCATACTAAATAAGACAATTCGTCTTTTGTGATACAAATAAGAAAGCTATATGCACGGCACTGGCATGTAAAGGAAGGATTCCCATCATTGTAGCGGGTCTGTCAACCTTTTTGGCACTTCCTTTCATAGTACAAAGCGGAAGTCATCTTGGATATTTTAATCACAAGCAGCCACAAAGGGATCTTCAGAACTTGTCACTTTTTTCTAATTTTCATGAGTCTCCATTACTTGTCACATGTCCTTTCATTTAGTAACAAAATGCATCTGTGTTTCTGAAAATGTTTCACACACTTTTCTTCAAGCTCAGGGAACCCATGCACAAGATCGCCGCGGGCCAAACCTGCTGTACCGCCGCTCGCTTCCGTATGCCATCTTTCTGCATATAGACTAAATATGAGGGGGACATGAGAGCTTCTTCACAAGAGCCTTCCACTTGCCTCCCCAGGTGCTCCCTACTCAAACACAGGCGGCGGGGTAGACAGCGATTCTCTGCTTCAAAAACACGGGGGATGGATAAATCATTCAAGGTTGGAGCTTTTGTTCCAATATGCCACTGAGCTGCAATCACAATCCCTTTTTCCACTCTCTTTGTTTTACCAAAACTAAAGTATCTGGATGTGACAGTGAAGCCGACTTCGTTTTTTCTTCCCTTCTTCTGCAGGTTTGTTTATGGTGCTCAATCAGAGTAATTCCTCAAATTTGATATGACAACATTGACACAGTGTTTTTAAAGGCAAGAAAAGAAATATAAAAGATTTCTATAAGTGTGCTAAGCCGGTAATAAGGAGTGACAAAACAATAGCTACAAACTGATGACAAAAATGGTTAAAAATTAGATTCTGCTGACAATAATCTGTTACTTTTGAAGGTATTTGCAGTCAAAGATGTCATTCCGTTAATCAAATGTATTAAGCTAGAAGAAGTATGATTTCAAATTGTCTCAGTCACGAGTACGCCTTTGTCATAGGCTCGAGCTTCGTTAAGTCATTTGAAAAGAAATAAAGGAAATATTGCTTATTAAATTTGATATTTCAGTAATGCATAATCTAACTTCATCTCGGTAGAATGGGTTGGAAATTCTTTGTTTAGCCAGCGAGGAAACTGAGGCAGTGTAATAATTGAAAAACCAATTCAAATTGATATGAGAGCCGGGTTTGCCAAAGTAGGCGGACAGGAGAATGAGGTGTAGAACTGCATTAATCTTTATAACATTATTATTTTTCCCCTTCATTCTAAGAATAACAATTGTCTGCTGCATTATGGGATCAAAGTAAGTTTGCCAATAATGATGAAAAGAAGAAAGGGCTTACAGTATGTCAGTCAAACGCTCTCTAATAGAGTCTAATTCAGTTTGGACTCAACAACCCTTGGCGCTACTTTGCACATCAATGGCCCTCGAGCTTGGAATAAAACATTGTGCTAAATCGTCTTTAATCTATTCACAGTTTAGAGACTAGTTAATGTTAGTTTTATAATTACATCCATCCAGGCATAAGTACAACCTACAACATTCATCACTCATTCACAAGTCGCCCCATGGTAGCAGTGTTCCAGAACAAGTCCAACACACTAGTCCGCCCTCATCTCATTTTGATTTATAACTGTGGGTCATGCTGTATAAGCGCAGGTGGTAGGGGGAAGTTCGTACTCTTGACATGGTGTTAATTTACTAATAAATACACACAGGGAGGGTGAAAGGGGGTTCATGGGTGAGGAGAAGTGGGGCGAGTGCTACCCCCTAGGGTGAAGCAAGAGGAGACTTTTGGAAGCAGCGCTAGGTTGGCCACTCGCCAGCTACAGCTAACTGTACTCCTCCCTGCTGAGAGAACATCCATCTCCCTCCTCAAACTGACAAGCAGTTTATTCCCACATTCATTTGTCATGTCCCCAATCAGCCGCCTCAATAAAAGCCTTCTGACCATGATGGATTGGACTTTGACGGTGCCAAAAAGCAGATCTTATTCATAGTTTCCCTTTATCTAATAAGAGGATAGTTTTAATGTCATCACTGAGTGATGGTCTGTGAGAGTCAGGTGTAGGTCATCTGGATAGAAAACCGAAAGTCAAAATTATGGAGCGTGAAGCAGAGTAGTACCCTGACACTTTTGTTTGTTTGCTGTGCGTAAAACAAAGGCTGTATGGCATTGAGTATTCTATCTGAAGGAAGTCCCCTCAGAGATTAGCTATTCAAAGGCATGCAAATGACATCGCCATGTGTTGGTTTACAAGGGGGTTGTGTTCATTTTGGATCTGCTTAATTGCTTCATTTCTAAAATAAGTCTGTTGTTTACTAGCACAATGCAGGCAAAAGCAGAGCAGTTGGTGATTTTTTTTTTTTGCATGAATATTTTTATGTCTTGTGTGTAAAATCCTGTATTTCAGTATTGCAATATTACAGAAATAAAACAGAACAGCACACTATTGCAATAAGGATATGAAGTAATATTTTTGAATTATCAAAATTAAAATATTATTCAAACACACTTACACAGCGATGAATCATTGTGTAGACTGAATTCATAACCACAAGAATAGAATGTCATCAAAATTAAATAAATCATGCCAACTGATAGTAAAGTACCAATGAACCTACGTAATAACTTACTTACTTAAAGATTATTTACAATTAACATTGATATTGACCAAAATGGACCTCTAAGTATTTTTTTTGGGAGTATCCCGATAACAATAGTGAGAAAATACTATATAATAATATCTTAGTATATAATAATAATAATAATAATAATAATAATAATAATAATAATTATGAGAACATTTGAAATGTCTATAAAATTAATCAAAAAATTTTTTTTCACAACTTTGATTTATTTGCTTGTACAAAACCAAAGAAGGACAAAAATGTTTCATGTAAATCCTAACAATCATCCACTCATCTCATTTATACTATTCAGACACACTCATACATTATGGTAGCGAACAAAACAGAAAAAAATATCTGAGAAAAAAATAAATAAATACAAAGCAGCACATAAAACAGGTATTCTTCTTTCTCACAGAAACTGCGGTAAGGATCATTTTGTATCTGCCATTTTTCTTTAGGGAGTTTTTTTAAATTTATTTTTTCTATATAAATCTTAAATTAAATAGATTTTCTAATTTTGCATCTTCAAAACAATATTATCAATATGATCAAAATGTTTATATATTTAGAATAGAATTTAGAACCATACTTAGAATATTTTTTTTAATGCACAACTATAATGTCATTACACTTATATAGGATTGAGATCAGTCCTGGGTCAGGCGCAGCACCTCTGTCCAGTGGGGGCTGAATTACATGGAATCCCACTATCTCCAGTGGTTAGCCATGCGTGACATGCCTGCATTTCACTTGAACATGCAGTGGCAGAAGGGGCCCGAGCCTTTTCCAAATCATTCAAAAGAATCAATTACCGTAAATGCAACAGAGTTAGTCAAGCATGTAATACACAACATATCTGCACATTTCAGTCTAGAGCCTAAAGCACTATTTGGATTATCCTACGAGTCCAGATTTATACATATATTATGCATACAACATGGGGTCCATTTTGAGTGTCCCTTTTTGTGACGCAAAACTTGAGCGAGGATGTTTGACCCTACAAAATGTTGAATGTGTCTTCATGTGAAGTAAACCAGTAAATAGCAGTGCTTTATACCAGAAATATACGTTTAAACTGTTTTTGAATGGGTTTTTAATTTACCCTTTTTATCTTCATAGCCATCTTAAAGTGTCATGTTCTGTTTGTTTGTTTTTGTTTGTTTTTTCTGCAATTTGTATTTATTTATTTTCCTATCACCATTCAGGCAATAGTGCACATAAGGACATATAATCTTCCATGGAGTACAGTAGTTTTAATAAACATTTAATTATTTTGACTTGATGATGATTTGATTGACTTTTCCCCAAAAATATTTACATATATTATTAAGCAATACTGTACTCCTAAATTTTCAATACAAAAATCTCCACAACCTTCAAAACACGTTACTTCTAAGCCTTTCAAAATAACCCCAATATTGCTTAAATATTCTTTTTATGTACAGTACATCACATAACCTGCTTTACTTCAAATCTTCGAGCTGAAGCTTTATCTCAGCCTCTGCATGCCTAATCTGATGTAAAACATAATAACGTGTAATAAATGTGAAAATATAAACATCATGAGGCAGCCAAGGCCTAAATCTCTTTTTCCATGTTCATCCAGAGTGGACAAGCAATGTTATTTGTTGTGGAACAAGACTGGGACAAGGATCAGGGCTTCACTTGTGATGCCATCTGAGGCTTGAATCGCTGTTCTGGAGTCATACACAGTGTATACATGCTGTAAACCACTCTTACTATGGTCTAGGCTCTTTGTTAACACTTGTATTTTGGGCCTTTTCTTGATCAGATATACTCATATATTGATCGTGACAAATTTGTGACATTGTAGCAGTAGCCATGAACACACAGAAAGAAAATTGAGTGGTTTGTCTTCCAAACAGGGAAAACATTATGATCACAGGTGAATCTCGGTTGCCAACCGTTCCTTAGAATAAGGAATTGTTCCTTGTTTGGACACGAAAAACCCATGTTCCTTACTTAAGGAGTGCAATTTATTCCTTATTTTGTAACATATTTTTAAATTTGAGTTTAGAAGCGTAGCATTTGTGAATTACAGTCAGTGCCTATCAATTCATTAAGAGCTCAAGCATTTAAAATCTACTGCTCTCTGAGTTTTTGTCTTTATCATTCAAGAAATACAAACATTAGTGGTTGCCATTAGTGTTTTGTAGAGCCTTATGAGAAACAAAACTGCAGCTTGAGTTGGGTGGATTTATCAGAGGGACTGGGCCTACATCAAGGAACCACTGCAAAAATGGTCATTTAAGTTCTTTACACATGCTGCCGTTAGGACACATTCTCGCTGTGTATCAACTGACCTATCACAATTATGCAGACGACACTCAAATCTATGTTTCACTGACGGCAGGTGAATATGGACCAGTGGATTCACTCTGTCACTGCATCCAACAGATCAGTGTGTGGATGCAAAACAACTTTCTCCAGCTGAACTCAGACAAGACTGAAATCATCGTCTTTGGCCCACAGAAACAAAGAGAAAGTGTTAACAGTCACCTCCAGAGTCTCGCTCTAAAACCTACAAATCAAGTTAGAAATCTGGGGTAATAATGGACTCAGATTTGAATTTTAACAGCCACGTCAAATCAATAACATCAGCAGCTTTTTACCATCTAAAAAACATTGCCAAAATCAAAAGTATAGTGTCTAAACCAGACCTGGAGAACTTATCCATGCGTTTGTCTCTAGTAGATTAGACTACTGTAACGGCCTGCTCACTGGCCTCTCCAAACGAGCTGTAAAAACCATAGCCTCTGTGTTCAAGACATGCATACAATGGTGTCTTAATAACTGAGAGTCCATCGGTGAGTACCTAATCTCAATTATTGATTGATCAAATATGCTTTTCTTTTTTTTTAAGGGCCCTGGTGTTGACATGAATAAAGCACTAGCTGATGATGTCAAACTAAACAAGGCTCAAAATGATTGACTGTTTAGAAGTGCACATGAACAAAAAGGGTTTCATATAGTGTCTTTGTGTCCTTGTGGACAGTGACAGCAATGATGGATACAACACAAGCATCAGATTTATCTTGAAAATGGAATAATCATACACTTCATGCGGCTAGTGGTCTGTGTTCTGCTAGCTAACAGAGCAAGAGGCAGGATTAGCACAAGGGCGTGAATAGCACAATTTGTGAGATAATTCTCACACAAAAAACATTAGAAATCTTTAAATGTGGGAATATATATTTCCACAGGTCAAGGTTAAGACACAAGTGCACATTTGCCAAGCTGTCCCTGAGGATGAGAGTGTCTCTTCCTTAGGGACATGCAGCGCATTGCAAGGTGACCTAGAACAGCTAATGGTGACTAATACGCCATGTAGAGGGTCATAACATGCCACACCACTTACAGGAGGCATCACCAATCAATACACAAATCCTTCAATTTGATTTCCGCTACAAGGAAAGCCACTGAAACATATAATGTAGAAATAATGTACATTTACATCCAATTGCACAGATCTGTAATATAAACACCTAGCATGTATATGTTCAGTGTTTCAGGAGAATGCTTTTCCATTACAAACTTGCACTTGCTGTTCAAGGAAAGGGAACAAGCAGCTTTACACACAGCTCTGCTTTGTAATTGAACGCGCATCCTGGAGACATTTCAGCACTGAAGGCCGCTCCTCTTTACATTGTGGTATGTTACTTTTTTCAAAAAAGAGGAAGTCCCAACATGTTGTTGCTGAGTGTTTTCTGTAACACTGGAGAAAATAATCCTTCCAACTCAAAAGCTGTGAATGTATTTTGCAGGTATCTGTCATCTGGGTGTCAACCCTGCCGGCAGATTTCACACGCCATTGGCCCCACCGCATCTCAGCCTGCACCTTCCCTAACTGCATAAATACTCTGCATTCAATCTACCTCTCAGGCAACTGTATGATATAGGGAGAGAAACAAACAATCAAATCCATACAAATGGTACTGCTAGAAGCAACATGGTAGAAAAGTGTTCTGTATTATTAATGAAATTTACAAATCATATTTTTATACTCTGTGGTCCCCATAGACTTTTATGCATTCTGCCCTTTTATGTTTGGGATTAGGGCTGAAACAATTTATCAAGTAAATTTAGTCATTTGATTACAAAAAGGTTCGATTATTGTTTTTATTGTCTCGATAATTTGTAGTGATGATTTGTAGACACCTGGACACTGTTTTTTTTTTTTTAAACATGACCTTTCGACTCTCATCCAAGAGTCATTCTGAATCTGCAGATGTATAAATAGCAAAATTCTCAGACTAGATCCGCGGATTGAGAATGACTCTTGGATGAGAGTCGAAAGGTCTTGTTTTCCAAAAAACAGTGTTTAGATGACTACAACTGAATCTTTTTCTACAATGGAACACTCTTCAACGAATGAGGGATTACACCGACTTTAATTTATGTAATGAATTAAATCCGAGTTAATCTGTGATGCACGGAGTGCACGGAACTACTTGTTTCACATAAAGCTTGTTTCCAAGCAGTGCCTGCCGTAACTTCAGCACAACAGGAGAAAGTGGTCGGTTTTAAACTCACACGTGTGTCTATGGAGCAGAGTTTTGTTGTGTGAAAAAGCACGGACGGCGATGATGAAACAGAAAGTTCGCACAGAGGAGCGAAGACACAGCGGGTAAAGTGAACGGCAAACGTAGCTAATGCTTGATATTTCTAAACATAAAGTGATGTGACATAAAACGCAAATGAATTCATAGCAACTGTTACTGTTCAGATTGCTGTTTACAATACAAGCTGGTGACATAATTAAACATTTATAAAGATTCTAACATAAAAATGAATGCAATGTTGTTTCTTCTTTCTTTTCTAGCTGTGAAGTTTCGGTGGAAGACCAACATGGATCCCTTTAGAAATGAACATGGCAATAATCTGAAAGAGACTGAAATGTAGCAGAGACACTCATCATGGACATTTGGATTGCGGTGTCTGTGAAATAATGCTGTTTTGGGAACATATTTAGGTGAAATTAAGAATAAAATTTGTTATTTCAAGCAGAAGCTCTTTATTTGTTATTTGTGCATTGTTACTGTGTTATTTATGTGTAAACATGATTTAACATGCTATTAAAAATAGTTTTAATGGAAGGTAAAAAAAATGTATTACTTGATTTATCAAATAAATTAATCGATGGATTAATCGATCATTAATTGATACATTTTAGGCCTCATAAAAATAAAACAAATGTTTCCTCTATAACTTGGATGCCAATTATAGCAGAGTTAGACCTTTACGGTTTTCTTCCTGTATCTGCAAAAGTATGGCACGGTTAACCCTTGCCATTTCTTGCCGTTTCAAACGGTGCTGGAGCATAGTGACGTGAGCTTACTGAGCCACACGTGTATTGTATTTTGACGGTCGTATTGAACAAATCTTATATTGAGTATTGTTGCATCGCTATTTTATGCACACACAGGCCTTGCACAAAGTATACTGGAACTCAGTGGTTGAATTACTAACAGTTGGGGGAAGTGTCTAGAGATACAGTAACATATTGCTAATGCAGCAGTTTTACATCCTCAAAGGCAGCTACAACATGATAAAAGCTATTGTGGTCATTAGCCTAACAATTCATAATGAAATTCCCTGGAGTTTAGCATGATAATTGTGTTCTGCCAAGGCCTGTTGACAAGCTTCAAATCCACCTCTGCTCAAACCTATGTATGTACAATTGTTGCCAACATCCAGGTGAGAGCTGATAAGGAGTTGAATGGGAGCAAGGTTCTGTAAGAATGCATTTCATTTTGGTTGCAGTACCTTTACAACAGTGCTTGGGTGGTGTAGTGCCATGCCTTTGATCAGCTGATGGAGACAATGCAGCTCTTCTTACCCTGTGGCACTGGGGCTTACCTGCGGGGACTGAACACCTTAAAGAGGCTTTAACCCTGCTTTGGATCCAGCTGACATGACTCATGCGAGCTGGGTGTAGATGTGAGTCCCCGCTGTGGAACTGTGTCTTTCATGTCGGCCTGTTTATGAGAATATGGATATGGGTTTTAGGAGCTTGTGGGTGTTCCTTAAAGCAGCGCTACAGCCTCAACCCAGGCCTGATCCCTGACGAGCTAGAATCTACCTCGCGATGAATCTCATATAGCACACTTAATTCCCATAAGAACATGCTGCACAAGACCCCTCATCTTGAAAACAGAAAGGTATTTGAGAGCAGATTAATATTATGAACAGTAATATTCCCCCGGCGGCATCTGCATGTGCCAGGGATTACAGAGCAATGGGTTGATTACCAGCACAGGAAGAAGGGTTACAAGTCCCAAAAACTTTCTTTTTTTTTTAAATTGAGTCCAGGGCATGAGAGATAGAAGCCTTCATACTCTATAAAAAATTAACACTCGAGGCACTAAATTATGTTATGAAGCATACAAGGTTTAAAGTAGCAAAACAAATCTCCCGAAGGGGCAGCAGGATCCCCAAGGGCAGTATGTCTGGTCCCCATGTTGATTTTTTTTTTTCAGGAGCATAAGACATTTAGACTTTGCACACTCAATGCCTCATTATACTTCTGGACACGGGACTGACGCGACGCCACGCCACGCGTGAGAAGCAAGCCTAGGAAATCACCTTTAAGAGATGTCTTCTGACAGAACACTCAGCTCAATTTCCTCAGCACTCTTTAGCGTGAGGACAACATGTGGTCCACTTTGACCATATGCAACCAATAAGTCAACTTAACTAAGCCCATGTAACTCGCACACAAGCAAGGGGGAGTGCCTCAACAGGCCTCTCGTGTCAGAAATTATCCAAAGCTGCCTAGCTGTGATACCTTGAAAGAAAAGAAACAACACTGTTTCCATTTAGTGCCAAGTCAAAATCACTGAGCTCTAGAGATTTGTGAGAGAAAAACAGCAGGATATTTCCCTTCTCTGTGCTCTGATGTTGACTTAGTGGATTCCACAAGTCTCTGGGATTGACTAGAGGAAGGAAGGCAATGGGGCACTGCCATGCACAGAGATTGTCAGCAGTTCATCGACAGGTTCAAAGAGCAATCTGATAGAAAAGCAGCTCTGACATTGGCTTCCTGCATCCGCCAGGCTTCACACAGTAGTCATCAATTAGAGGACAGAGGGTGCCGTCTATACACATGTGCATGCACTGTGTGGGTCAATTAAAGTTGAGTTCAGAGAAATTCAGACTGACACTCATATGGCTCCAGTTAACAGAAAAGCTACCTAATGGATTCTTTTACTTTTCTTAAATAATTTGGGGAAAACAACTACATTTTTATTAACAAAAAAAGTTGAAAGTATGTATCTGAGTAAGCATAATTTTCATCGTGAATATAATAAAAGCATTTTTGAAATCCTGATTTTGTTATATAGTGATTCCAATAATCATTCCTGATGCAATTCACAATGCACATTCTTTGTATATCAAGAATCGAGTATACAGAAATTGAGAAAACACTGAAAAATTTACAGAAAAACTAATACAAGAATAAAATGCTTTTCAGAACTTGTTTTCAGCATCCTGAAAACATTGTAATGTGTGTAAGGTTTGATCCATAGGAAAACCTAGGGATGATCCTATATGTATTTTATGTTGTCATTTTTTGGAGCAAATACCGCTATGGTCCACAAATGTATATTGAGATATACTAAAGAACTAAAGAAATTAACTTTTTACTTTTGTAAAAATAATAACAACATGTTTAACATCAACAATAATAACAAAATGTATCTGTGATATAGAATTATTTGCAATAAATGATTGTGTCAACATGCAGCCATATATTTTGCCTTATTCCTCTTCCATTTCCATTCTGTCTGTTTAAAAAGACAGATCTGATACACCGAAAATAAACTGGGAATGACACATGAGTACACAGAGACCGGGGCATTGCAGAAAAACATATAAGTGCCAAATATTGCTTACATTTTCAATACTAGATCAATACAATATCTGAGGAAATCATTGACATCCGATAACCCATCCCTCGTAAGATCCCATGAAGGCTATTACATTGATTTTCTAATCGCAAACATTCAAATTGCAATTTCAATTTGCTATTTTACAGCTCTTTTACAGCCCTAGTAAAATGATTCCAAAATTATAATAGTAGTCTCATTGTTCCATCTTTTTTGACAGTGTTTGGATTATGTGCAAGTGTGAAATTGAGAGTGTTATTCAACTCATCTGGCAGAAATTCAACATTTGATGCAAAGAAACATCCTCATTCATAACGGTTGATATTGATCATTGTTAATGTCCTCCTGAACTATTCTGCCTGGATTGGATCTCCCTCTCTCCAATCTCTTTCTGCAGATATCTTGATTAAAACAATGTTGGCTCTACTAGAATATATTTTGAGTCAGCCATGATTAATACGTCATCTCCCGTGTAAAAGGATAGAGAGGGGCTGGTATGTAATAGAAAAGGAGGTAAAATTAGGGAGGGAGCAAGGACGATGTAGAAATCAATACCGTCTTCTATTTGCATTCCTTTGATCGGATACAGCAGGAGCAGGAGATTAAGTAATACAGATTTTGCTTGACAAGACAATCATTAACACTAGTTTGCAATCTGCCGGCGCACCCGCTGGTCCTGTCTACCGCCTTGGGAAAGACAAGTGTTCTACATAAGTGAAATTGGGAGGGCACTTGTAAGACATTGGCTGCAACAGGCCGGCACAGCACACTAGGTGAACGCTTTCTGTGTAAATCACCATCTGACTTCAATCACACTTTAAGCCATAAAGCCAATTAACAGCCGAAAAGAGAAGTAGTGAGATCAAATGCAGCGGTTTTCCTGGAAAAATAATCATGGGAGGCTTGTAGCAAAGGATTAATACAATTTGGGTCATTAGAGGCCATGTTGGTGAGTGAACTTTGACCTTTGTCACGCCATTCGAGTAGGTTTTTGATCCAAGCCATAACTCCGGGCTTATTTACCCACGTCTCCTTGCTTTGGGCAAAGGTCACACAGATTATATTATTTAGCACACTCATCCGTGGTCACAATTCCATATGCCACTCAAATGGGCTATGCTTGACAAACGGTGATAGCCTGCCCCCTTATGCCCAGATGTGACATACACATTTAGACATTTGGAACACAGGGCTCAGTAAGTCCCATGGTAAATAATAGCAAAAGTATTAAAAATGGATGGTTTTATTTAACCTCAAATTGGACATTAATTTACAATGTGTGTAGGAAAAATAATATCTGCCCTCTCGTTCAAATGGGATCAGTGGATTAATCTTGGTAGCACACAGATGGTGGGACAGAAGAAAAATTAGAAAAATATGCAATATGAATACATTTGTCTTGTATAATATCCAATCTGATTCATCTAACGGTGAGATAATAGGGTGATGCATTGGGGTACTTAGGAAAAAGACAAAGTTAATTTCTTTATGGCAAAGTGTTTCTAACGTTACGCCAAGCAATATCATTGATTCTTTTGGGATTACAAATTAAAAATAAACCATGAATGAGGACAGCAATGTAATTTCAACAAATGCATTCATTTAATCACACTCTAATTTAAAAGCTGAATCTAAAATGCTTCTGGAGCCCACACTGTCACAAATGTAATTATGGTACAGACATTGTTTTACAGTGTTATGAAAGCATTCACTTATATTAATACAAATGGATGCATTATTTTTTATATTTCTAGCCATGTTCTTGGGTTTTAGCAAAAAGACGTTATTGAAGCCAATGTCAACTATATTACACAATATTTTAAACAGAAAATAGGGGAAAGGCAGTATTGAAATTCAGAACAGCATGTTCACTATTCCCCAATGACTGTTGGGCCTCAGCTTCCTACAAAAGTCTATTTCAATCTGCTCCAAACACGGATGGCAGACAAAGGATGTATGCTATCTGCTGCTTTAACACATGGGGCCTATGGGCTGCAACAGATGTTACAACAGCACTCAAAATCTAAGATCACAGCATACCTCAATGAGAGGAGGCAGTGCTCCTACCAGGAGAACACCAGCTTATTCATGGTGCAAAACACACCCAACATGTTAAATTAAGAAGCTACAGGCAGTGACAGGAGGAACTTTCAAAACTTATTTAGTTAAAGGTCAAGTAAAAGCAGATAGTATAGATTTATAGTAAAATTGGCTATCTAAAGTGTTCATCAAAACAAGCCATGTGCTTTTGTTTCACAGATATCTTGGAAATTGTTATGTTATGTTCTTCAAAACACTGGAATCATGTCATTCCCGTTTACCAAACATACTTTTTACACTGCAGTCCCACTTAATCAGAATATAAATAAGGGACTGTCAAAAACATCACTAGCTGCTGGCTCTCTAAAGAGTAAAGCATTTTGTAATCAAGATAAAATAATTGCTGCTAACTTTGAAGTGTGTTAGATGTGTAGTAAATTAAACTGGTAAAAAGTGGTCAAAATCAGAATTAATCTGAAGGTGATTAAACTTTTTAAACATAGAGGAACAGGTCTAAAGCTGGAATGTGTGTTTGTATGAATGATTGTAGCTGTCCAGCCTTGAGAAAAGATAGCCTTTAATAGTGTCAGGCTGCTGTGAAGCTGGGTAGAATGACCCCTAAGCTATAGGGTAACATGGGGTAAATGTTAAAAACAAACTTAATTAAGTCATGCTTTCTCATCTCTGAGGTCACCCAGAGCTTGTAATAACAAGAAATAGGAAATTCACTTATATCGGGAATTTATTTGCCATTGGAACCAAAGGTAACATTTCATTATCAGACAGCAGGGGCAACATGGTTTTTCTTTTATATTCATTAATTAATTCTACCGCTTGTTCCCAGTGACTTTGGGCCTTTTATATCATGTATGAAATTATGACGTAACGTAACATAATATAACATAATAAATATAATATAATAAATGTTAAAAATCACTTGGAAAATTATGACTAAAGGCTGGCTCTTTTTTAATTATTGTATTTAACCAGGAAAGTCCCACATTTAATGACTACAGGCCTGTGGCGCTGACGTCTGTAGTCATGAAGTCATTTGAACGCCTGGTCTTGCCCCACCTCAAGTCCTTCACCTCCTTCCTGCTGGACCCCCTGCAGTTCGCCTACAGAGCCAACAGGTCTGTAGACGACACAATCAACCTGGCACTCCACTTCATCCTGCAGCATCTGGACTCCCCGGGAACCTACGCCAGGATCCTGTTTGTGGACTTCAGCTCTGCTTTCAACACCATCTTCCCTGCTCTGCTCCAGGACAAGCAGGACAAGTGCAGTTCTACACGGCCATCATTGAGTCCATCCTCACCTCCTCCAGCAGTGGTACGCTGGAGCCACAGCCAGGGACAAACAGAGACTACAGCGCATTGTGCGCTCAGCTGAGAAGGTGATCGGCTGCAGACTTTCATCTCTGCAGGACCTGTACGTCTCCAGGGCTCTGGGACGAGCAGGTCGGATCACAGCTGACCCCTCCCACCCTGGACATGGTCTATTTGAACCACTCCCCTCAGGCAGGAGGCTACGGTCCATCCGGACCAGAACCTCCCGCCACAAGAATAGTTTCTTTCCCTCTGCCGTTGGACTCATGAACACTTCTTAAACACCTGCCACTTTAACTGCAACTATTCAACCACTCACTGCACTGTCACTTTCTGCACTCAAAACTGTAAATCTAACTGTAACTCTTGTGTAAATAGTAATGTCTATTTATTTATTTATTTTTTATAGTAATTTTTAAATTGTCTCTCAATGCATACCCTTTTTGATTGAATATATGTTATTTTATTATTGCTCAGTGTTTTATGTTGCACTTTAAGGCCGAGACAAGTTCCTATGTTTGTGAATTTTGTTCATTGACAATGGCAATAAACTCTTTCTGATTCTGACATTTTCCCAGGAGTCCTGGACCTCATTATACATGTTTTTTTGTTTTGGACCCAGAGGACCCAGGACCTTCTAGCTGTGAGGCTAAAGCACTAACAGCTGGCCACCTTGGCACATTTATCAAATAACAACAAAACATTTTTGTCTGATGCAGAGCCTTTGTATATTTCGATATTTAGTTTCTGGCGATGGATTACTGCATTAGCCAATACTGTATTGCAATATTGATAATTTTGCTATACATTTGCTATACACTCAATATATTGGTGTATAGGCAATCATGTGTCATCTGATTTACCCATGACTTGCATGGGTTTAGTATAGAAATATACTTTATATCATTGCTAATTATCCTAGAAGATCATATATTTATAGTGAACAAAAATATAAACGCAACACTTTTGTCTTTGTTCCCATTTTTCATGAGCTGGACTCAAATATATGACATTTTTTCTTTGCACAATGGGTTTCCGCTTCAACAAAAGTTCCTGGTCCTAAGATGCATGTTACAAAGAACTTTATCGCAGCAGCAGTTTGTTTGCTAAATAAACTGTAATAATTGTCCCTGTGTGTATATTTTCAATGAAAACTGTAACGTTTTTTAGTCATGGACTCTTTTTGTGGTTGTTTCTTTTTGATCAGCACTGGGTTACTTTCAAAATATGATTCATGGTGATGTATGGAGGCCAGTTCCAGCTGCAAGCCAATTCTAACCGTGGGTATGAACAGAGTTACCTGAACCTGAACTTGAAATGTTTACCAACGTTGGATCTTGAACACACGTCGTATACGCAGATCCAGGGCATCCCAAATATGCTCAATGAGTGACATGTCCTTTATTGTGCCATTCATTCACCACCATCACCCAAAGTTGAAGCATGATAATGCACGGCCCCATGTGGCTTTAAGTTCAGCTCGTGAAAAATGGGAACAAAAACAAAAGTGTTTATATATTTTTCAGTTATTTTTGTATAGATTAAAAAATATATATAACGATTACAAAGGAAAATAGACTTGTCTTTTGCAAGTGCACCTGGCCTAATCAACAGTCTGACAATAAACAGCCTAATCTTCTAAATGCTAAAATTTATATTACAATATTTATGGCAGAATACTAACACACTTTTCACTCTGTTGCATCATGCGGCGTCTTCCCTCCAACAAACCAGGCAGGTAGCAGTATGCATAACATCTCATCCATCTGCAATGACATTTAAATGAGATCTCAATCTGCATGTCCCAAGGCCTGTTCACCACCACACTCCAAAAATACACATTTGAATATGAGAAAAAAGTCAGGTCATAACACATTTGCATATCCTTACACAAAGAGCCATATTTTCAGTGTTATTTGTGTTTAGCATAATGCATCAATTTAGACAAAAAAATTTAGTGCCAAAAACAGTGGATTAACAAAAGGTTTATGCAGCTGGGGCCGGGAAGAAAATATTACATTCAATTATTACAATTAAAGAATGTTGTTGAAATTATAGTACAGTCACACTAAATAAGATAAGATTTAGTTGGCTTTGTGCTTATCAAATGATAGCATTGTTTGTGTCTTGATGATACATTGATTAAATAACATAACAGGGCATTTAAGCCCCGTTACATTTGTGACATTTAAACACATATCTGTTAAAACATACTGTAAATAATCATAGTCTTGTTTTATATTGATTATCCATCCATTTTGTTCTGCTTTTTCCGGGGTCAGGTTGCAGTGGTAGCAGTTTAAGTAGAGAGCAAGACTTCCCTTTCAACACACACTTCCTCCAGCTCCTCCGGAGGGATGCAAAGCTGTTCCCAGGGCAGTGGAGAGACATATCATCCCGCCTCCTGGTGCTGGGAAATTCCCGGGAACACCTCACAAGGGAGGCGTCTAGGAGGCATCCGCAACAGATGCCTGAGCCACCTCAGCTGGCTCCTCTCCACGTGGAGGAGCAGTGGCACTACTCTTGAGCTCCTCCTGTGTGATTGAACTCCTCCTCCTGCCCAGTCATTTTGCGGAGGAAACCGCTTGTATCCTCGATTGATCTTGTCCTTTCGGTCAACCTCATGACCATAAGTGAGAGTAGGAACGTAGATTGACCGGTAAATCAAGAACTTTGCTTTTCTACTCAGCTCCTTCTTCCCCACAACAGTCTGATACAGCGACCACATCACTGCAAAAGCTCCACTGATCCATCTGTCAATCTGACATCTTGCCTCACTCATGAACAAGACCTCGATATACTTGGGACCAGGACTCTCCACCCACCTGGAGAGGGAACGCCACCAGGGACTACAGATAGAAAATCTAGCAAATGTATACTGTATGTTCATTAATATGCACTGTCCCTTTAAATAAATAAATCTAACCTTTTTCCGAACGAGCACCATCGCCTCAGATTTGGAGGTGTTGATTTTCATCCCAGCCACTTCACACTTGGCTGCAAACCATCCCAGTACATGTTGCAGGTCCAGGTTTGAATGAGCCATCAGCACAACATCATCTGCAAACAGCAGAGATGAGATCCTGAGGTTCCAAAACCGGATACCCTCTGACCCCTGACTGCGCCTTGAAATTCTGCCCCTAAGAACAATGAACAGAACCGGTTACAAGGGCAGCCCTGGTGTTGTCCAACATGCACTGAGAACAGGTCTGACTTATTGCCGGCTATGTGAACACAGCTCCTGCAGCGTTTATACAGGGATCGGACAGCCATAAGCATGGGGCCCTAGACAGCCCTAAGCAAGGGACCCCATACTCCCGACACGGTCGAACGCCTTCTCCGGATCCACAAAGCACATAGATTGATAGATATAGATAAGACTTTGTTGTCAGATCCGAAATTCGTTTTGGATTAAAACAGCAGCTCCAATCAAATGAACGCAGCACAATGGTACTACAGACAAACATACGTAGATATGACATCTAATTAAAACTACTACCACTAGTACCATTGAGGCATCATTGATTTGTATGTGTTTTTGTGTGAATTAAGCTCTTTGTTTATTATTAAGATGGACTGATGTATGAAGGACTGTTTGAGCCTGACCCTGTTAAAGAGTGGCACACTATACCGACGTCCAGATGGTAACAGCACATATTCATTATGTAGAACATGGCTGGGGTCAGAAATTATGTTGCATAGTGTTGTAAGTATAAGGTCTCAAACAGTCCGTCTAAGGTTTGGCCCACGTCCTTTGAGCATATTTGAATTGGGTTTCTCAAAATTTTGCAGTGACGAAGAGGCAGCTGCAGCATACAGCATTACAGTACTGCAGCATGCTGAGGAAGATGGAGCTGAAGAACAGCACGGGGACCTGTAGTGTGGCCCCTAATGACCTGAGGCGACGAAGGATTTACATTTTTTGGTCTTTTTACAGATGAAGTCAATGTAATGTTTCCATGACAATTGTGGGATGATAATAATAATAAGGAAAGCATTTCATTAAAATTTAGCTTCTTACAATCACACACATTTATGCACACATATGAAGCGTATTTTGAGTGTCCAGAAATGCATTTATATAATATTATTGTCATCATTATCATTATTTTCTGAATGAAACAATAACATATACTCTTAAATAAGGAAATATCCCTATTCTTAAAAGAGTTAGTGGGAATGGAGCTAAACTGAGCAGACAGACTACAAAGTGTGCTGTTTGGGGTCGGTTCCCCTGATGTCTCTCACAGTGCTGTTGCCAGTTTCTGCCACAGAGTGGAGCCGACAGCTCAGAGCTGGAGTGAGGCAGGGCCAGCCCCGTGTCCTATAAACACACACAAATCATTTACATGCTGTACTCATCAAAGGCAACTCTTCCTCATCCCCGCTGAGATTAGAGCCAATCCGAGCATCCAATATCAAGACTCAGAGAGTTGCAGCTAACCTTTGTTAGTGCCAAGAATGTGATTAATTTTTTAAATACAGCTGTTGACCTATTATTGCGACGGAAGGAGCCACGAGAGAGACTCCTCTCGTCTGTATAATGGTATGCATTATTGCATCAGTGTTTACAAGACTGACTAAAAGAGAAACAGAATGTGAGCGAAAACGTTAAATAAAGCTATTGGGCTAATGTCGCTGAGGGGCTGCTGTGTGCACACTGTCAATCAGCGTCAGTTTGATTCATAGCACTTGAACGGCAGAGACGAGTGGTGACACAATGTGGAACAATAATTATCCAACAGTTCTCCAGTGTCTTGAAGTATTCATAAATAAAATATGTGCAAGATAATGGATTTATGTTCAATAATTCATCATTGCAATGTTTCAAACTGAATGATATAGCATGTGTCACAGAGTTCTGTAACACATAGCGCTTAGCCAAATTAAATTATCTTGAAACAGATTTATTGACAGTGCCGTGGCAGCATTCATTTAGTAAGAAACCATTGCTTAATTACTCTTGCGAAGTACATAAAACACACAAAGCCAATACACAGCTATTACACTATTCAATGCTATATTACGACAGCAAGATAGCCTCCCAAAAAGTCTGTAGTACAAAAGGGACTATAGAGAATATAGAAGTCTATGTCATTCATGACCTTGGCACTGTGGCCACGTAGGCAGTTTGGTTTGATGACCCTTCAGAAGAAGTGGCACACAGAAGCATGGTAACACGCGCATTTCCCTGGACTTAGGGCATCAGTCAGTGTGGACACTCGGAGCCAGCTGG
Organism: Chaenogobius annularis; assembly: GCA_015082035.1. Lineage (NCBI taxonomy): Eukaryota > Metazoa > Chordata > Actinopteri > Gobiiformes > Gobiidae > Chaenogobius > Chaenogobius annularis. Next base: position 192,811 of record BJKM01000600.1, on the reverse strand, counting down.
AGAGCTATGACAGGCCTTTCCAGAGTCCCCAAGTCCCAGACACAGTAGAGGATCCCCCTAATCTAATCAAACGAAGGAAGTCTCTGATCTGTACATTAAATTATTTTTGTTATTTTGTTCAGTGTAGACCTCTGTTAAGCAGAGCCATTGAAGCCCTTCATTTTAACCAGAATTTTGCGGTTATTCCCATACAAACATCTTGTCACTCAATCATTAAATCTCCTTTTTGTCTCCTCTACACAAAAAACTACTATTTGTTAAAGCACTTTCCAGAACTGGGTCCACTAAGCTGCAATGCAAATGCATTTAAAAGTGTTTGCATCCTCATTTCAGGAGTAGAGATCGACCAATATGGGTTTTTCTATGGCCGATGCCATTTTTTTCAAAGTTTGGTCAGCTGATTTTAAAGCTGATTTACAAGGCCGATTTTCTTATGAAAAAAAAGTATTGTATTATTAAATAATTCAAATGAAATATGACTTTACAAAAGATGCACACAAATAGAACATTACATGGACGTTTATTTTAACAGTGCAATTTAAAGTGCAACATTTCAAATTAACACACACATTTATTTTTGTGCAGAGATAGTTCACTCTGAACAAACAAAGTAGTTGCCTGGTTTAAGCTTCACATTAGTGTACCAAAGTAAAACACTACTTTATAAATAACACTTACTTCACAAAAACAATATTAAATGCTTATTTCCCTTTTGGGATATTTGAAGACGATGGACGCTAAATGTGTTCTTCTTTTTGCCCACTTCAGCTCCCAAGCTCACAACATTTTTACAAATATTACACTTTGCTCTCCCTGGTGTCGGCTGGTGAAGTAGTCCCATATTGTATTTTTTTTGTGCAGCCATTGCCTGAGAGAAATAATAAAATGTTAATTATTAACAAAAAATAAACATTTACCTTTTAAAGAGAAAACTAACAGGCAGTAAAATGGTACTATTTGGTTACTATTTTTATTCCTATTATATATCTCATTCTTATAATATTCATTAATTAACAGTTTTAACACGCTGAGAAAGACAGCTTTACAATGACATAAGAAACATCTTTTTCACAAGAAAATCCCAGGAGAAACGAGTGGAAATCACTAAGTAATAGTCAGTTTCCTCTCTATGAAATGAACACGAAACTTGAACGTGCATGAGACGAGAGCACAGCGGAGTAATCTGCGGATAATTGTGTGGCAAAGAAGTGATTCACTTCGCATTACCCATTGTGTATTATTTGTGTCATCGCAGCCAGGGTAAGTAAGAGGTTTCTCCACAACATTTACAGTGGATTATAAAAAAAAAAGAAAGCCCCGCTTATCGTTTTATACGTCACCCGTTAAACTTTGGGAAATGTTTCAAGTGCCTTTCAACAGACTAGCACAACTGGTAGTATTGCAATGAGATGTTACTTTCAATTTACAATGACGTCGTATTGATCAAATCCGCGCTTTAAACTTTGTCTTAGAGTTAGCGGGAGAAAGGAAACTTACCGTTTGTTCAGCCCGAGAGATCGCGCGTGCGTGCGTGCAGAAGATGAGCATGAAGAAGGGGTCTTTTCATGGGTCCCCGGCTATAGCCTGATCAAAATCGCCTTGATGAAAAATTACAGCCGATGGCCGATATCAAAGGTTTTCAAATATCGGCTCCTATGAGGGTAAAATATTAACGCTTAATGGTAAGAATATTATCTTTGTCTTTGCACCTCTCAGCCTGCACCTTCATCAAAACACCAAACACGAGCCATAATCCTTAGTACTCATAGAATAACTTTATAACACAACAAGCTTGTTGTATACTTGTTATATATGGATGGTTACTTTGTGCCAGTTCAAAGCCAGGATAGAAGATGATGGTGGTGCCGTGGTATTCCCTGCCAATCAAATATAGATTGTTGTAGTTAACTAAATAATTCAAGAATTAAAACGATGGAATGATAAATACACATTAAATGTAAGGTCTTAACAAGCTCTAATTGTAAATAGCTTCACCTCCAAAAGTTACAACGCACTACATTACACCTTATATGTAAAATGTGTTTTAACTTGTGTAATACACTGTCTTAAGGTGATAAAAAGACACTCCACCACAAGTAAACCCAAATAACCAAAGCTTCAAAGAGCAGAGGACCCCACGTCTTATAGAATATATTTTTGCATACTACAGAGAGCACACTATCCTATGAGGATCCAGGGACGCACAGAAAACAATTTACATGCAATCAAATGTATCCATGCAATCTCTTTATGCCACTTTCACAGGCAAAATTGCATTCATATTCACAAGCAAGGCATTCAATTACTGTAGCAACTTCTCACATCTCAGTGTGTTCTATTCACAGAGGCAGCTCCGTGTACATTTAATAGGTAAAGTCATTGTGCTGGGTAGCCCTGTTCAGAATCAGTGTCTGTGTGTCAGTTAAGAGGAGATGGCAGCATGTATATCAGTGCATGAAATAGAGCCTTAAAGTGACAGGCCCTGGACATTGTTGGCCAATGATGTTACATTTCAGTCTACAGCTGGTGCCTATATGGAAAATTAACTGTATTCTAGCAAAAGGAAAGGGAAATTGCATTTCTGGATATACAACAAAATTCAGTTTGTTGTGGAGCAATCCATCTGTCAGATCCTCCTGCAAAAAGTACTGCAGCTTTGTAAATTAGGAGGAGCTCTCTGTGCTGATCAAAGTAATACAGCATGAAAGCAAAAACAAGATGTGTTAGAGTGAATGGGAGCCTATTGTAAATGATCATGACTTGATCTAGAAATTGCAGAACGTGAGTGAAATCACAAAATATATCATATATTGTATTATCTATGCCAAAGAAAACTGTCTTCATATGACCAGCAGATGGCAGTAAGGTATCGTCACTTGCTAAAGCAAAGAACATTTTTTTCAAATAATAAGTATGTTTTATATAGCAAAATTATGTTGTCATTGTTAGAGAGTGGTTTTAGTTGATTTCGGATTTAAATCTCATCACCATATATATATATATATATATATATATATAATAATATATATATATATATATATATATATATATTATATAATATATATATATATATATTTATATGTGTGTGTGTGTGCCTGTGTGTGTATTGTCATCTACCAAAGGGATATAAGCAGGCACGCGGTGTTAGCCAGATGAGGCTAAAGAGGCTACATTAGAGCTAAACCGTGTATGCCATCGTTTTGTGTCAACATGAACTGCAGGCTGTATTACCGTAATAACGTGTTGTTGCTTTGCCTTGAGCTGAGTGTGAGTCAGACTTGTCTGAAACATTCCTCCAGTGTGAGACAGACCTCCCCCGCTGCTCCTTTTCAGACAGAGACTGCGCAAAGTGCGCAGAAAGTGCGTGTGCAGCACAAATCCTAAAGTTGGAGTTTGGAGAGGGAGCCGAGGTGCAGGATGGGCCGCCGAAGGAGAGAAAAAAAATCAGCCCAGAGAAGTTTTGAGGCAGCATTAGCAGACAGACTGGGGCACTGCTGCAGCAGACCATAAGCACTGAGCACCTCCTCTAGATTGAACGCATTTAACATGGATTTTTCGACAATATTCAGTTGTCGGATATTTCCTAAACTGTTTTTGGTTCTGTTTGCTTTTAAGTCTGCAACTGCTGCTCCTTCACCTATTATCAGATTTCCAGGAGACGATACTCCCAAAACAGACAAAGAAGTTGCTTTGGTAAGTCTTTTTAATATTGCACTATTCTATTATCTGAAGTTACTAAATAAAGGAATCTGCATTCTTCTGCTCAGCACTATTTGAATAAATTCTATGGATGCCCACAAGACAGATGTAACCTGATGATGTTGAAGGATACTTTAAAGAAAATGCAAAAGTTTTTTGCTTTGCAAGAAACTGGGGAGATTGATTCCAAAACTGTGGAGATCATGAAAAAGCCCCGCTGTGGCGTCCCAGATGTGGCCAATTACAACTTCTTCCATAGAAAACCAATGTGGCAGAAGAAAGACGTCACCTACAGGTCAGACACTTTCATTCCAGATAAGAGGCCACCTTTGCACGTTCTGGCGAGTTTAAATGTAGAAGGGCCAAATTGTCCAAATTACATGGTACAATCAAAGTAAAATGCTTTATGCCCAATGTTATTGCTTGCTTGCTTTTACCTTGGCCCTGCTTGACCCCTGCCCGCCCTACCCCCCACAGCAGCCAAAGATGCTGGTATTTCTTTTATAGCAGCAGTCAGTCTTTTGTTTTGTTTGCTCTTAGATCGTGAATCAAGGTAATTTTACCATCATGGGTTTATGAGTCCTGGCCCGTAAAGTGAGCTTGAGTGAGTGTGTTTGTCAGCACTGACCTGGAACAGTTTTTTTGTTTTTTTTTAATGGACTGTAAGGCCACATGTACACGGTACATGAAATTTGGGGTTGCAGACTCCAGCGGGGTATTTCTTAACCATATAATTCATGCGTAAGCTCTGAGAGGCCTAATTAAAGTTGATTTTGTGTCATGATTTAGTAATGTGTTGAAGGTTACGTCCTTAAAAAATCTATTTGCAGGATCCTGGGCCACACACCCGATCTTGATGAGGAAGTCATAAATGATGCTTTCTTCAGAGCCTTTAAAGTGTGGAGTGATGTCACCCCACTCTCATTCACAAGAATTATGGATGGAGAAGCTGACATCATGATCAACTTTGGTCGTAATGGTAGGTTTAGACTAAATAGTATTTACAGTGTCTTTTGAAAGTATTGGTTCTATGTTCCTGCATTTGTTCAAATGGAAAAATGTATTTAAACTTGGCAGAACACGGGGATGGATATCCTTTTGATGGCAAAGATGGCCTTTTGGCTCATGCCTTTGCTCCTGGTCCTGGGATTGGAGGAGATTCTCACTTTGATGATGATGAACAGTGGACTCTTGGAGAGGGACAAGGTACGTCTGCGCTCACACAGTTGATCACTATTTATACATATGATTTACACATCCATTATGCTTTTCCCTACACAGTTGTGAAATCAAAGTTTGGCAACGCTGATGGAGAGTTTTGTAAATTCCCCTTCCTGTTCATGGGCACTGAATACAACAGCTGTACTGCTCAGGGCCGCGATGATGGATTCTTGTGGTGCTCCACAACATACAACTTTGATGAAGATGGCAAATACGGTTTTTGCCCCCATGAACGTGAGTTTGTTTTCATACTCCCAGTAATGGAATTCACTTTTTCAAGTTACTGTCAAAGCATTCTTGTCCAGCATTTAATTTATCTGTGTTTTGTTGCTGTCCATGGCACTAACAGGTTAACTGCCATGACACCGTACACAAATATTTAAATGTCGTCTCAATTTCACATTCTATGAAACTAATGACGTTTGATATTCCTGTGTTACCTGCAATTACATTATGTTCTTATTTACAGTACTGTTTACACTTGGAGGAAATGCTGAAGGCGCACCATGCAAATTCCCCTTCACATTTCAAGAAGAACAATATGATGGATGCACCACTCAAGGAAGAGATGATGGCTACCGCTGGTGTGCCACAACTGAAGACTATGACAAAGACAAGACTTACGGATTCTGTCCTGAAACAGGTACTTTTTTACTTTTATTTGTACTTGAGCAGTTATACTACTAAATAACTAACTCTTGTCATGCAATGTTAAAAAAATTTGTTTATTGTCCTTTTATGAGTTTCTCTGGACAATCAGAAGAAAACCCAATTTAAATAGTTGTTACCAAGTTCGGTCCAAGCCCAGTTGAAATGTATTTAGTCTAGATAAGATCTAGTCCATCACCATAACTAGTACACTGATGAGTGTACAATCTCTGCCCGAGGTTACGTCACAAGTTTACTGGGCCAAGTACATGGAATGAATTATCATTCTTTTCATGCACTTGGCCCAGATTTCAATGCTGCCCACAAGAAATAAGTAAAGTTCAAGCCTGATCACTCGCCATAATGACTCTGGTCCAAATCATGTCCTCAAGATTTAAGCCAGGCTAAGAACTGTGCTTCATGTAAGACTGGATTTGTTGGTCTCCTTGTGGTTTTTCCACAGCCTGTATTTTATTCTGAGTAATAGAGCATTTTTCCAGTTTGTTTCATATTGTTTCAGAATGAAAAGAGTTTGACCTTTATATTTTATTTTTAGGACATTGAATTATAGACTGGGAATTTAGTTTTATGTAAATACAAAGCTAGCTCAAGCATATCTTGCCAGGTTTAGATTTGTCTTAATTTGAAAGCAAATCAATTTGTGTGCATGTGCTCTTTGGATTTTTGCCAATATTTTAGTTATTTAGATCATCTGTCCAAAATCTTAAATCAGTTTCCAACAATGCTCACTCAAAACAATCCTCGCAAACACACTAATGCTTTTCTATATTTAATTTGCGCTCTCTCTAACTTTTTATTCATACCAAAAGTATAATCAAAAGTATAATCATTTAAAATGTATTAGGTGTTCAAGTTGTTTATACAAAACATATTCTTCATTTATTCCTGCAGCCATGTCAACAGTTGGAGGAAATGGCGAGGGAAGCCCCTGTGTCTTTCCGTTCACCTTCCTCGGAAACACTTATGAAGCCTGTACTGCATCTGGACGCAGTGATGGCAAGATGTGGTGCGCCACCACAAAGAGTTACGATGACGACCGCAAATGGGGATTCTGTCCTGACCAAGGTATGACCAAAGTATTATGAGAAAAGCTAGTTTCTTATACACCGTAGTACTTAGTGTTAGATGTTAAAAGTTGTTTGCATCGTATGCCATCCATTTGATGTGGAAAGTCTTGTTGTCTTGTTGAGTACATTACCTACTACTTCTACGCTACTGTGAGCTATGTAGTTTTAATTAGCATTGTGTTTTTCTTCAGGCTACAGCTTGTTCCTGGTGGCAGCACACGAGTTTGGTCATGCTCTTGGTTTGGAGCACTCCCAAGATCCTGGTGCACTGATGGCTCCCGTTTACACTTTTACCAAAGACTTCCGCCTTTCTCAGGATGATATCAGTGGCATTCAGGAGCTTTATGGTAAAACGCTTGAAATTAGAACTTTGCATAGTCCCAAATGAATACAATAATTAGTTTAATGTTTGTTATATACAGGTGTACCAACAGACAAGCCAATGCCTCCCACACAAGGACCAGTTACTCCCATGGACATCTGTAACGAACCTGTTGTCTTTGACGCTGTGGCACAAATCAGAGGAGAGACGTTCTTCTTTAAGGATAGGTAAACGTGTCTCGCATTACATACTGTAACTGTGGCTAGAATGCTATAAAATATACACTATTCAGGAGTCGCATGTAATAAGCAGTGCGGCACACGATGATAAATGCTGTTCCCACACGCAAGAATACCGTTCCTACCAAAACAGTCATCAGTGGTCTTGAGTCAGGAGCCATAATTCTTTTTCAGTTGAATGTGTCCACTGGCTGACCGTGTTCAAGCCAGAATAAAACTTATAATGTGGCTAACTTTATTCTAATTTGTCTTGGCATGATGAAATTTATTTGGTGATTTTCCCCCACATCAGCATGAATGTGTGCGTCAACAGACAGGGTTATTAAAGGCCAAGATATCGTTTTTTGTTTGGTTGTTTGTCACTTTGTTGATGTACAAATCTAAATTGAATGCTGATTTTCAATTGGAATTTTGTTAGAATCAATGATGTACAGCATCTTTATAGTTGTGGTGTGCATTTTTGTTCCTAAAATTGGGTCAATGGAAAAGTATTGAGACACTGCCGTTGTTGCACAGCTGTGTATTGGAAATCTCTGCATGATGGGTCTTGTTCCACTGGCGTCTGCAGCTTTAGCTCTAACGAAAACCAGATGCTCATGAATCAGGCCATTGTGGCTGGTTCCACCGGTGTAGTGCTTGCACTAAAATTCGCCCATAAAAATCTCATTGCTCCTCACAGCTCCCCCTGTCCTTTCCCCCTACTTACTTGGATTATCCACAATACATCCATGAAACCACTGTTTTTATCTGTATGTGCCAGGTTCCTGTTCAGGTCAGTGAACTTCAGAAGCAAGCCAAGTGGACCTATGCTTGTGGGGACATACTGGCCAGACCTTCCTACCAAAATTGATGCGGCGTACGAAAACGCAGATGAAAAAACTGTCTTTTTTGCTGGTAAGTTAAAGAAAGCAAGCAAGTGTTGATTGTAACAATATATAAGTGCTATGTTTTTTGCACACTGCTCAAACATTTCCCAACGCTGGAATGTTGGCTGAGCTCTCATGTGTGGTCTGTGCTCCTGGGAAACTTAAGGCGCCTTCCCTTAGTTATTAGTGGTTTATGACACATTTCCAGAAATGTACTAATATAATAATTTTCTGAGTACTGATGAGGTTGAAATATTCATGTTATTTTGAGACCTTTAGGGTGAAATTGTTGATGTAAGTTGTTTTGTCTCTAAGGAGCAATAACTTAATACTGTAATCCATAATGTGATAAATCAATTGTGATGTGTTTTAGGAAATGAGATGTGGGTGTATAAAGCAGATCAACTGGAAAGAGGTTACCCCAAGAGGCTCTCAAGTATTGGTCTGCCATCGGATATTCAGCAAATTGATGCTGCTTTCAACTTCAGGAAAAACAAGAAGACCTACCTGTTTTCTGGAGACCAGTTCTGGAGGTTGGCAATACGTTGTATTTTAATTTAAATTTGAGAATTGCTAAATATTTATCTTTTCGAGTGTGTTTTTCTAGATATGATGACAGTAGAGAGTCAATGGATCCTGGCTTCCCTAAACTTATTGCTGATTCTTGGAATGGCATCCCAGACAGCATTGACTCTGCCTTCAGCCTGAATGGAATTGGTAAAGACTTTCTATTCTAAATGGTGCTTAGTAAAGGGAAATTTGAGACTTTTTCACTTGTACTGTATTGTACAAACAAAGAACTGCAGACAACATTATTAATGACAATTAATAATGCCATTCATTTTAGCCAGTGTTATGTAAGAAACACTTTTTTTCTATTACAACCTAACTAACGTACATACAGTAAACATTCTAGTGTAAACATTATATGCCCCTCCTGGTCAGAACAGGGACATAAAGAGGCCTGTGTTCCTTACAAGGTGCTTCTGTATGTCTCATTTACATTATTCAACTATGGTCAACATTATGTCAACATTAATATTCAGGTTGACAAGTTTTTTCTGTAAAGTGATATTCTTGTATGTATGAATAAACAATGTGTTATTTGTAAGCAGAGATTTAACAAGAACTTGCTTTTTTTTTTTTTTTTTTTTTTAGATTACAGCTACTTCTTCAAAGGCAACCACTATTTCAAATTGGAAGACAGCAGCTTGAAGATTGTTAAACTTGGTGAAATCACAAAAGACTGGCTGGGTTGTTAAGCCTTTTGAAAGCACACATAACTGGTAAGGAGTGATGTCTAGCCTCTGGACATTGTCACCCACATAATGAAGTATCCTCTCCACCGACTCCGCCTTTTAGGCTGTATAAAGAGGTTGCAGCTTTAGCCGAGAGCCCCTCTGAAACCCAACTTAGGCAACAGGATATTTTACATTATTGATACTGTCTTTCAGTATTTTGACAGTTTTACCAGTTACTGTATAAACCCATGTTTGACTTGATTCCCTGTTGTTTTTATTTTTGTTTACTAAGACATCAGGTATGTCCACAAAGCACTGAACACAGTGCTGTAATATTGCCTGGCGAGGCAACCCCTTGTAAACTATAAAAGAGTGTGGTCTCGGCTGGCCAGGCAAGTAATATGGACATCATGCCTTTTTATGCAAAGCCTATAAGGCTTACAATAAAATGTATGTCCATTGTTTGTGTGTGTTTAATTCTTTGTTTTGTGCAATACATTTCAATTAACTGAATGTGCACAACATGTCTGACCGAAAATGGTGCTTTAGAATTTGCTTTTGCTTGCTGTCCTTAACATGTACACATATTGTTCTCTGTGTAACAATGGATGGGACTACTTGGTAAGGTAGTATTTGCAGACATAGACATCTTGTATTTACCTAGCACTTTGTATTGGACTTTTTGTGGCTTTGTATTATGGAAGCTACTGTATTGCCAAAATGACTTTTTGGATTTCCAGAGAAAGATTTTAAGGCACAGGTTGCCTAAAGAAGATTTTTAGGTTGGTGCATAATGTAGCACTGCAGTTGCTTTGTTATACTGTTATTGTTTTATTACTTACATACTTTTTTTAATGTTGTAGATGTTGCTATGTGTTGGGCACTTTCTCATTAATAAAGATAGTTAATTAAATACATTTGAAATCTATATTTGGGTTAATTTCTTGTCAAACAAAACTGAACTATTTTCATGTAAACGTGTGAAATGAATCTTCAATGATGATCAGATTAGTAGCAATGGTCCATAAGAACTGTCCTAATGTTTTTATTTCTTCTCCTGGCAAAGGGAAAAGCCACATCTGCTTTGCATCACACTGGAAACATTTAGAATGAAATACTGCCATCTTCTGGGGGTCCACAATATCACACGTAAAATATTTAGCATCTGACCACTTAGCCTAATGAAGGTAAATCTGTTATAATTTAAACAATTGTAACAATTCATCTGTAGGTCTATAAACCAGTCCTTCACTCATTTTACGCACATTGGACACGCGCGATGCCACAGTGGTCCAGCAGGTGGCGCCTGCAAATCCAGACCTGCTCCCCTTTACGCGTGCGCCTGTGTCTGTGTATGTGGGACTGTGGCGGGTAGACTACACGTAAGGGAAAGCGAGGGGCCTGTGTTGAGGAAGTGAATTGACATGATAACCTAAAGCTCGGTAACCGCTTCGCTGTTCCTGGTTTTACGCTTTGAAGAGCGCGATGCCGACGCAGCGAGTGTCCGCTTTGCCTCGGCAGCAATCCCTTCTCCTACCCGCGGTCATCAACCCGTTTGTACAGGACACAAAGCTGAGCAGAGCCACAATTCTCCGTGTGAGTATTGTTCTCACCATATCTGGACACGTTCAGGTAAACACGCCCCGCTGTAATGCACTTGCTTTACGTACACAAAGACAAATATGAAATAATGTAGTAAATCAATGGCCAGTGCAAGCGGGGCCTAATCCTCCCCCTCACTCTCTGAAAATCGGCTTGTGCGCTGCCTGTGTTGAGCTGAAAACAATGACCTGTTTTCTAGAAAGCCCTGGATTTCTTTTCCTGCTCTGTGGAATGTCAGCACCATGAAGGGAATGCCTTATGACAGCTGTCTTCTCTTATTGTTACAGGACTTCCTCTAATTTGCCATGTATCTTTGTGTCCGTGTGTCTTTAGTGTGTCCTGATAGGGATCGTCCTGGTCCCTCTCCGGGCCATCCTCGTGTCTCTGGTTCTCATGGTAACGTGGCCAGTCTCAGTCATCATAACCTTCAAGTATCCCCTGAAGGGAGCCGTGGAGCCAATGACCGGATGGAGACGGTGACCAAAGCGCACACACACACACACACACCTCATTTTATGTATTAAAATATATATATATATATATAACTCCCAACTGCCTACATGAACTTTGTTAAACCTTGTCCCTTTACAATGAGCGCATACAGTTACAACCTAACATAACTCACACAAGGCAACCTATAGTATCCACTACATCTATTTGACAAGACAGTTTAAGTAGTAGTCCACCACAGTTATAACACAATCATCTAACTGCTGCTGTTTGGGCAAGGCGTTGCCACATAGTCATGTCTTTGCTTACATGGTCAACTCTACTGTGGTGCATAATCCCAAAAAGGAACAAACCAAAAGCTGCTTTTTGTGTCAGTAATGACTTCTGACATGCTGATACATTCTACAGCTTGTATTCTTGTTGATTCATTTTATTGCGATCATATCTAAGCAGAAGTTAACCTCAAGTTTAGTTCCTCTGACAGAACAAGTGTTTAAATCGTCTCAAGTTTAGGAAGTGAAAATGAAGTAACCTTGCATGTTGTTGTCTGTCTGCTTAGACATTTAACGTGCAAGATTCAAGGCAGATTATAATTATTTGATGTCAGAATCAACGCATCAAATTCTTGAAATGGGAAGAAGAGGAACACTACAGAGGAATAAAAGAAAATATTCAGTATAAACCTTCCTGGAGTCTGAGGAAGTGGTGGTGACATATGTGTCTGTTGCAAATGGAGGCGGACAGAAACGGACATGCTGACGTAACCTCTGTCACTCGCCAAAGCTTAAACTCCTGCTGTTATTAATATTATTATGTCTCTGTCTGTTTGCAGGTTCTTGTGTCAGAATGTGATGGGTGCATTGGGGAGGTTGTATTACTTCAGCATGGGCTTCAGGGTGGTGGTGAAGGGGAGGCAGGTGAGCAGCAGTGAGGCTCCGATCCTGGCTGTGGCGCCACACTCCACTTTCTTTGATGGGATTGTTTGCCTTATGGCTGGTCTCCCCTCCACTGTTTCACGTGTGGAAAACCTGGCTACACCCATCTTTGGCCGTGAGTCTTTTTTTAACGTGTCTCACAAAACAGAAAAGATATGTCAGGGGCAAAAAAATAAGAACAACATTTTAAAAAGAAGAAGCCACTTATTTTTGCCAATTAAAGAATATTTATTTTTATTTTTTATTTTTTCAGGATTTGTGCGCTGTCTTCAGCCGGTGTTGGTGTCTAGAAGAGACCCAGACTCTAGGAAGAATACAATAAAAGAGATTGAGAACCGAGCCAAGTCTGGAGGCCACTGGCCGCAGGTTGATTAACAACTTTTAGAATTCAATATTTACAGTTCAAAAGTGACTGTGTTTTACTATTAAGATAATCTTTTGGTTTTTGGTAGCTTCTGATTTTTCCAGAGGGAACTTGCACAAATCGTTCATGTCTTATTACATTCAAACAAGGTATGTAGATGTTGGTTTAGTATGCTCAAAGATTGCCCCTCTTTTGCTGCCATGTTTTACATATGTTCATGTTGCCAAAGCAAGTTCCTTGTTTTTGAATCCAGCTCATTGGCAATGGCAATAAATCCCATTCTGATTCTGATGTGACATAATGTTTACTTTGTACTGTTTTAGGTGCCTTCATTCCTGGTGTTGCTGTACAGCCTGTTCTTTTAAGATATCCAAATAAAATGGTATGTTATGTTCAGCCAAAATTGTTGATAATAAATAAATAATAAATCTTGTTAGGCAATGTTGCAGGAGATTGACTGTATGAGTGTGTTTTTTGCAGGATACAGTGACCTGGACCTGGCAGGGATTTGGCGCGTAAGTATTTGACTCATAGGTATTTGCTCAGTTTTAGATTAGAAATAATGTTCTTTATACTGTCTACACAGGAGCACTCTACTGCTCCTTACATTATGTCAGCCCTACACCACGGTGGAGATAGAGGTAACACATGCATTTCTGTTTGTTGTTGTCTCACTGCTTTGCTGACCCTAAACCATCACTGTTATTAGTTCCTTCCTCCTTGCATTCCCTCAGAGGAGGAGAAGAAAAGCCCTACTCTGTTCGCAAACAAAGTGCGAGACGTAATGGCCCGGTAGGACATAAATTAAGTTGTCATTAAAAACAATATTTGTACCGGTATGTTAAATATTGAGAATAAATCATGTGTTTTTATTTTAGGGCTTTGGGTGTTCCTGTCACAGACCACACGTATGAAGACTGTCGCCTCATGATCTCTGCTGGAGAACTGACCTTACCAATGGAAGCCGGGCTGGTCGAGTTTACCAAAATTAGCCGCAAACTAAAGTAGGACTCCTTGAATAATGTACACTAAATAATAGTCAACAAATGCTACATGTTTCTGTTGTGATGACAGTTTGAAATGGGACAATTTAAAGAAGGAGCTTGAGGGATTTGCTAATATTGCAAGATCTTGCAATGGAGGGCGTATTACCATTGAGGAGTTTGCCAAATTCCTTCAACTGCCACTTAACCCAGCCCTCGAAGAACTATTTGCACTTTTTGACAGAGTGAGTTAAATGATGCCAAAATCATCACTGGTAAGTCATATTATAATTGTCGGTTTGCTTGTGCTATTTCTAGAACAGAGATGGCACTGTAGACTTCAGAGAATATGTTATTGGAGTGACAATCTTATGTCGACCTGCCAACACAGAGGATGTTCTGCGAATGGCTTTTCAGGTAAGAACGTAGATCTAGACTGACCGTAATGATTCACGTATGAAATCACTTAACCGCAGCTTTTTGCACATCAATCCTGTAAGTAAGACAGAAAAAATATAACTGATCAAATATACATCACTACACACATTCTGGTATACAAAATAGTTTAATAGTTTTATGATTCAGACATTTTAAATCACAGTATTGATCTATGTAGAGATACAGTTCATGGTAGTTTGCAGGAAAGGTTTTTATTGCCAAAACGGTTAAGCAATACGTGACTGCTTTTTAAAAAAACGTCAAAGTGCAGAATAGTGCGCGTGTATCGGGTTTGGGAAAACGGGACTTTTCAGAGAAATAACTGCAGGAGAATACGTATTACTCAAACACGCATGAATCACTCTAAATACAACTTTAGTGTACAAATTAGAAGCTCCTAAATGTTGATTTTTGCATAATTTGTCTGCTTTAATTGCCAAGTTTATGTACTTTTGTTTTTATGTTAGTACATTTACACGCTGCATTCTGTAGAAATCAAAACCATGCAATATGAAAAAAGTGTTAGCATTGAATATAACTACTTTATAACATTGTTAGTTTTTACCAACTGAAGAGCTGTATCTGATGAAGATAGACAATCCGAGGGCAGGGAAGAGTGCTCTAAATCACCCTGCGATGTACTAAGTTGATGTGAAGGCCCAGCAGACAGTGGGTCCTAGAAGCGAGTCTGTGTAGACACAACAGAAGCAGCAGTTACAGTTGCTTGGACAATGTCATGTTCATGAAGTGTGGCTCTTGTGAGTGTGACCGTTTAAACGCTAAATTGTTGTGTTTATTTACCGTGGATGCTGATAGTAAATTATATAAAGCTGTAATATCCTGTAAATTTAATATATCTTGCTCTTATTTAGACTTATACATTTTAGAGGTTTAGATTTTGCACCAAATTTAGATGTAACACATTTTTTAACGCTTAGTTATTTACCATATTTTATAAACAAGACAAAAGTGTTGCAAGTAATAGGTTCTAAGACTAAAACAATAAAAAACAGAAGACCGCACCACCCTTACTCATTAATTCCATGACCTATCCAAGAGTACTGCTACTGAAAGTTCATAATTATTATCTATTACATGAAATTCTAATGTTATGCTGGCTGAACGAAGTGATGCATTGGAGACCTAATATTTAAAGAAGATGTCATGGAATTGATTATTCTTTGCACATTTTGTTCCCACAGTTGTTTGACACAGACGAGGATGAGAAAATCACACATGAGGAGTTCACTTCTCTTTTGCGCTCTGCTCTGGGTGTGTCCAGCCTGAACATGACCAAGCTCTTCAAGGAGATCGACGCAGACGGTTCCGGCTTCATCACATTCAGTTAGTATTAGCCATGCATTATGTTTATCAAATGTTTATAGTGATTTCCATGCAACTTTGTTTTGTTTTTTTGTGTTTTTCTGTGTTAGATGAATTCCAAGCCTTTGCTCTGACACACCCGGAGTATGCCAAGCTGTTCACCACGTACTTGGAGCTTCAGAGATACCAGGCCATTCAGGAGGCTTCACCTGGAGATCTGGAGCTGAGCGGTTACAGCGTTGCAGAGGACAAGATGGAGGACAGCACCTCAGACAAGAAAGATGACTGATAACTTACTTATTTACTAAAGAGTTACATTTACAGTCAAGGGTAACACTTTAGAATAACATAGAAAAGGTTTCAACTGTAGTCTTACGGACAATGTTTTAAAAATCAATCGTCGACTACCTTTGAAACCTTTTTTTTTGTGTCAATATCTCAAATTCAATTACATCTTAGAAAAGTTTTTATCCCTTAAATCTCTATTAATTACACTGTGTTTTTATAACCCATTGTTTCTCATTTCCGAATTTACAAAACATTATTGAGATCCTTTTACCAAAAGTCACAATTAAATGTTTGTTTTTTATATTTTTATTAACAGAAAATTGTTAATATATTTAGTTATATATTTTTATTATACACTGGAATTTTACAAGTCTCAATAGAAATGGACAAAAATATAACCTAAATTGACTCTTGTACTAATTACATTCATTTTGATGACAGAAAAATCTAAAGTGTTACTCTATCACTGAGTTATATTTATTTGTCATAACAAAGTCATGCAATGGTTAAATATGTTTTATTATAAAACATTGCTTTGAGTGAGCTTCTGATGTGAATGATAGTGCCTTAACAATTAAGGTTTTAAACTCTAATATTACATATGTCATACATTTTTTTGTTCCAGTTCATTTCAAACTGCCTTTTGTATTAGCCATAGGAGCTGAATGCTTCTTCATTGCGGTTTCCTCTAAATAGGTGTGAAATTTGCCACATCGACATCATTTCAAACAGACTCCTTGTGCTCCTATGTTGCAGTATAATTAGTACTTTATTATGATCTCCTATTGCTAGCCCACCATGTTCTGTTGTACAAGTCTACTGCACACGCTGTGTTTTACACTTTTTGCGGCGCTCAGGGACACAGACTGTTGTAAGATGGCTGTATAATTAGCCAGAGGTTTTTCTTTGCATGTGTATCCATTTGCATTTCCACTGAAGAGTCTTGTTGCTGAGTTTGCAGTACAGCTTTAACTTTACTGAAGCAAATCCACTGTGGAAAAAATAGGCCAATTTGTGAGCAAAAAGACATCCAGCATTCCAGCCGGTTACATAGTTATTTATACTGTGCAACCATTAAGTCATTATTCTATCTTTTTGTTAATACAGCAAAGCTTGTGTTGAAAATAAACCACTTTGCATTTTTTACATGTTTGCGTTTTATTTAATTACGAAGAACTTACGTTCAGATTTTGTAAGTAATTATGTACACATGTAAATAATTCTCATTCTTACCACCAGGTGCCAGTAGTTACCTGTAAAAATACTATTATTTTTTTGTAGAGGTTGTCCCCTTTTCGTTTTTTACATAATCTAACGTACTTGTACTTAAAAGTGAAAGGTCAAATACGTTTCTTGTTTGTATTTTAATTTTTTTAATTTGAGCATCAGTTAAAAAAATGTGAAAATGAAATTCAGTTACAAAAGAGGGAAATGACTCACTTTTTTTTAAGATGTTAATGCAAAATATGGCTGTAAGGGGAGGATTGTACCAAGCAAATGTCTAAGCCAATTCATCAAATATAACTGACTGTGAACTAAATTATTGCTGCTGTGTGGTTAGTGCCAAAGTACAACTAATTTTGTCTTGGCAACATGTTGTATGGTCTTTAATCATAGTTTTGACATATCAAGAAGTCTTTCCAATAAATTATATGTCAACGTCTTGTTGACTTTTGTGTGTTCTCTTTGTCATTTTGTAAAGAAACTACTGAAAAGTGTGGGACAACTAGGCCAAGCTTTACATGTAATGATCATGGCAGGTTTTGGCATAAATTATGTTGAAATCAGTGCTGGATGAAGTACTCAATTTTATTACTAAGTGCAAACGCAAGGAGAAAATAACTCAAGTAAAGGTGCAAATATATAAGAATCTGTCCACAAATCTTTCACACAGGTCTTGAGAACTGTTAAAAGTGTTAGATGTAATGACTTTGCTGATCTTTGGTCTACACTACAATTTAATCAATCACTCACTACATTGTCACCTTCTGCACTACAACTGTAAATTCTTGTGTACATAGTAAGTCTATTTTGATCTTATATAGTACATTTTAACTGTGTCCTAATGCATGCCCTTTTGATTTCATTTATGTTGTTTTTATTGCTCAGTGTTTTATGTTGTACCTTAACGCCGAAACAAGTTCCTATGTTTGCGAAATCTGTTCGTCGACAATGGCAATAAACCTTTTCTGATTCTGATTCTGATTCTGATTTAACATAGGTCAATAATTCAAGTTGTTTTTTTGTTTTTTTTCTCAAAGCCTTTAGTCAGGATGTCACCTTAAACATTCATACAAACCAAGTACTTTTAACTTTTCAGTTCAGTTTAAAATATGCACAGCAAATAGTTTTAACTTTTCAGTTCAGTTTAAAATGTAAAGCACTAGAAACTACAGCTATCTGTTCTCAAATGTAGTGCGAGAGTAAAAAGTACCCACTGTTACGTTTAAATTAAGTAAGTCAATTTCTCTTTTCACATTCTCTTTTTACTTTTGTACTTTGTTACTTTCCACCATTGGACAAAATGAATAATAAATCAAATGTTTTAAGTGTAAAAAATAAGTGTTCTATAACTGTTCTGTTATGTCTGCAAATTTATAGAAAAATCCTCCTTGCATAGACTTAATTATTTATGCAAGAATGTTGATTACTTTATTAAGGTCCTGCTGCTGAACATACTGTCATTATCAGCCGCGCCTTCAATTTACTCTAACCTTTTCTGATGTACAGAGCCTCATTTCTTTTTAATCACAATTGATGAGGAGGCGTAGAATCAATTAGGGGCCCTGATACAACGATGTGCTCTGTGGAGCTCAGAAAAAGAGACATCTTTCCAGTCCCTTTGGTCCCTGTTGTTGCCTCAGTGATGCTCTGTGGATATTGCTGTATCCATTTGAGTCATGCCTGGAGGCTGGCCCTGTCACGGCTGATTGCGGGAGATATGCAAGTGTAATGTGATTTGGCCTCCCCGGGACCTGGATGAGTGAATGGTCGCTGCAGGTATGGAGGGCCGCTTGGACTCGGGCAGCACATTGCCAGGCGGAGGGAAAGGTCAACGGAGACAAGCCGCTGTGAAACTGTTAAACTGAAGTGACACCGGGAGTGGCCCCACATGAGCAGGTGCACCGACGCTCACGGGGCAGAGGACAGGGTCAGGCTCAAGTCGTTTGGCATTTTGGAAGGATTTCACTCGTGTGGTGTTGCAAGAAAGAGTGGGTTGAAGTCTTTTATCTGTTTTCATTTATTTGGGTGTAAAGCAATACTTACAAAAACGGAAAAGTACAGGCTATCCTAAAAACGATATTCAAACAATATGTGTTAAAACAACATCTTTAAATCTATTAGTTGTGATTTAAGTATCAGACAAATGCAAAATTATGTTCTACCCTTCTTTGGTACTTTACAAAATACCCTTTTGTTGATTCACATTTTTAATCTGCCTATTTTGCAGCATTTTGTATAAACATCCAAATTTAGATTATCTGCACCTCTAAAATAAGTTTCTGTTCTGTTCTGGTTGCTTTATTTGTTGTGTTGTGTTGTTATAGTAGTAGTAGTAGTAGTAGTAGTAGTAGTAGTAGTAGTAGTAGTAGTAGTAGTAGTAGTAGTAGTAGTAGTAGTAGTAGTAGTAGTAGAAAAAGATGAAGTAAGAAGTATATTAAAGCTGGGGTACCTGACTTTTGTTTTTTGTAAAGGAGTAAATGTCTTGTTTTCTCCAAAGAGTATTTATAAAAGTAGGACTATGTGACAAAAAGGGACCGCAGTGCACTTCCTGCACTTCCTGCATCAATCAGAGCTGAATGCAGCGATTGGCTGTGCTTAGGTGGTCCACCCCAGCTTGAATCGCTTGACATACCTGAAAATTAAGACTTGTGGATTTCTGAAAGTTCTAAAGGGTTTTTGAGAGCGAGAGGATGAGTTGGATAGATTACCCACTTTTCTCTATCGTAGAGAGAGAATAAAGGCATCCCAGTCTCAAGGGCATATTTAAGTGATGGCGGATTTGAAACCTTCTTGTCTACATCATGTTATTATTTACTAGACTAGCACTAGCAGTCTCACCTCACAGCAAGGTTCGACTCCGGACTGCCGCGCCTTGAATGTGCAGTTCCATGTTTCACCCATGTCTGGGCGAGTTATTTCCAGGCACTCAGTTTCCTCCACTAACCCAAAACATGCACGAATAAGTCAAATCGGAGAATCTCGGTCCACCTGCAGTACGCCGAAGGGTGGGTCAAATATAAAGGACACATTTTCCTAAAAGTATACCTTAACTTTAACCTTATAGTATTAAATATTGCATTCAAAACTTTCAAAATTTCATCAGAATCAGAATCAGAATAAGAAAGGGATTATTGCCATTGTCAATGAACAAAATTCACAAACATAGGAACTTGTCTCTGCCTTAAAGTGCAACATAAAACACTGAGCAATAATAAAAACAACATATAATATGAAATCAAAAGCATGCATTAACAAAATTTTAAATTACTATAGTATAAAATAAAAATAAAGATAGGCATTACTATGTACATGAGAATTACAGTTACATTTACAGTTGTAGTACAGAAAGTGACAGTGCAGTGAGTGATTGAATAGTTGCAGCTTCAAGTATTTATTTCAAAACATTCAGTGTCAGATGCCTATATCTTATCCGTCTTGAATATATATATTTTTCTTTCACTTCAGAGAATATATTTTTCAATCTTTACATGAAATAGACACAAGAAGTATACACGATGATACTTGCTTGACCCTAATGGACTGTAACTTCCCTGCTCCTTGAAAATTGTTGGAAAGTGTCATTTTTCCACAATTATAGTTTCTTTTCTCAAACATTTGGAGAAAACCGTTTGCATTTTTGGCAGCTCTTGCCCAAGGGCAAAAATTCAAGTCATTTTGCTCTTACATTGCACAGGACAAACACATTTATTCTGACTTTATGTTGACTTTCCTGTCTGAACAGGATACATGGAAGTGTGTATATTTGACCAGGGCTTTTGTGTTGTATGTCAAACATCTTTCAGCTTGTCAATATCTGATGTGTTAAGAACGACACTAAGATTGTACATACGATAAAATACACAACAGATTTGATTGATGTATTTGATTGTTCCAGGTAATTGTTTGAAAATAATAATTCACCTTAAGAATGTGTAGACATAGATTAGTTCACAGTAAATGTCTTCATCAATCATACAAGGAAAATATTTGGAATACACTTTACATCCTGACACACAGTAGGTGGGTCTTCACACTTTGGCATCCCTGACAAAATTTATAATGTTTTTCTGAAGAGGAAGAGACTGTCTGGCAGATTAACTATCATTTGCAACAATGAACCTGTGGAATTTGAGGCAAACATGGCCCGCGTCCAGCACCGAGTTAGCTGGGTTTTGATTTGTTTAGATAGAGACACGAGGAGCAAGACTCTAACTAAACTGTCTCCTGCTACGGATCTGTGGGAAGTTTCCTAAACGTCAGTTTTGTGGTTCCTGGTCACACCCGATGACACCTTGTTGTCTTTTCCATTAATACATTTTTTTCAATGTACATTTTTTTGGATGTGTCGGAATAAATGGGCAGACTTTAGGGAATTATTTTTATATAACCCAGTAGAAGTTTGGAAACGTCTTGAAATGTACAAATAAATAAGCTTGAAAGCTTTTGTGTTGAAATTTAACATGCATTAGACAGGAAAGACTATAAAGTGCACTAAAACACAGTTAACGTGATTCTAATTAGGATCTGAATAAAAACACTGCCCATTTTTCCCCAGGTTGACAATTTTGCAGACGTTTGAAATTGTACTTCCTGGTTGGACATGGGCAGCAGATTGACAAACATAGAGGGCCAAAACCCATTTAAAGTACACAATATAAAAACAGAAAAAGTTGTGCATAAATTGTCTTTTGGATAGAATGTCATTTATTGATGATACAGATGGAAGGATTCTGTTTTAGAACTCACCTCTACTATTTTTCTATTTTTCTTCAGAAAAACTTTTTCTGCCACTTGACTGAGGTAAAACTATTTTAAATATATTGTAAGCTGAAAGCATAAAAAACACAAAATATTAATGAACTATAACAATTAGTTCAGTGGAGTCTGTGCGCCTTCCTAAGTGACCAGGATTTACTCTATTTGGCTCATTATATTTGCTGGGATATGCTTCAGCCAGCCATGACTGAACCAATCGAAACAAGCGGAAGAAGCAGAATTAATGATTTTTGGCACAAAGCAAGTACCGTAATACCAAAAGCCTACTGTCTACAAAGCACACTCCACGGCCCATCCACACAAGTTTGAATAATTACAGTAGTTCACTAAAAGAACTGTCCACTTTGAGTCTTCACCAGACCCATTGTTGTATGTCATAAAATGCAAATTCTCTTACAACATTATTATTTTTTTTTTTTATTCAAACGTACCAAAAACGTCTTAAGCAAAACTTCATAATATCCAGTCACACTGTTTCTAGATAATTAAGTTTTTCTCTGCTTTGTCAGCTTAAGGTGCTGACAGTACTCTTTAGTTCTCTGCTGTCCAAACTCATTAGTAAAAGTATCACGTATGCAAATCTACTTAGTATTGAGGTTCATGTGTAAAATAGTATTTTGCCTAGATTTTTCACATATTAAAGAGTGAAATGTGTTGATCTTGATTTTGTCAAGTCGATCAATTTCTCAAAGTTTCAGCACTGCACTTTTTGTGCATATATTTTTATTTCCTCAAAGCCAAGACTTGATCCTAAATTTTAGGTAGAATTTCACCATAAATGTGCTAAAAATAACCCCTCAAACATATAGAAAGTACTTTTGTTACTTTCCACCACTAGACTTATAACAAGTGTGGTTGCAGTGATGGAATAAGTATGATGAAATCATCAACTTAATTAAAAACATTTTTACTATATGCATTTTTATACAGTAGTTATACAGTATTAGAACTATTAAACATCTATCCATTTTCTAACCTTTAGTGTGACCTAAGGCCACCTTACTAAACATGATAAATAAATAAAAACATAGACAGTTATATAATATAAAAGACACAGAAATATTGTACAACAGGCAGAGATGTGACTTTAAAATATGTAATTAAATATATGAAAAGGGCTAAAAAAGGAACAAGTATAATTTACAATACATTATTGCTTTTAAAAACAGGCTGGAATTTTAAACTAAAGGTCAAATGTATTAAAATGCAGTCAATTTAAAATTAATAAAAGCTTGCAGCTCCTTGATGAAGGAAACACAAGGTGCAGCAAAACAAGAAAATAATCATCATAATATAATGTAAAAAAGAAAAAGGACAAAACCCCTCTCAAGCAGGCTCCGGGAAACCTCTAAATGTATGTGCTGACACTAATACTCTGCATTGCCGCACTTACCCAAATGTAAACACACACACAAAACTCACAAAATATTTGTTCTATATTTGTGCACAATCTTGTGGTAATTTTATCATGCGAGTTCTCATTCCTACGCATAATATTTTCAAGTAGGCCATTAACTTAGGTCTGTGCATTGTGTTCTGGACTGTTTGGTATTCTAACTGCATAACCTTCTAATGGGTAGGTGACAAACATGTAATGTTATGTAACCACCAAGAAACTATGCTTCTAACTCAAAATACTTAAACGTTTAAGAATGGAAGAAGACTTCACATTTTTGAGTTACTTAATCCATGAGCAGACACAGAGGCAGAGCTTCTAAGACAATCTGAGTTTGATGGGACATGGGAATGCTGTTTCAACTGGTTCAGAAAGCTTTAACTAGGCCCTCAATTTAAGCCCACTTAATGCTAATGCTATGTCTGAAGGAATGGGGAGTTGTAACTTCAAAAACACACAAAAAACTCTGGATGCCATAAATGGTACATAGAAATATCCACCAAAAGAATATTTCAAATAGTGACCTTCTTTTTTAATTATTATTAATGAATTACCTTATTTTCCTAACTTTGTGCTGCTTCCCATGATCATCACGACAACCAACTTTCCACTGAGCTGTGATTAGAATATACATTTAGTAAAGACTGACCCTTTTTTTACGCAACTCAACTTTATTTATACATCACCTTAAAACAACAAAGTGCTGAACACATATTGGACAGGACACAGGATCACATTACCTGCTATTATTTGTTAGAACACAAATATTCACACCAATTTTTTTTTAAATAAAATAAAAATAATGAAGCAGGCAATCTTAAAGATCCGGATGTTTTACTGACCACTAAATTTCATCTGTTTTTAACGGTAGCAGATGGGCCAAGGGCTGTGAAGGGAATCAGAATCAGAATCAGAAAATAGTTTGTTGCCATTCTCATTGAACACAAACATAGGAACTTGTCTCGGCGTTAAGGTGCAACATGAGGAGAGAGTTTAAATGGTTGAGTAAATCCACATAACACTGGCTTTATTGTGAAGGAGTTAAAGTGAACGAAACCAACTTATCCTCGTAGGATACGGTTAAATTAATGCGGGAACATTGGTATATGTTGTTTAGTTCTGGGATCAAAAGCAGTCTTCATGACATACCAGTGTAATACTTACATTACCGGTACTTGTATCTTTTGGCAATCTCAACCTGTTGCGCACCTGCATTGTGCTCTTTAACATCTATGATCCTGCACAATATATCTTTCAGAATGATAGTAATAATAATGAAGAAGAAGAAAACAAGAGTAGCAACACGCTGGGCACGTCTTGTTACATGTGGTTTTACCCTCACTGCAGATATTCAATCTTCACAAACAAAACACACAAAACCAGCCCTATTAGGCTTTTGTAAAAACAGAAGCAGAGAGCAAAAAAGACATTCATTGACTTTAATGGGATGAAGTGATCAACCATATCTAATAGAAATCATTGCCCCTGGCCAAAGCTGCTGTGGAATTGGATTACACATGGAACACAATGCTTTTACGGCTTCTAAGAAGACTGTAATCCAATCAGTTTAGTACAGAGAAGAAACAGATAAACTCCAAATTATAACATTAAAAAGTTTTAGTTTTATGTAGAAATCAACTATTGATATAAAATGTGAGTTAAGTGAACTTGTTAAAGCAGAAAGTCTTGATCCTGTGCAAGAGCCAGAGTGGTTGAGCCAGGTGTCCTGCAGAGTCCACCACCCCAAGGTTATTTTATCAAACAAGTTTGTGCGATCAGCATTTGCCTCTGAAAAGAACAGGTGGTTTAGTAAGGAAATCTTATTGAAACAACAACTATCTGTTTGTTTTTATACTATACTAGCGCCTCCCAGACAAAACCATCACGTTTGGGAGGACATTGTTCAATTATGATGGATCACGTGAGGGAGAGAGAGGAAAAAGCTCGGTTTTTAATGTAGTCCCCGTTAGAAGGAGGCGAGTCTTGGTTGCTTAAGAATGGGCAGTCTTTCATCACACTCATCTGGACGTCAGGGGCACAAAGTCATGAAGAGCTGCCTGTAGCACGAGCAGGAACACCACACGCGAGAGTAACGGTCGGTGATATTTTTGAAATGACAACGCAGACACCTGGTTGTTTTTGTTATTCAATTCTTATGCCATTCAATGGCGCATAGGATTTTGAATTTTGACTTATCATCTTCTTTTCCTGATTTATTTGTTGTTATGAATGCACAACCACAAGGAGTTCCAGTGATTTGTAGTGCGTAATTGTAATCCTCCCAACTTTGCGCACTCCTCCAAACCTCTCCAAAGCTCAGTTAATCTTCCTTTCTCTACAACCAATGTACACAGATGTGTGGCCAGTAGTTCCGTGGACAGAACTGGCCGATTTAGTTTTTTAAATCAAACTCTTGCCATCCTTCTTGTTCGGTCGCAGCGTCTCAAACCATCAGCTCCGCCGCAGGGGGCCAACACGCAGTGTGGGCTCTCCGACGCACTTCTCACGTGGAGAAGATGAATATCCAAGTCGTGCCAGAACACAAGCTCTCTTCAGTGGCTCCACTTAAGCAATGCAACGTGGAGAAGAAGGAGGTAGAACTGATACTCGTCAAGGATCAGAATGGCGTGCAATACACCAGCTCGTCCGTCATGCCCTCAACTGGACACCGGACAGGTCCGCCTGGTAACCCCGAAGATGACCGAGAAACGTGGGGCAAGAAAATAGACTTTCTCCTGTCAGTGATTGGTTTTGCAGTGGACCTGGCCAATGTTTGGAGATTCCCTTACTTGTGCTACAAAAACGGAGGAGGTGAGTGAACAAACTTGTGTATATAGATATATTTTATTTTTATATATAAAAATAAAATGAAAAACCTCATGCGATCAAAAATAGTCTGGTTAAACCCGTGCATCATGCGCGCAATTTAAGTTATGAATCAAAATGGACAATTCACGTGCGAATTGACAGCTGTGAAGCACTGACTTTGGTTTGTAAAAATCTTACTTACTTACTTACTTACTTACTGTACTTTTAAGAAAATAGGCATAGGCTACAAAATCTGGTTATTATTATGGTAGGTAATGTGATAATGAGTTCATTATCTTGGTTAAGAAACGTGGCCATAAGATTTTACTCTGTAAAATAAAAGTAAAAGGATATTTTGAGCTTATTAATTTGCCTACTTAACCATACTGTACATAATCACTATTTGTGTACCTGACATCAGTGACCCCCGGTTACCCTCTTGCCCTTTGACCTCATCTGACAGAGTTATATCTTCCTTGTCTTTCAGGTGCCTTTTTGATCCCTTATATCCTATTTTTGTTCATTGCGGGGATGCCATTGTTCTATATGGAACTTGCTCTTGGTCAGTTCAACAGAGAAGGGGCAGCCACAGTTTGGAAGATCTGTCCTGTCTTTAAAGGTGACATAGACACACAGTCACATACCTGCTCACATGCACATAACATGCCCTTTGTCTCACCACCTGCCTCTTCCCTTTCTTTAATCTCTGATTTAAACTATCATTTTCTGTTCATCTCTCTTGGGCTCTGGCCTTTCATTTTAGCCCACAGTTGCAGTTCTTTTCCTCAAGGTGTCACTTAAAACTAATCTCTTTGTCACAGTGAGCTCCTTGTTTCACCTCTGGCTTTTTCAGGTTCCCTCTTGTTCTTGAACTCCTCACCCTCATTCATGTTACTGTAAATGTCAAATCAATATCAATTCAACAAGAACACGTTTGTGTTCATTCAATGTTGAATGAGTTTGAGACTGTTTCAGAATTTACTTGAACATGAAAATGGTCCAATTGGATATAATTACATTAGAGGTTTAGTTTAGGCACTTTGTTTGTAAATTGGAATGTCCAAAGTTCTGAAACAGGAGTAAATACTGTTTTGATTGGCTGCAGTGGCCCAAATGGTGTAATTGTTGTGCCGAGACAGATGAAAGGATAATGTTTTATGAATTTTGAGTTTGTGAAAAAAAAAATTGTCTTCCAAATTTTGCAAGAAAAGAAAACAAAATAATATTTGCACACACTGCATCTTGTGATTCTAATCCTCTGCTATTATGCCCTTAGGTGTGGGATATACAGTGATCCTTATTGCCTTGTATGTGGGCTTCTACTACAACGTCATCATCGCCTGGTCCCTGCACTACCTGTTTTCCTCCATGACAAGAGAGCTGCCCTGGCTCAGGTGCGGCAACAGCTGGAACAGTCCCAACTGCACCGACCCCCAAGGCATCAACAGCTCAGTCCTCGGCAACGGGACATCCTACGCCAAGTATAAGCTCACCCCTGCAGCAGAGTACTATGAGTGAGTTTTCATTTATTCTCTGATTTATTACGATATTAAATAACTAGCAATATTTAGTTCAGGGATTCTTTATCCTCAATAATGCACTTTATCGGCATGGATGTCCTGGAGCATGACTTAGCTCCTGCGAGACTATGGATGTCTTTGTGTGCTTGAATGATTGGTGGTGGTCAGTGAATCTGTAGGTGCAGAATGGCAGCTCTTAAAGTGAGGAAGTTGAGGTCAAAGTAACTAAATCACCCGTTTTGTACAAGTTTAGATGCATTGATTTGCTTTTATTGCACCAGTTAGACTTTGTGGAGCATTAGCTTTTATTTATTATTTACTTGCACATATAATTCCTTGATTCTTATAGTTGTGTATGATGGCCATGTTATTTTTTTGGCGTCAAAAAAAGTAAAAAATGTTGGTCTTTGGTCTAAATTCTATATGAAATAGTAGTTCCTGGAATGACTGTCAGTTGAAAAGCGTGACCCGCGCGTGCTGCCCAGTTGTCGAGTGATTAAGTCACAGCACACGTATGCCAGGCTCCAAGTGCAGCCGGCCGTAGTGTAGTGAGTTTGAATCCTGACAATTTACTGCATGTCTTCCCCTCTCTCTCATTCCCCATTTTACCCTGTCTTCTCCTGTCCAATAACGCCTACAGGCAACAAAAAAAGTGTGACCCGCAGACACTGTGGAAGTGGAAGAGTCCTAAAATTATCCTTGCTTCACTGTTTGTCTTGTAAGAAGGTGTATACATAAAAAGTTCAAATGCATCCTTTGAAGTACTGTATGCAGGAAAAGCAGTCCATCTGTGTGTTCCCGGCCTCTGTGAGCATTGGTGGTGCAGTCCAGAGGAAGTCTGCTAGAGTGACCGGGGACAATACCTGGGACGTGTGCCACTACTGACAGTGCGTCCTAGACAGTATTGAGCTTTTCGATTTCCTTTTCCTCATCCAAATTCAAATCATTCAATCCATGAATTTTAGTTTATCACTGTGAAATCAGGCTGGGATTGTTATTTAAAACCCAATATGAAGGCTTTAGTTGATATTGGTCGATTTCCAAGTGGACTTATCTAAGATGGACAGTCTAACAATGAGGTCCTTCTAGACAGAATATGGTGAGGGGTGAGCCTTTGTTGGGGGCAGTAAATCCTTCTCAAGCAGTGACGAGATGCCAAGGCACAGCATGGACCCACTGAATCAACAGTGTGTGGCTTCTCCTCTTTCCACAGACATGCTCCAGAGCTGTGTCTGTCTACAGCTATTATATGCAGATTTGCTGTACAACTACTGTAAATGGTGTCGAATAAATCTTCACATGGGCATATTCAGTTTGGAACTTGAAACATCTCTGCTAAATAAATACATGACTAATATGTTAGAGGAATCGGAGCATGTTTAATATAAAGGAAACTTTACAAAAGCATTTTGCTTCTGTAAAGGACACACACTTTCAGATAATTTTTAAGCTTATAAATTTGCAACATCAAGCACAGCCTGTTTTAGAAGTATTGTATTAATGCGTATCTTACAGTTGGTTGTAGTGCCACTCGGGCCCCCACAGGGCCAGACAGTCTAGTCTGATAAAAATTAGCATTTTTTTGGTCAACCCATACATTCATTTGTTTATTTATATTGTCTGCATGAATTATTGTAGTCATTTGCTACATTTATGTTCTTTATCATGTTGGTCTGGTATATCAATATAGTGTAAAACAATACAAAAACACTTAATACTGTGACACCCCATTAACTTATTTTCTTGAAATGGTCTATACAACTTGACATTGTATGAATAAAATAATGTTATTACGATTCAAAGCATGAGACAAGGTTTATTAGAAAATGAGGTGAGGAAGGGACAAAGCAGAGACCGGGATCTGCCACCAAAATTGGTTGAAAGATCGTGCTCAAAAAGAGGTAGGAACTTGGTGGGCTAATTGGTTTCTGCTAAAGTAGATGTGGGCATATTGCTGTAAGTAATTGGCTTTCAGGATGTGAAAGTAATCTCCGACCTGCTCTTTACTTCTGCACATTGTCTGATTAAAGGAAAAGAAATAATAATATGATTATTGCCCTGGAACTTGAAGTCAGCCACAAGGGGTCACAGGCCACTGTTCTTTTTATGCTCGTGCCAAGCTTTAATAAACATGGGGGTTTGGGTCAGTGAAGGCACCTTGCAAAAACATATTAGTTTTTAATCTTTGCACGTTAGGGGAAAGATTTATTGTGGAAAACTGAGGTAAACCGAGTCTATACTGGCAGAGATGACAGAAGAGTTATGCAACAGCTGTAATTTATTGTTCACATAAGGAAATTTTGCATTATACACGGTGAGGTTCACCCATTTGTATTGCCTCTGGGTAACCTGGAAAAGCTGTGAGTATGCTTGGGATGCACAGTACTTTGCCTCAATTCACTACTACACTTTTTCAGAAAAGCAGCATTAGAGAAACATGTGCATTTCATCAAGTTTGACCAACAGGCTACAGCTAATGACCTTTAGTTTGATGGTCCTGGAACAAATAAAGTGTACTGAAAGAGAGCTCTGATTTTATGCAACAGAGAATTACACTCTCTGGCCTTGGCCTTATAAGTATTAGTCAGACAGCCATAATGTATAGTAAGTGAAATACATAAGTGTAAGGGAAATTGACCATTTGAATTAGAATCATTCAAAGTCTGGATTGTTTATGGTTAGAAAATCAGTACTAAAAGCCATTTTTATTTTGTTTTCGAAAATAAAAAATCAATATTGATTCAATATAAGGGAAAAAGTCAGATTTTCCTATTTTTTTTCCCTAATTAGAAGACAGTTCTTCATTGGTCCAGATTAAGTTTTGGATTTTCATTCTCATAGCTCATTTTAATTCATTTCTAAGACATCAGTTTGTACCATTTCCACATTACCTAATCTGTGCAGTCATTCACATCAGGGATTTCACTTAAGCTCTAACTGGGTTTAATAAATTGCACACATTTAAACCAAATCTAATTAGACTGACACTTGAGGGAATTGCAGTTAGTTTTAGCACACAACAGTCTCCATATTTCTTTGTATAAAGCGTTTAAATGGAATGGAGATCAAATTCAATTTAAAACATTTGGCTGGAATTGATACTTGATATGCCTGTAATTACTTCTTTATTTGTTTTTATTTCTAATAACTTGTTTGTTGTCCAATTTACTCTAGATACACTATGCACACAGCAGCATGCTACTCCTGAGTACACAAAGGAGACCTTGATGGCAATAGTGAGTGTCAGGAAAGTGGTGTATAGGCAGTTTGCTGAGTGATGATAACAGTAAATGTGTTTACAGTAATAGGACCAAAGGGACAAGGATTGATGTTATAGTACGCACTTACTGGCTGCACGCTATCAACATTATCAAATGAACAAGGAGACCTAAGGGCATTACAGCGCTAACTCAAGATGTCCAGACTCTAAATTTCCCTTGCCAAACAAATTGTGTCCTCTTGTCACTATCTTTCTCCCAAAAGGCCTAATGTCTTTGAATGTATTATCAGATGAGATAGACAAGAAGAGGGGCTGCATCACTGCACGTTAGGATACTTCAGATGTTAGCGTGTTGAGCTGGAGTTTTCCGTGAGGCCATCTGTTGTGTAAGGACCCACTGTATCCGACCAACTCCACTGTTTATCAACCTTAACATCACTTCACATGCCAGTGTGTGGAAGTAACCGCTCCTTAAAAAGGAGGAGAAACAACGGTGAAAAGAATAGTGTGGCCCTGGAAATATGGAAAACCAAATAAAAACATTTTGGAAAAAATTTACACTCTAGAAACATCATAGTATCACAAATGTCCATTGTGCCTGTCATAGACCTCACCTGAAATGGACCTGTCTCACTGTACCATCCATGTGGCACAGGGAGACACAAACACTGTCAACCACAAACCAGCCACACGTCATGGATTTGTATCCACTGCCAGGAATAACAACTAAGAGTTTAAGTGCATTCCAATATGTAACTGTAACTGGAGCTACTGTGCTTGCTGTTGCAGACAAATTCCACTCGTCTGTAGAAACACATAGCTTTCCATGAATATGGAGGAAGAAAAAAATGCTCATTGATACAGCTTTATTCGAAGACATGCTTTTGGGTGTTACAAAACAACAACAAACTGCTATAGTAATATAGATATAGTATATATATATATATATATATCTATCTATCTATCTATCTATCTATCTATCTATCTATATATCTATAATATATATATATATATATATATATATATATATACATATACATATACACACACACACACACACATATACATAACACACACATACACACATACACACATACATACACACATACACACATACATACACACATACACACATACACACATACACACACACACACACACCACACATGCACGAAGAAGCTTTTGACATGTTCAGAATCACTATAAAACTGCTGATTTATGGATTGTAGGATTGTAGCTCCTGAGCCCATACATAGGCCCCTAAAGAGAGGATTAGACTGTGCTGTTTTTGTCCTTGGGGCCCTGGGGGACGAGTGACACTCACTTGTAAACGGTTTGCCTCAAAAGGCTGCATGCTGCACACTCCTGCAGACAATTGCGTTCACATTTGTCCTGTCTTAGTGACCAGAGCTGGGGCTGGTCCCTGGGTCTCAGTTACATCTAAATCTGTGTAATTTCTAAGCTAGAAATGTGTAAGGTGATTAGACTTTGATATACTGTAAAAGAAAGTAGAAACTTTGGTGAATTTTCTGACCCATTTAGCTTTGAAACTAAATAATAATAACGCAAGACACAAACATCGAATTAATAAATAAGCTAAATTTGAAGTATTAGGTAAAAAACAACCAACAATAGGAACAGGAAATGATTTACCGTAGTTATTATTCTCCTGTGCAGAAGGGGTGTGCTTCACCTCTACGAGAGCGGCGGGATCCAAGACCTGGGGACGCCACGATGGGATCTGTCATTGTGTCTGATCACAGTGCTCTTCATTCTGTTCTTCAGTTTGTGGAAAGGCGTCAAGTCATCAGGGAAGGTATGGCTCGCTTAAGGTTTAATTCACCTTTCTCAGTAGGTTTGGGAGAATAGTTTCTATTGCAATATTTAAGGTTTTTGTAGTTGTTAACATTTTGTATTTTTCCTTTTTCAGGTAGTATACATTACTGCCACTATGCCCTATGTGGTGCTCTTTGTGCTGCTGATCCGTGGAGTCACTCTACCTGGCTCTATGGATGGAATAAGAGCCTATCTCCACATTGACTTTAAAAGACTCAACAATTTGGAGGTTAGTTGTGACGCTTTCATTCAAAGTAGTTTTCCTAGTAAGAGACACATTTCGTATTGCCACTCTGTTTGCAGTATTTAAGTTGGCATACCTTTCCACATGTCTGGGGTCTGATTCATACTGAATCCAGGAACTGTTCCTTGTATACATTTCACTGATATAATCTTGACTCAAAGCGCACCATGTATTTGTCAGGGTGAGGAAAAGTTTACCTCTTAGAACATTAACGGGCAGTTATGTAAATAACAATTTAAAGTATTAGCAGAGCATGCAAATGGAGCCTTTATGGTTGAATTGAACCAGATACATGTGTAGTTAAGAGCTGTATAAACTCAAGTTTGTAAAGAATTTAAATTAGTATATTATGTTTGTACACAGTAGAGATTTAGCATCACTTACTACTGCCAGTGTGTGTGTGTGTGTGTGTGTGTGTGTGTATATATATATATATATATGTGTGTGTGTATATATATATATATATATATATATATTATACATACATACACACATATTTGTTTTTGTTTTGTTTTTCATCTAGGTATGGATAGACGCTGCTACCCAGATCTTCTACTCATTAGGAGCAGGATTTGGTGTGCTAATTGCTTTTGCCAGTTACAACAAATTTGACAACAATTGTTACAGGTAAGAAAGTGACTTTAAAAAGATATAATACACAAACTAATCCAATGTATCCGTACCATAATGTGTAGAACAAAATACCGACTGGAAACACTGGAAAAGTCATGGCCATAGGCGTTGTTGACTATTTTGTGCTGTTTCGCCGCACAGAAAAGCAAACATTGGATTGAATCCGGCTTATCTTTTTTCCTCATAATTGGTTGCAGTGCCTCAGATGCTGTTGGCAAAACATCAGTCAAGTCAATTATTTATTTTAATACATTATACCCCACGGACAAAACATATCTTGCTGCAGCTGAAGTTTGTAAATTCATAATGCTTTTGCCATTACAGTTGTTTGTTTGATTAGTTTCTCAAATGCTATGGTCTTGTCCAATCTGCCTGCTTTGCTTTTCCGATATCAGCTTCACAGTTCAAATAAACAAGTTGTGCTAGCAATAACAGAACTAATATATTATTGTAATCATATTATATCTTTAATTTTAATATCTTCACATATGTCTTTACCTTTTTTATTTTTTTATTTTTTTTCCAGAGATGCCCTTTTAACGAGCACTGTGAACTGCGTTACCAGTTTCTTCTCTGGATTTGCCATTTTCTCAGTACTTGGGTACATGGCTTACAAACATGGGGTGAAAATAGAAGATGTAGCTACTGAGGGTCAGTCAATTTATTGGAGAAATCATATTTTGAAGATGTTCTTAATGTGTGCGTTTTGACTGTCTGTCCCAGGGGCAGGTTTGGTATTCATCATCTACCCAGAAGCCATATCCACACTGCCTGGCTCCACGTTTTGGGCCATAGTCTTCTTCATCATGTTGCTGACTCTAGGCCTTGACAGTGCAGTGAGTTTCGTTGATGTACAAATAATGAGATGGCATTCATCTCAACTGTCTAACTTTGCTTGTGTTTGATCTTCTAGATGGGAGGCATGGAGGCCGTCATCACAGGTCTGACTGACGACTTTAAGATTCTAAAGAGGAATAGAAAGTTATTCACCTTTGCCACAGCCTTTGGAACCTTTCTGATTGCTCTGTGCTGTGTTACAAATGTCAGTACTAACTTTGATAGCACTTTTTTACATTTACATTTTAGTCTCATTAATGTAATTTGAAATGAATGCCACTGCTTCAAGATGTAGTTTACAGTATCATTTATATGATCAAAGATAGGCCATTGTTAGAGATAAAAGCATGTGTTTAAAAAAAAAAAAGACATTAATAAAACCTGCTATGATTCAGGTAGAGAGATATTGGACACATCATTTTTCACAAGGTTTTATCAAAGAAACATTACATTTCAATCTAACAAATCATAATGTAATGTATAGTCTATTGTTGAAGAAATAATAGAATTTATTACCGCCATATTAATCAGTTGCATCAAGAGATGCAGGTTTCCAGCTTTGATAAGAAGTATGATGCATATGGTCAACTGATAAATAATTATTTAATGCTATATTATTCTTGTCGATGCCTTAGGGTCATTTAAGTCATCGACCAGCAAATGTGGACCCATTATAGCAGGGAGCACACAAAATTACACTCTTTTTAAGATTGTCTTTATGGATTTTTTGGCCCGTAGGCTTTATTGGACAGGACAGCTCAGCGTGAAAGGGGGATGACGGAGAAGGGAGGACATGCAGTAAATTGTCCGAGCCGGGATTCAAACTAACAGCACCACGGCCGGCTGTAGATGGATTTTATTTGAAAGGATGTAAACATAGTACTTACACAAAAGTGTTTTAATAATCACTGGACAAATCAGTCTTTTGGCTGTATTTGAGCAAACTAGAACACTACTATGTAAGGCAGAGTTCTACGTTGCAGTCATCATTTACACAAAATAATGATTGGTTATTAACTGTGGAATAAGTATTTCCAAATACATGTTCTTTATAGTAGTATAAGTAAGTATGTCTACTACATTTTTCACTTCTGTACCTATAAGACACCTGTCTCTTTCATTATTTAAAGTAGATTCCTGGTAGCGGGCACACCACTTTCATTATTCTATGGAAAATTCCATTTGTTTTTTGCAATTCTGTTGAATATTAGAGGCAAAGAGCATCTCTATGGAGACAAGCAGGTGGCAGATCCTCCACCAGAAAAGTTACAAGTCAAGTTTGCGGAGAAACAAGCAACTTCACAGCAAGATCATGTTTTTAAA
The DNA here is from genome assembly GCA_015082035.1 of Chaenogobius annularis. Classification (NCBI taxonomy): domain Eukaryota; kingdom Metazoa; phylum Chordata; class Actinopteri; order Gobiiformes; family Gobiidae; genus Chaenogobius; species Chaenogobius annularis. Next base: position 157,287 of record BJKM01000600.1, on the reverse strand, counting down.
GTTTTTTCAGTATTATAAATACACGTGTAATTAAGTAATTGCAGATGTTGTCAAGTCTGTTTTTTTGGCTGAAATCTTACACAGTGGGGCTTTAAATAACATATCAAATATCACATATCACTGTAGCAGAGACATGAAGCTTAGCACAGTGCATACACTGATCTGTCTGTCTGTGTCCCTGCTGCAGGGGGGAATCTATGTGTTGACTCTGCTGGATAAGTATGCAGCTGGGACCTCCATACTGTTCGGTGTGCTGATTGAGGCTATTGGAGTGTCATGGTTTTATGGTAAGAAACTCACAATCACACTCACAATACAAACCAGAGGAGGTGGTACATGTTTTGTAAAAAAAGAATCAACTTTACAAAATCACCACTATACGTGACACAATCACTAAGCAACTAAGTCATGCACAGGGGTGTAGTTAGGCATTGTTTTACTATACTTCCCAGTGGGAATGTATACAAAAATGTATTGTTCTTGAACATGTGTGATGTAACTTTTGTTCTCCGTCATCCTAGGTGTGGACCGCTTCAGTGATGATATTGAGCAAATGATGGGCTTTAGGCCAGGGCTGTACTGGAGACTATGCTGGAAGTATGTTAGCCCAGCTTTTCTGCTGGTAAGAGGAACACAATACACTTCAGCATGTTAGAAAAATCACACCAAATATGGCATATTTCTTAAAACATGTGTAAGTATGTTACTGGGGCTTTATCACATACAAAGGATCCCATAAAAATATATAAATCAAATACAAAGTACATAGTGAAATGATATAACATAGTTTATTAAATCTATGCGTATTAGCTTGCAAATGACTTGCCGAGATTTTCAAATTAAAAACAAAGAATGATTAATATAATGAAAGATTTATTGTTATCAGGGTCTGAGTTCCAGGAACGTCTCTGAAATTCTGAAGCACAATTATGCCATTTTAAGCACCTCACACAAGTTCCTGTGTGGTTTGAAGGTAAACTGTTGAAGGAGGTCAGCCCACGTGCATTAGCGGAAGAGCAAAGCTGTGTCAACTGTTGTCCAGCCGAGAGTGGCGAGATCACGTGCTTCCTGTCATTCACAAGGCTGTCTACGCCACCATCCAAATAGTGTAAATTAACCGCTCTATTCAGGGATAATTGTTCATGATACAAAAAGAACAAAGCATTATGAATGAATACAGTGTAAAAAAAAATGTTGTATATGTAAATGGGCCCTGACAAGCTTTTGTGTCTCAGAAGAAAGCGGTGCGCTTGTCCGACATATGAACTTTGAATTAGCAATGTCATATCTTTTCATCTTTTAGGACTTGTACACAACAATCTAACTGCAAAGAGCTACACATTAGGGAAATTAACTTTTCTGGTAAAGGGTCTACTACCTGTTTGTCCCCATGGAGAGTTTATTGTTTTGCCTGGAAGGTTCCACTGTATGGTTTTTATTTTCTCCATGGTTGCATGCAAATTAAGTTACAAGGCCAAGTTATGGGTCAGATCTGTTTTCATACATATTTTCGAGGTATATTTTAGTACATATTGCATTGACTAGATGCAAAATAGATTACTTTAATGTCATTTTGTGGAACATTCCATGAGAAGCAATAACATCCCCATAGAGAGAAGCCGGTGGGTCTGCGACCCCCACCAGAAAAGTTACATAGTGCACACATAAGTAGTTTTTTGTATTGACAGTAGAATATTTACTGAAAATTACAGATTTTTTGAACATTTTCAAAATGTTCTGCCTGGGAACCTTCACCCTCAGCACTCTTTCTCCCTTTTGGCATTTGTTACATGTCAGGCAAAGTTCTGTAGAATGGCCTTTACATGGACCTGCAATGGCTCCAGTCGTAAAGGCCATCTGTGAGCTGTGTCAAGAACGGGTTAGAGCTTGGGTGAATTGCTAGATTTGAGTGTAGACAGATCCTCAGGCAACGTCACTTTGTGATGATGATGAAGCATGTGTTTCTTTCTACTCCCTATCTAGTCTTTTCAACTATGTCTTTTTCAACTATTTGCTTTCAGTAATTTGTGTTTTTCCTTGAGCTGAAACACAAACTTACCCAAACAATATTTCATTTCTCTCCACAGTTTGTTGTTATAGCCAGCACCCTTACAGCTACGAGCCTCAAGTACGACGATTATGTCTTCCCTCACTGGTCTAACGTCATTGGCTGGGGCATCGCCATGTCGTCCATGCTTTTAGTTCCTGTTTATGCTGTGTATAAATTCTGCACTGTGCCAGGAACTTTCAAAGAGGTCAGTACCAAGACCTGTGTGAGAAAAGGAAATTTCTGTCATTTAGATGCTCAAGGGTCTACTTAGTCTTTTTCATGTGCAATATGAATACAACAGGGTTTCACACACTCCACATACTGTAAGTCATTGCATAACCACTCCGAGATGTTGTGATAAGTTACACACTACTGTGCTGTTTTCTTCAACTTGGAAGATCATTTATCAGTTAACATTCCTGCTTCAAGCCGAGGACACAAGTGCAGGGAGTGGAGCGATTGCGTCAAACCAATGAGGATTTATTGACCCTCATCATCAAAGTATTTCACAGCTATTTGAATCTGTCATCAGTCAAGCCTTGCCAGCTCCACTCAAGTGTGCACTTAAGCTTTCCTGTTGAGTTAAGGATTTCCCACTCATCACAGTTCCTGGAGAACACTAGCAAAAACAAAAATCAGTTATCCTTTTTCAGTTATTTATTGAATTTACAGGTAAGAATTAGAACAATCCAAAAAACAACAACATCCTTCTAAAACTGATGTCAATAAGTTCACTGTTCACTGTATTTGTTATTCATCTGTACCATCTTTCTTGGCAGATAACTGTAGCATATTTGGTCTAGTTGTTCATGTAGCGTTAACTCAGATTTTCCTCTGCATTGTCCAAGTATAATCTAAACATTAAATCCATGCAGGATTCTTGTTTTTTAAGATTTATTTATTTATTTAAATGGACATACAATGTAAATATGTCATAATTAGCCAATTAGCGACTTTCCATCTGCAGTCCCTGGCAGGTCGGGTTCAGGAAACAATATATAACACAGTACACATGCTTAATACAAATAACAATACGTCAGGTTTTTTTTGCCTTTGCCTGCACTTGGCAACTGAAGTCTGTGCGTCTCAAAGGAACTGCACAGTTACCTTGTGTAACCTCGTGGTTTAGTCTGTCTCTTCTTGATCCAGATTTGCGTGGATGTTTTTAAAATTTTTAGCAAAATATTTTCCGTTCCAATAAATAACTTTCTTTTGTTCCACCACTGTTACAGTTTCACAATAGTGTTGTCTAGTTGCTGTAAACAAACACTCAAGGCAAGTAGACTTAGCCCCGCACTGAAACTGTTTACATGCTCTATAGTGCATTTGTATGGCTTTTACTGTACTATACTGATAGACTTTTATTGAACATGGAACTTTTGGGGTTATTTCTCCAGCTACAAAATGTGCCAGAACAAACGCACAAGATTCTGTCAGCCGTCTGAATACAAATTGCTGCACACACTAGGTGACAGAAGATTCACTGTGACCAGACCAAAGGGGAAACATCAAAACAAACAAATATTGAAATTGTGATATCTTGCATTCATTCTTTGCAGCGAATAGCCTATTGCATCACACCTGAACAAGACCATCACAAAGTGGCCGAGGGAGACATACGGCAGTTTAAAGTAAGTGGTGGTTTTATATTTATCAAACAAAAAAAACGACAAAATGTGAATGACTGAGGTTCTAACATGTATATTTTCCCTCTTTAGCTGAAGCACTGGTTAGCGATCTGAAAATCCTGGTATACAGAGAGGTCGGGGTCCCGAGGTCGGACATGAAACATTATACTTTAACATTACGTCACGCATCATGGTTGCCTTCTAACTCTTACACAAAGCACACAAATGGGGCAGCACATAAGAGATAATTATTCTGTGTAGGTTTTGTACACAATTTTAAACTCAATTATTTTAATTCAATTTAAATGACTTTTTTTTTCTATTACCCAGGTGCACATAAGTATATTTACATTATGTTTTGGAAGTTGTATTATTTATTTATTATGCTATGGTATATGATGCTGTTCTCGTTCTCGCCTCCATTGGCAGAATTTATCATCTGTGTTAGTGCCTTATCAAACAAGACACTTCATATTTTATTGTACAAAAAGGAGAGACAATTTAAAGTGTTGACTCAGGAACCCACTAAATTTAGTGTGTAGACTGTTATCTGTTCACAGGTGCGTAAAGCAGACAGGTGAGGGGGGAAAAGTGCCACGTTTACCTGGGTATGTTTCTCGTCGGAACAAGATAATTGTCCCTTGAAGCTGGTGTGAGATGCTACTTGTAGTTCCTGATGCACACCAGTAAAAGTTGTCCATGCATAACTGTATGAAAATAATAGTTAATTATTATTACCGAAACATACTGTACTGAGTTTAACTGGCCACAATCCTCTTCTGTGGGTTTTGACCCTGTCCACGTCATTCAGATCGAAAAACAAAAGGTCAAAGACAAAGGAAAAGGTCTAGTCTGACATGTTAAAAGGGAATTGCATACAAGCTTTAAAATACCCAAGGAGGGCTTCTTTTTCTGGAAAGTAATCTAGATTATAGTCAGACATCAGCTCTTTTTGCCAATACATGACTGTTGCTACTGTTGTGAACTGATTTCAACTAGCCTTTACATGCTTGTGAGGAGGAATGTGTGTAAACTGTCTAATGTTGAATGGAGAATTATGTTTAAAGCATTTTCAATCTTTTCTTTATATTTTCAATGTCCAAATATTGACATGTGAGAGAGAAGGTATTTTTATTATTTTATTTTTTACAAATGTATTTACTGTAAAAAGATACATTTAAAACCCCTATTGAATGAAATAAGCCAGAAAGAAGCAAACTGATAGATGTGGACTATATAAGAATCGAGAAATATATTCTTTTGTTATATCTAAAATATATAGGCTATTTATCAAATTGTTTATATCAAGACGTGAATGTAAAGTACTTTAAGTGTAGCTGTTAATTGTTATCACTTAGTGTTTGATGTCTAAGCAGAATTATAAAATTCTCCTGTGTAACTCCTGGCTCTTTCATCAATTAAGAACTGTGACCAAATACCACTTGGCTTTCCTGGACTATGTTTACAGAAACTATTGTGTACAATACCCATGTGATGTCCAGAGTGAGTGACACCTACAGTATCTATGGAGAAGTATGACATATTTACAAATATAAAAAAATAAAGAATTTCTCTGATGTGATTTTATTTGTTTATTATTTTATAGTTTTAAATGTTTATATTTAGTATATGTGTGAAAGGGCGATTGTGGCTCAGGTGGAAGAGCAGGCAGGCACCAGTCGTTATGTCTATGAGGTATTGGCAGTGGTTTGAGGGGCCGTTGGCATGGATTGGCAGCCGTGTCTTTATCAATCAGCCCCAAGGCAGCTGAGGTTAAAAGTGAGTGAATGAATGACTGGTAATGCAATATTTAGTGCCTTGAGTGCATTATGATGATGATGATGATTATTATTATTATTATTATTATGTTTTTTGGGGCACAGGAGGTTATGTGTGACTGCTAAATAAAAAAACAAATAATTCACAAAGGACTAAGGAGTTTGTGGTGACCCTGGAAGATGTTTTTAAAGGACCACAAGGATTACCACTTAATTTATTTTAAGCCTATTATGGTATTACAAAATCTCCTGCTGTGAATACAACTGAAGACATACTTGTTTTTGTCTGGCCCTTGCTAACTGATCTCTTCAGTGTTTTTTTCAAAGGTCAAAACCACATGTTTGTATCAAATTTGTTTAGACAATAAAAGTCAAGTGGGGCAACGGCAGACTGCTTTGTAATTGCAAAACGAATGATTCCTTTCTAATGTGCCTTTTAAAGAACCATTATAAACTTCAAATCTAATTTCAAGAGCACAATCCATGTGAGCAAGTTAAAGGTCAGATGTATAAAGGCCAAGCAGCTTATACAAATAATAGGTGATTATAAACTAGCAGTTAAATACCTTCAAAATGCAGTACTTCAGGTGGATTTATAGAGAAACTCAGTGAGCAGAGTTTCCACTACAATTATCTTTGCATGGTTCTTTGCAGACATGTTTTTAAATGGTCCTTGGTGCATACAGTGTCTACAGAGAAACTTTTCAAATCCCGTGGGCAAACTCCATGATTTATGTATTTCCTGTTTACACCATGACCCACCTTTACCAGTGAATGGGTTTCTATGAATCAGCAAATCTGACCTGCTGCCAAGAATTCCCTGTCTCTGTTCTGGTCCATATTCATATGCTACTAATGCTAGCCATGATAAATTGCAGCCATTTCCTGGACAAACAGGCACCACTAAATGTGTGTCTTGACCATCTTGTAAGATCATCACATAAGATAAAGCTGCATTGTCACATGTTGGGCAGTAACTAGCTACAAAGTAAGGAAATAGTAATCTAATGCATTATCATTAAAATGGAGTACTTTACTAACTTAGTAACTACTTATTTGCAGCAAGCCAGGAACAGGATATAAAGGTCATAAAAGACAATCAAAACAACAAGATGCAAAAAATAAATAATCTCTTAAAAACGCGTTCCCATAAAAGCACATGTGGCAGTTTGTTCCACAGCCGAGGGGCCCGTAATACGCAGGGTCCCCTTTGCTCTTGAGTCTGGACCTGGGAACAGTCAGGCGCTTTCTGCCCAATGACCCCAGGCAGTGCAATGGCTCATGGGGACAATAGTTCTGCTTTATACTCAGGGGGCAGACCATGAAAGTCAGTAAGATTTTAAGATCAACAGTAAACGCAAAAGTAAACCAGTGTAGCTTCATCAAAATTAGAGTGATATGCTCTCTTTTTTAGTTAGAACCCCAGCTGCTTCATTCTGAAGGTACACGTGCTCCAAACTTTGAGTCCTTTTCTGAAAATGTTCTCAGTCCTATGTTATAGTTTGCAATCTGCCAAGAGTATGTGCTGAGGTTATCACGTCCATCATGTGTTTATTTCCTGGGAGGATGGTGAGTGTTTGCTGTTTGAAGGCTATTTCTGACAGAGCACACATCCCCTTTTGTGAAAGTCAAATATTTGACAAATGAATGAATATAAACAAACAGCCCTGAGAACTATTAATAATGTGACAGATATGTTATCGTATATATGTATAGGCCTGTCAGGCTAAAGCTGCTGTATGGCCTAAATGGAACGTTGACTAGATGGACTGTTACTGTGTAGCCTACACATTATGTAGTTCTGACTATTCTGTGTCAATCATACTGCATAGGCCTTGATAATATAGTTAAAGCCTCACTGTAATAGATTTCATCGAAAAAAATAAAATACATTATATGCGTTTTTGAGAAGTATTTCTCTTACATTAAGAAAAACAACTTGAAAACGTGCATACTCATACATCAGGCTTGCGTCTTCACAGATCACCTGCTTGTCTCCATGGAGATATTCAGAGGTGTAGTCCTGGGTACAAGCCCTCGCTTGCTGAGCCCGCACTACATATTTTCGAAATAAAAAACTGCATCTTAGACTTTTTAAGGCATAAAACTGATCTCCATGGATAATATTCTAAAGTCTGTTTTTAACTTTCTATCTCCATGGAGACGTGCAGGAGGTGTGCCCCATAACCAGTAATCTTCCGCAGGGCTGCTTTAAAGAACCCCTATTTGGAACTGTATTATCTTTTTATTTAAAATATACTCTAAAAGTAAATCTGACGCTTTGTAATGTTTTGAAACATACTAATGAAGATATAAGATTATTAACCATCGTATTCGCATTAAGCAGGTGCACTGTTAAAGAACAGGAGAGCTGCTTGCTTCTCATTCATTGTCCACAGCAGAGCTTCAGAGGTGGGAAACAAGTGAAAGGTCCCTTGGGGCCAAGTCAAACTAATGATGGCAGCTAAAGGTAATTGGATCGACTTAAGTCTCCTCGGGCACAGTTTGAGAAAAGCCCAATCAATGTCAGTGCTAGAGAGATGGGAGTGCTGAACTTTCACATCCAATTAGATTTGGACTTGTACCAATCAAAATCCAAAGAAACCATTGTTTTGAGTAAATACCTTATGAGCAATTACCTTACATTACTGTCTATAAACAGTTGGCATTACTTTTTTTCATGTGGCATTAAAGAATCTTACATGTAATAATAAGCTATATGAACATTAGCCTAAGTATGGAAATAAATTGTATTGTAAATTGATAAATTGTATTTTCCCACCATAGAACTCTTTAAGCTAAACGTAAGGTAAGGAACACATACTTGAAACGTTCAAATACTGCCATCTAGTGATGCTTTTCTATAGAACACGCCTTTTGTTTCTGCGTCAAAGCAAAAAAAAAGTGTTTTCTCAAAGTTAAAGACTATGGGTCTCAGAAAGATAAAAAATTAGGAACGTTGCTGTATCAATTAGCAGTTTAAAAACACATATTCCATCTTTTGAATGGTGAAAAGTCTTCAAAATGTGGTTTATAACATGAAGCTGAAACCCATAAAAAGGGTTTCTAAGTTGTAACCACTTACTAACTGCTAACAGGCTCAATGTGTCAGAAGAATCAATTGAATTTGGACTTGTAAACTCTCATTATGCAACTATAAAAGCCAATTGTTTCAAAGCAAATTAGCTATGATTTAAAAAACACCCTCTAATATGATAACAATTAATACAATAGCAGCACCTTATCAACAATCATGTGCACCATGTGAAAGTACACAAAATTATACGAAATTCAATATTCTTCCGAAGGTTTTACTGTGTGTCTGAAGTCTGAACTGTGTCAGTGACTTTAGTCCTGATAGAGTCATGGTTTAACTTGCCTCTGTTGTAATTCTATGTGCTGTTTTATTCATCTCAAAAACCATAATTTGTTTTGTTTGGGATAAAGACGTCATCACTTCTGTGCTCAGATGTGACTGATCTTCACCAGTTTGAGGATGTTTGAGACGTCAGCACATGAGACACAACTAAAACACCACATGAAAATGACATAATGCATAGACAGTTGGTGGAACAAGGCTGTGTCTTTAAATGTCATTTTAGTTGGCCTGGTTGCCTAAACTTCTTCCTCATAAAGCCCTAGTGATCACAATTGGCGATGACGACATTTTTGATGCCGTTACTCTCATGGCTGTGATTGTGAAAGTGCAGATATTTAAGTAGATTTAAGTAAATCTCCATAAGTGTTGATTCTCATTGTTTCCTGTTAGTTCCACCAAACAAACTTTACCATTTTGAAAATTCAACCCTACTTAGGCCTTAAGAATCGAGCTTCAAAACAGTAAAGCAAAACGGTTTTGTATATTTGTGTCATTTCACAAGGTTACTGGGACCTCATTGCTGGGAGGGGGGCACTCATTGTATTGATTGTATGAGTAGGGTTGGGGGTTCTAGTCTACAAAAATAAATTGTTGTACAAATGCCAATTAATTACCTTTTTTTTTAAATTCCTTAAATTTCTGAGCTAAAATTCCCATGGGGAAATTTCCAGGAATGTTCGAAAATAGTAGTTATACTCGTAGTAGGGTTGTTGCATCAGTTGTAGTTAAAAGTACTGCTATCCTGACCCCATATGACACTAACAGTATCAAAACTACTCTACTACTATTTAAGTACTGAAATCACATATAAAAGGACAAAGTTGGACCATTCCTTAATCATTTGAAAAGGATCTGGCTCTATATCAGAAATTGTTCAAAACCACATGGTAATGTCGGAGAAATTATGATCATTTTGTGATGAAAATGACTGTCTAACCATCTAGAAAAGTGTGTTAGATAGATAGATGGAGATATATAGATTAAGAAGTATATAGCTAAGATTCAAACTTAACATTACACTCCCCTATTAGATATGATTCATTTTCCCCAATATTAACACAAGTGGGCCTTTTGAAAACGTTTGAAACACTTGCCTTCTCAAAGCAGCTATCTAAGCACAGCCTTGTTAATAAGCGCCTTGAGCATGGGCCTTTGATGTGGAACTTTTATGGCTCTAAATAAGGCCTTACAACTGAAAGGGCAAACATTATTATTCTATTTAAAAGAAAGAGAAGCTATTTGTCATCATGTTCCCATCCCTCAGCCCCTCCTCCACTGTGCACATCCTAGTTAGTCAGAGTTTGATTATTTTCCAGACTGCCACGTTTAGTCTGGTGAGAGGCAGTGCGAAATAGATGGTCTATTTGTTCAAAGTTTACTGCAATCAATAGGACATAGATAACAACTTAATCTGACCCAGCATTTTCTTTCACCTGAGCATGAGGCACTTAAGGATAAAAGTAGTCCTTTATCAGAGCTTTTACTTGTTGATCTGTGATGGTCTTTCTAGGCACAGTGAAGACCTCATGCACCAAAAGACCTAAAAGGGGGCTGTTCCAGGGGCGGGTAGTATGTTAATGACCCCTGGAGGAAGTGAGCGCAGTCTAGTGGAATGTAGTTGCCATTATAGTGAAGCTGGAACTGGCTAACAGGCTAACTTGCTATGAGGAGTTAGAGTTTGGATACAGAGTGATGAAAATATGCCTCATTTCACAGTGGTGCCGGTGAAGGACAGAGGACAGAGCAGCTATGACAGCCTGGAGGGGGTCAACTGGGTGGACTACAGAGACACTGGACAAGACCACACTGACCATCAAGACACTGTCAGCTCTGATGGTGAGTCAAAACGTGTTCTTCTTTTCTTCCCAACACACTCCATCTATGGTTAAGTTTGGATACAATACGTTATGAATTACAATTGAATCACTGCACAGCCTTGTATGAATGACAACAACAACAACAACAACTTGTGTATAGTCTTCAGGGCAACTTGGGGTTACAAAGTTAGTTTATTTTCTCGTTTCTTTTCTAGTTAAAAGATTAGATAGATAGAGAGAGAGATGGATAGATAATAGAATACGTGTGCTAAAATAATCGTTGTCTTGTAAACTCTAAAACACAATAGGAGGCGTGAGAATGTCGCACAGAAAGGATCAGAAGGGGGTGGGGTCGTGACAGGGGCAGAATCCCACCCCTACAAGAAAAGCCTTGAGTTCATCTCTATACAAAAGAAAGAAGGAAGAGGGATTTGCTTTCACACACATTGGATGAACTAAACGGGAGCTGAATTTCTTTCCACATGTGCCTCTGCCTAAGCATGTCTCATTAATTAGTTTTAACTGTATAAGCATTTGGAAAACAAGAGCAGAAGGGAATGGTAAGGCAAGACAAAACATAGACAAGCTCCTGATTTGTGTGGGTTGAGTGGAGAGAGAAAAGTTTGAAAGGGCAGGCACACGGGTGGGGCACTGGTTTGAGGCACTCAAAAGGGCCACAAATGTCTGGTAGACTCTAACTATAGGTGCAATGAAAGGACCTAGTCTCCCCAGTGTTCACAGTTATTCTAACCTGGTTTGAGGCCACTCCAGGCAGCTTGGGTTACAACGCAACCGGTTTGACAAAGATTGCAAACAAACAAAAAGCAATGATATTTAACCGCAAAGTCAATCAAGCCTGTAAACACTACATTTTGTAAATATGTCTTACTGTGCTGCATGCTGTATTTATATTATTGCTTTTGTTTGTTTTAATGTCAGGGACCAAGTTTGCATTTAAAAAAAAGTGTTTTTTTTTTTCTTCTTTCTTCTATCAATAAATACACAATACAACTTTCTACAGCAAATTAAAAGTAGTATCATGTTTTGCACTTTGCCCCCTTTAACGTTTGGTTGTGCAGGAGCGATAATAGCGCCCGAAACAACCCTTAGAGCATGAGAAGCTACATGACGGTTGATGTCAAAGTCCATTCGCTCAAAGTAAGATAAAAGTGAGACTTGTGTCTAAAATAGTTTTAAACACAGGCACTGATGCTGCTTCAATATAATGTATTCAGCAGCTGCTTTTGAAGCTTGAGCGTTTAAGTTGCTCTTGTATATTTTAATAAGGTGCTTTCATATGAATAAGGACGTTCTGACTTCATGATGGGCGAGGAAGGGAGTGGATGGCTTGTACAGGGGTGTTACATGCTGGGTTAGAGGGGCCGTGTGACGTCAGCTGGCAGCTTGGAGGATATGACAGTGCACAGCCTGTTTCGGGGCAGGCTCCAGTTCTCCAGCCATGTCCAGTGTAAACAGTGGGGTCATTGTGGCTGGAGCAGCTTGCCTGAAACAGCTTCTACTCTGCGACTGCTAGTGTTTATATTCAGTTGGAGGTGGTCGTCCAAAAAGTTGTAGAATGCAGTTTTACTTAGTTTGTGAACATGAAAAACAATGCAATGAATTTCTAATGTGTTCTTGAGAGATATGAATGTGGCAGTGATGATGATCAGGAGCTTGAACAAATGTAGTCAGTGTTTCACTCTCACAAACAGGGTCCAGGGTCATTGTATCGTTGTTAAAAAGGAATCTAATCAAGGTGGAATTATGCTCAATGCTCAAAGGCAAGGCAAGTTTATCTGTAGCACAATTCACTCACAAAGTAATTTAAGTACTTTACATAAAGGAAAATATGCATTAAAATCACAATGCAAACAGACAAAATCATAAATAATCATCATGAAATGCATTTTAAAAGATAAGAGTGCTGATACAATCTTTCAGTCATATAAACAGACCTGTTTTAGCCTGGATTTGGACATTGTCAGAGTAGAGGCCTGTCTCACATTTTCAGAAAGACTGTTCCAGATGTATGTAGTCTAAATAAATCTAAAATGAATCAGTTAAAAGTAACCCCTCAAACCATATTAAAAGTACTTTCAGTCCAGTTCAAAAATGTAGAGATGTAAAAGGAAAAAGTCACTGTAAAAATAACTTGTAGTACTTTGTTACAGTCCAGTCTGACCTTAAAAATATAACCTTCTGTGTAATGAGTAACCTAACCTAATTACAATAACAATAGATGTACTATTTTTTGTTGAAAATCACAGTCCCTATATCCAACTATCCTTAGTTTACCTTACCTAACCTGTATATATACAGTGCACTTGTTACTGCCCCTTTTCAGACTCCAGCATCTCTGTTTTGATCATTAGCACGCACATCAAAGCTAATATGTCTTAGCACAGCGGGATCACATTCCTAACTTCAGTTCAGCCATGGGCCAATTACTGTTGCTTGCTACAGAAGCAGGCTGAAACAGTGTGGATGATACTTAAGGTAAAATTGCTTTGTTTTTCCTGTGTGGGACACTAACATCGTTTGGACCAATAAAAAGCCCAGAGTGTTTGTGTTGTTTGTCCTACAAGTTCACACCTTGTTGACAACAAGCCCCACAAAGTTCAAGAGGCCTAAACTACGCTAAGCTGTGCACAGTGTTAAGTCTTCATTAAAGAGGAAATTTAGCAAAGAGGCTTTTAACTGCCTAAGAGGCTAATGATCTGTGATATTGCTTTCTGTGATCGGATTTTGAAAGGACAAGTGGCTTTTTTCCTCTTATAAATAGTATCAAATTGTTTACATTTAGCTTAAAATAACTACTATATGGTCAGAAATGATATTGTTAATTCATCAATATATATCTGATTCTTGAGAAGTAGGACATAACAAAATTAATAAATTAATAAAACATAGCACTGTAGAGTGTTTCCTTTTCATTTTCCAGCTGTGACCTCAGGAATATCAACATTGTTTTCAATATAAAAAGGTTTAAATGTTACCAGACCGTGCCAGTAATGCTGCGTCCAGAACATAGGGTTAGGTAACAACAGCACAACAAATGTGACCCTCAGAAATGTTATGAACTGTATTAATGAGGTTTTTGAAAGTCTGTAAATGTGACACAAGATATCTTTAAGTTTACCATTGTTTGGAATATTTAAAACCATCCAGTTCAGTCTAATGATGTTGTATTCATATTTATAGTGTTTTAAAATGTTTTGAACAATCTGAACCAAAGTGGAATATACAAAAAATAGCATTGTCTTTACACAGTCCAAACTTTGCATAAAATCTTCCAAAAAATATTTTCAAATAAATAGCTCCATAAACAACAGCTTCCTTTTTTATAAAACATTTGGGGGAGTTTTTTCCCCAATTAAAAACATGTAATATTTAGTTAATCTCTATGGCAACAGTCTTATATTTTGCACACACCTTGCTGAGCCTGTACATGGGCTGTAATCCAAACTGTTCGGGTGGGAGCTGGCAAGTTGCTGCTTGTCATTTGTGCAGTGTTTTGAGCTCCCAGCATGACTTTTGCATGCCCTCATAACTCTTTAATACATCTTTAATCTTGTTAATTTGACATTTATCATATGATTATTAACAACAGCCCCCTAGTGTGTTTTCCCCCTCACTTCAAAGATACAGTTCGCAACCAAGAATGCTTAGATATCAGAAGAATGAGTGAAAACCTTTGTATACACTACAAAACGCAAAATACCCCCCTTTCCCTGTATGTAATTAGCTAAGATTTCACAATGTCCTCCTCAGTCTCTGTTTTAAATATCCGTAAACACAGCATCCAAAATGTCTTTGTATAAAAATAACTTGCATCCAACCAACACTAGATGGCAGAGTAGCTCTTCAAATTATTATTACTAAATCAAAACCATAGTCCATACTTTTTGAGCTGTTATCAGAAGTAAAAAGCAAGGCAAGGCAGTGTTGTTATGTTATTTGCCCTGAAAAATACCAAAATGACAACAGTATATTTAATAAACAAAACAAAAAATTTTACTAATGAAAAACAAATCCATGCAAAGCTTCCACACGTGTGCCCTGTGTATGTGTGTCTAAATCCATGCACCACCCTCACTGTGCACCATGTGGTGAAACGGGCCTTTGGTGTCACCCTGTGTGACCGGGCGTCCTGGATACTCATTGACAGTTCCCCTCAGCCCCAGCACACTACACTGTACACTGCACACAGACTCTGCCATGCCCAGCACTACCACCACCACCACCACAGAGCCTTACAACACAGGTGAGTCTGGACATGCACCCAACTATTCTCTGCGAGGCCTGGAAGCAGTTTGATTTATGTAAGGAGACTGTGGGACCGCGAGTGCTGGTTTTAAACAACCAATTACCTCCAGCACAGTGGACATCTCTGCTTGAAACTGTTTCTAATTGGATAATCATGACCTTTGTACGTGCTTTTCTGTCCAGTTTCCTGACAATTTATTCATGCTCTTCAGAACTCCTTCAAAGATCAACGATTTTTTTGTAGCTTTCAACTTGTTTTCTTTAAGAGTGAACATTTGTTTCTTCAACCATTTGCAATGCATTTTGAATGCGTACTTGTTCATTGTGTTTTGTTCTACTTTGTGTATGTCATTGCAGGACAGGGAAACCTTAAAGAAGACTGCCCTTTTCTCAACAATGCAGAGGCCGGAGGAAGAAATAATGACTTCTATGACAGGAATCTGGCATTGTTTGAGGTTGGTATCTTTATTTTACAGTTCTGTTTCTCTGTGCATTTTATAGAAAGGATCTACACTTTCTCTTTTAAAGTCAAATTTATAATGATTATTTATGTTTTTATTTGTTTGTACTGGGATTTCAATGCTTGTTCTTGTTCTTGTTCTTGCTCTGTAACGCACTTTGAATTACTTTTCTCTACAAATAAACGTTTCCCTAGAATCAAATCAAAACTTAGCAACTCACTTTATCTCCATCTCTGTTTTGGTGCTAGGAAGAACTGGACATCAGGCCCAAAGTCTCGTCATTCCTCAGCCGCCTGGTCAACTACACGAGCATCACACAAGGAGCCAAGGAGCATGAAGAGGAGGACATCCCCGAGGCTTTACGCCGCCACACACCCAAGGTCACTGTACACTGGCTCTATTGAGCTTGCAGAATATGATGCCATCTTTCATTTCCTCTACTTTTTCGATTAGGACTTGTTGATTGATTGCCTCAGAGTACACACTAAAGTTGTGGCCATGCAAGATCTAGGTTATACTCAGAAGCTAGCGTTATTGAATGACCTTTAAAACGTACAACAGTCGATAGAAGAGATCAATGGTGAATACATGTCCCTCTAACTTCCCCTCTCCTCTCTTTCAGTCCCCCAACATGGGCACTCTGATGGGGGTCTACCTGCCATGCCTACAGAACATATTTGGTGTCATTCTGTTTCTTAGATTGACATGGATAGTTGGTATGGCCGGCGTCATGCAGTCTCTTCTGATCATCCTGATGTGCTGCACTTGTGTTAGTATACACACAAATTGCGTACATTCACACGGCCAGGGAAAATTTAATACGCTGAATTATTACATCTGATTTTTGACGTTTATATGTAGGAAATAAATCAGATAAGAAAAAACACCCGGTGTCAGTTAATCAGCCTCTACTCAGCATAAATGTTGTATTTGGAAAACAACATTTTAAAATAACATTTTCAATTTTCTCCTTCATTTGTGTTTTTTCTATTTATTTTTATTTTAATAATAATTGTTCTGGTTAAAACCTGCAAAGGTGTGAACAATCAGAAATATCAGATGTAACCATTTACATAAAATTTTAACAATCTAATAACTCCAGAAATCAGATCATCTTCAGATTTTTGGTGTGCATTTTAACATAGCCAGTGAAACAAAAGCACACTTACATGTAGGGCTGGGCTATGCCATATACCTTCACTTGCCTTGGAGGTAATATTGAATTTGGTGTATTGTTGTAGAATTGCATGTGTACTGCAGCTGATTTTCCTGATTTTTGTTTGAGGAGGCAACCGATATTGTAGCTGAATGCTACAGCTAAAATCTAGCCACTTAAACAGGGACTGGGGAGGATTTCCAACACTATAAACACGAATTATAGCAGATTAATTACGTGAGGAGTGGAAACGGAACTTACAACTATAAATTGAACAGCCTCACACAAGTATTACAAGTATTATGTCACTGTTAAGTATTTTCTCCACCATCACCACATTGTCAATTACATGGTTTAGCAAATTTCCCCTTTTGTGATAAAAGAATTAGGATATATCACCTTACCTACCTACAAGCATACTAATAAGTGTAGTTTTTTTTTTAGCTTAAACTACTAAAAAGGAAGAATTCCTGTTTTTAAAGGTGTAATAGTACAATAAAAACCCTTAATGAAATAGGCAAGGCAAGTTTATTTGTAGAGCATAAATAAATGTTATTTTGGTTTATATTTTGTTTCAATCTTACATGGTGATGCTTTAAATTTACATGAATCTATTTTGTTTTACAGTATCTCTAAATGATCCTCTTGGTATTATAGTCTACTAATGGTGTTTTCTTGTTATCTTTGCAGACAATGCTTACTGCCATATCTATGAGTGCCATTGCTACAAATGGAGTTGTTCCAGGTAAACATAATGCAAGTCAAATTTAAGACCAGAAACACCTTCAAATGTATTTTTATGTCTGCCCACAAGATGGCAACATCGTGCAAGTATTAGTGGTAAATTAGTAATCTTCTTGAGTTTTTGTCTTCTGTTGTTTTAGCTGGTGGATCATATTTCATGATTTCACGTTCCCTGGGTCCAGAGTTCGGAGGAGCTGTTGGCCTGTGTTTCTACTTGGCCACCACATTTGCTTCCTCTATGTATATTCTCGGGGCTATTGAAATATTTTTGGTCAGTTCACCACCTTGCTTTGTCCAAATGTGCCTGTTCACTTGCATTGATGAGCCTTATAGTTTCTTTTCCTTTTTTTGTACTTCAGAAATATCTAGTCCCCCAAGCTGCCATCTTCCATGCTGCTGACCACCATGGAACTGACAGTGCCACCCTAAACAACATGAGAGTGTATGGATCCATTTGCCTGAGCCTGATGGCTGTAGTGGTTTTTGTGGGCGTCAAATATGTCAACAAGTTGGCCTCCCTCTTCCTCGCCTGTGTTATTATCTCAATTGTGTCTATCTATGCCGGAGCAATCAAATCTACAAGCCATCCTCCAGAATTCCCGTAAGTCAGAGGAAGAGGCTGTAAAAACAAGCCATTGCCCTCCAAAACAGGAAGAGGAACCTTTAGCATGTTTTGGATGAATTCAAAATGCAGTTTGTTCTATTTTAAGCTTGTAATAATAATTTATTGTCTTTCTGCTTTTCCTAAGAATCTGCATGCTGGGAAATCGGACTTTGGTGAGCAACAAATTGGATGTGTGCGCCAAAACAGTAACGCAAGGAAATATGACACTGCCCAGTCGGCTATGGGAGAACTTCTGTACTCCTGGCAACTTGAGCAATAGTCAGTGTGATGATTACTTTCTTCAAAACAATGTGACACAGATTCAGGGCATCCCAGGTCTGAGCAGTGGGATCATCAGTGGTAAGACTTTTGGTCAAAAGGGAACAAACATGGATCACATTTTTGGAGAAAAAACAAAACTTTATTCCTCCCATTATAGACAACATGTGGGGCAACTACATGCACAAGGGACAGATTCTTGAAAAGGCAGGACTTCCATCTGAGGATGCTCATGGGGGTCTAGATAAGGTGTCCATGTATTTGACAGCCGATATCGCCACATCATTCACTCTTCTAGTTGGAATATTCTTCCCTTCTGCCACAGGTATGCGACTGTTATCATTGCAAATGTGATGCACATGCTATTATTACAATTGTATGGAATACATATATTTTTCTGTCAATAGGAATCATGGCAGGCTCTAACAGATCTGGTGACCTGAGGGATGCTCAGAAGTCCATCCCAGTAGGAACCATATTAGCTATTGCCACTACTTCTTTTGTCTGTATCCTTGTTCGTCCAGTGCACTAATTTTCTCTCTCTAGTTTGGAAAAAAGCATTATTTTTCTTGACTTCTGGTTTTTAGATATCAGCTTTGTGGTACTTTTTGGGGCATGCATTGAAGGTGTTGTTCTTCGAGACAAGTAAGATCTGAACTCTTCATTGTAAACAAGACTGTGTAGAAAAAGCTTCAGTTATAGTCATCTGGACAAAGATGTTTCGACTCTCATCCAAGACTATCATTGAAAATGACTTTTGGATGGGAGTCAAAACGTCTTGTTATTCTAAAACAATGTTCAGATGACAACTGAAGATTTTTCTACAATTCATTGTAATGTAGTCAATGTGTAATTCAATGCATCACACATCTGTTTAAGAAACATCGCTGTACTGTTTGTGATTTCAGATTTGGGGATGCAGTGAATAACAACTTGGTGGTGGGCACCCTGTCTTGGCCGTCTCCCTGGGTTATTGTGATTGGCTCCTTCTTCTCCACGATTGGGGCTGGTCTGCAGACTCTCACCGGAGCACCTCGACTCCTTCAGGCCATTGCCAAAGACAACATCATCCCTTTCCTCAGGGTGGGACAGTACTTTCGTTATCACACCCACTTAATCTTAACACAAATGTGTTTGCCAGAAAATGTGAAGCACTATAAGACTACTTTTTTAATAAATAGTATAAAGATAGTGAAAAGTTTCTACCATTTTGGAGCCACACTTTAAAGTGTTTTCATGACTCACAATTACAACAGCTGGGTCAGATCTGATAAGATTGCTGAAATTACACCGTGCAAGTTTGAGATTTGTCATGTGCCAGGTATTTGGCCATGGAAAGACAAATGGTGAACCCACATGGGCCCTGCTGCTAACGGGACTGATTGCTGAGCTGGGGATATTGATTGCTTCGCTGGATATGGTAGCTCCTATACTTTCAATGTGAGTAAACAGGCAAATGCAAATGTAACGCTGTGCATGCAAAAAGGGTTCTGTGCCTCCACATCCCACACACAGAGTGTTTATATCTACAAGTTAAACATTGTTTTTTTTTGCAGGTTCTTTTTGATGTGCTATCTGTTTGTAAACCTGGCCTGTGCAGTGCAGACCTTGTTGCGTACGCCAAACTGGAGGCCAAGATTCAAATACTATCACTGGTGAGGGAGATGTTGCTTTTTTCATAAATCGGCACACAATTGTGAAGTGTAAGTAAAATTACACATGATTTCCAGATATACATATTTCTTAAAACTTATTCAGCGAACAACTGCTGTCAGAAGTTGTATTGATGGTTGCTGAAAGATTGAATGTTGAGCAAATTATTCAATAGAGTCCATCGGTGTGTAATCTAATCTCAAATGTTGGTGTTCTGTGAAGGCCACAGAAGTTTGTTAAGAGAATGTTGGGGAGCAAACAGCATCATGAAGTCCAAGGCGCACACCAGACAGGTCAAGGATAAAGTTGAGGAGAGGGTTGTGAGCAGGGTTAGGTTATAGAAATATTTCCCAAGCTTTGAACATCTCATGGAGCACTGTCCAATCCATCATCCGGAAATGTTCAGACAGATATGGCACAACTACAAACCTACCGAGACATGGCCACCCACCAAAATGTATAGGCCAAACAAGGAGAGCTCTGAGAGATTCAGCCAAGAGGCCCAAGGTAACTCTGAAGGAGCTGCAGCCATCCACAGCTCAGGTGGACAGGGAATCTGTCCACAGGAGAACTATTAGTCGTGTACTACACAAGTCTGGCCTTTAAATCAGACCTAAATCCATAGAGAATCTGTGGCAAAATCTGAAAACCGTTCACAAATGTAAACGCTCTACATCAAATCTGACTGAGCTTAAGCTGTTTTGCAAAGAAGAACAGGCAAAAATGTCAGTCTCTAGGTGAGCGAAGCTGGTAGAGACAAACACCAAAATAATTGCAGCTGTAATTTGATGCAAAAAGCAATTCCATAAAGTATTGACTAAGAGGGCCTGAATACTTTTGCACGTTGCACTTTTCAGTTTTTTTTTAAATCTGGAAATCATGTATAATTTTCCTTTCACTACACAATTGTGAACCACTTTGTGTTGCTCTTTCCCCCAAAAAATGCCTATACAATTTATTTAAGTTTGTGGTTGTGACGTGACAAAATATGTAAACTATGTCTTCTTTTTCCCCACATAGGACATTGTCATTTCTTGGAATGAGCATTTGCCTGGCTCTGATGTTCATTTCCTCTTGGTACTATGCCATTGTGGCCATGGGTATTGCTGGGATGATCTACAAGTACATTGAATACCAAGGGTAGGTTTTATTTGCATTGCCTTTTGACTTCAACAAAAATGTAAAAGATATTAACCATAATTACCTTTTTATGAGCATTGCTTTGCATTGTATTTATGTGTAAACCAGGGCTGAAAAGGAGTGGGGTGATGGCATAAGAGGACTTTCTCTAAGTGCTGCACGTTATGCCTTGTTAAGATTGGAAGTTGGACCCCCACATACCAAAAACTGGAGGTACAGCTATTCATAAAACAAAATTCAATGCATTTTATTTGGATGTTTATGATTTAACATTTTGATTTTGGAATAGCACTTTGTCCAAACAAACTTTATACACTTACTGTATTAAACCCGGTGGTGATAGTATTTGAACCCTGGTTGGATTATTGTTGTTTCTTCTGAAACGGAACAAGGAACTTTAACCTGTATATTTTGACTAACAGACCCCAGTTGCTGGTCCTGTTGAAGTTGGATGAAGACCTGCATGTGAAATATCCCAGGATGCTCACCTTTGCCTCCCAGCTGAAAGCAGGAAAGGGCCTCACCATTGTGGGAACAGTCATACAAGGAAACTTCCTGGATAGCTTTGGTGAACTGCAGGCTGCTGAACAGGTGCCTGAAAGAGCAGTCAAAATTGTACTTGATATACTTTACTCATTGTTAACCATTATATTCTTTCCAGGCTGTTAAAAATATGATGGAAATAGAACGGGTCAAGGGTTTCTGTCAGGTTGTGGTGGCAAATAAGGTGCGAGAAGGCATCGTCCACCTCATCCAGTCCTGTGGTCTCGGAGGCATGAAGCATAATACTGTGGTCATGGGCTGGCCCTATGGTTGGAGACAGAGTGAGGACCCACGTGCTTGGAAGACCTTCATCAGTAAGCTTTTTTTTACTTAGTACAGTCCTGGTTTATTTGTAATAAGATGTGTCTGTGCTCTTACACATGTATTGCATTTGTCCCTCTCAGACACTGTTCGCTGTGTTACGGCTGCTCATTTGGCTCTGATGGTGCCCAAAAATGTATCGTTCTATCCAAGCAACCACGAGCGCTTCATGGACGGCAACATTGATGTGTGGTGGATTGTCCATGATGGAGGGATGCTGATGTTGCTACCATTCCTGCTGAAACAACATAAAGTAACAAAGAGCTCTTACATTCTAGCCTAAAATTAACAGTGTTTCCACCACCTAACTTTACATTTGTTTTAATTAGGTTTGGAGGAAATGCAAAATGCGCATTTTCACAGTAGCACAAATGGACGACAACAGCATCCAGATGAAAAAAGATCTGGCCACCTTTCTTTACCAGTTAAGAATAGAGGCTGAGGTGGAAGTTGTGGAAATGGTACGTTTTATTTACGACAATAAAAACTACACCTAAACAAAACATTGGCTTGAAGTTCTAAACTTTTAAATTTGTCCTTCAGCATGACAGTGACATCTCAGCATACACATATGAGCGGACATTAATGATGGAGCAGAGATCACAGATGCTGAGGCAAATGAGGCTCTCCACAGCAGAACGACAAAGAGAAGTATGCAGAATTTGCCAGCTTTATCTTTGAAACATTCAATTTGCAAATGTTCTGCGACTTTACCTACCATTCATTTTCTGTCAGGCCCAGCTTGTGAAGGACAGACACTCTTTGGTGCGCATGGGCAGCTTGATATCAGATGAGGAAGAGGAAGTGTTTGAAGTTCCACCAGAGAAGGTCCACATGACATGGACAAAGGAGAAGGTGGAGGCTGAGAGAAGAAACAAGAACAATGCGCCTGAGAACTTTAGGGAGCTGATAAGCCTTAAACCGTGAGTTGCACATATGTATTCTTCACGTTACCAATTCACCCTGGAGAGACCCAGGCAGAAAGAAAGAGAAGCATTAGAGGAGCTTTAACAAACAAGCATATATTTGACGCTCAGAAGGATGAATGGAAGAAGAATGGTGGGCAGTGACAGATAGAAATTGGGGTTGGGACAAGGCTGAGGAGCATGTGAGCTCTGAAGAGGTGGAGGTAGCTGGGGGCGGCAGTTATGTTTTTCAGCTGTATTTACGCTTTGCTCCATTATGTCTTCATAGATTTTGTAATGTAATTTACATGCAATTTTAACGGTTATTTCTTTCTTGCAGCGATCAGTCCAATGTCCGACGAATGCACACAGCCGTGAAGTTGAATGAGGTCATCGTGAACAGGTCACATGATGCTCGATTAGTTCTCCTCAACATGCCGGGACCTCCCAGGAACAGCGACGGTGACGAGAATTGTATCCTTTGGCTGGACTGAACTACTATGTTTTGTTATATTTATTCTGTTTCATATGAGGTACATGGAACCCAAACTGCTTGGTGTTGTGCGTTTCTTAACCCTGCCCTCAGACATGGAGTTTTTGGAGGTGCTGACCGAAGGGCTGGAGAGAGTATTACTGGTCAGAGGCGGAGGTCGCGAGGTCATCACTATCTACTCATGACCAGCCCACTTCCTTTTGGAACAGATTGCATTCTGCCTGAGCTGCTGTGGAATTTAAACTGTTGTAGGAAGTAAAGTGATGGGGAATTCATTTTCTTTTTTTAGAATTGAAAACAGCAGTATTCTTCTTTTTCCACTATTTTAACATTTATTGCAAATCAAAGCTATCCTGGCATTTCAGAAATGAAATCATATTTTGATCAATGACGCAACTATCAACAGTATTATAAAGTTCCATATAAAAGGACCAGTGTTTCACCATTTTGTAGTGATAATTTATCACTTGTAGTGTCACATGAACGCATTTGAATTTGAAAGCACACTTTTTTATTTATTTATTTATTTTTCTATAAACTGTTCCCTGGACATTGCAAATGTTATTGTAAATATTATATGTAATAATGATTCATAGTTTTACTGACATGCTTGCTTGACATGGCCTTCCATATGTGGAAGCTACAAAATAGCATCTAATCAAGATATGTTTATTAACCATGTTAATTTCTATGTCAAAAATACAGTCTTGAGAATTTGTATGTTATTGTTTTCCTTTTTAAATTAATTCTTTTTTGAAACACACATGAACTGCAGCTGCACTACAAAATTTAAGGGTGGACTATATTTTAATCAATTGATTACCACACACATTAACACATTTACATTTGAATTTACATTTAAATTGGAAGCTATAGTAGTTTGTAGGTCATTACAGTAAAGATAGAGTCAAAAGAAGTGGGACTGCAGATAAAATAGTGTGCAGAGCAGATAGTACATTTTGATCAGATGAAACATGTGACACAGAGGGAGGGCCGGCTGAGCGTGGGTGCTTCAGCTCCAGTCTGCAGGGGTTCAGCACTTCCTCCTTGCTGATCTGCATCTCACTGGGAGGTTCCATGATCATTTTGTCACGCACCTGTTGAAATATTTTAAATATTGACATGTAGGCTTTTTTTCCTCAAATGGTTAAATGCATAATAAAGCTTTCCACCATTTCCACAGCATCAAAAACTCTCAAAAAGTTCTGACGAAGAACGTTTGCCAATTCATGTTCAGTCCAGTTTCTTTGCAGTAATTCCTGGATCAAGGCAGGGTACTTTGATACATCCTCTAACCCCTGAGGAAAGCTGAAAATAATAAGACAAACACACATCCAGCCCTTTAGCCATTACATATGCTCAAATAATAATGATTATAAAAAGGTTGTTATAATGCATGTTTTTAATACATTTTTGTTGTTGAGTTTCTGTGTTCATACCTTTCAGCCCCCTCAAAGTCGCTACCAATTCCTATTGAATCTGCACCAATTACCATCTTAATATGATCAAAATGATCTGCAAGAAAATTTTAAGACACAAATGAATACAGCTCTGCAATAATTCAAAATATAAATAAACAAAGCTTTCTCACCAGCCACAATAGATATGTTTGCCTCCTTCTTACAGGAAATGAAATTGGAATGAAAATTGACCATAATCAGACCCTGGTTGTTTTTCTGAAATATAATTTCATCATAGTACATCAGTGGTTGAGAATATGTAGGGGGAATAAAGTTTTCTTCTAATTTTTGGTAAATTTTTGTTTTTAATTTATCAGGGCAATAAATCCAAAATGCTGTTCTGCCAAGAACAGAAGAGAAGAGGAATTATTCATTCATTAATTCATTCATACAGTATCAGCGCTATCCATTAGGACTATTTGCTATTTGTTGCTATGAGGGCAAGAGCAATTTGAGTATCCAACTAATACCACTGACATGGACTCAATGAATCAATGCAATAAAAAGCTTTTTTCAAACGCATGATTGTCAGCTTTGTTTTCTTACCAGTTTTTTTAACAGCCAATCTGGTACATTACGGCCATTGCTACACATACTATATGAAGACGAATGGCTGAAAATGACAGGTGCCTTTGAAAGTTCTATCACTGCTTGAGCTGTTCCCCATGAAGTGTGGGAGAGGTCTATGATCATGCCCAGACGGTTCATCTCCTTCACTACAGCCTAATAACATAAACACATATTTATTGTATCAAAGGTATTTATTTGGCACAAGAGACATGTTAACTTACTCTTCCGAAAGATGTCAAACTGTTATTCTGTCTTTGATAAAAATGGTAAAGCTTTGACGATGATTCTGCCCTGTGTATAATAAAGAGCACTGTTTTCAGAAACATAGCATAGATGTACTTATGGAACTATTTTGCATGGATATGTAAATATATTAAAAAACATTGCAAAGCAGGACTTTGTACAATAGTTTAATTTAGTTATAAACATTTTTTTTATTGTTATGTTTTTATGTACTTACTTGCGACATGGTGAGAATGATATAAGAATAATATGCAGTTTTGTTTTCATCAGATTAGTCCAACAGAAGTATAGAGATTAAACACATTACCATGGTGTGTTGCATGTGTGTGTGAGAGCCATGGACCGAACCCCGAGTTGGTAAAACATCCGCAGGGCTGGCAGGCTGCTGTCTATGGAGTGACCTCCCTCGATACTCAGCATGAAGGCTATGGTGCGTTTGTGATGGGACTTTCTTAGTTCTACATTGACAAAAGATTGATCAGCTATAAATGAGTATCACGTCATTACAAATATGACAAATGTAATATAAAAATGTTGACCCTGGGTGGATGTGACCAGCTCAAATTCTTTATACATTGTGCACACGCGTCTGAGCACATCTATTTGTTCCAGTGTGAGCCTCACAGCATCTTTCTCCTGAGCCCCACACAGCACGTACACGGAAAACATCTAGCAATAAAAGAAGCATTTAGAACATCTAAAACTAACAACTATGATGCACTTTATATCAAATTATATTTTAAAAAATATATGTGATTGTTACCTGTGCCTGGACATGACCAGCACGGAAACGGTTGATGTCAGTTGCAATTTTGCCCATGTTATGCAAGTCAATTTTGCTCACATTGTTATTATAGAGTTTTCTCAGCTGAAGAGCAAGATCATTGTGACTGACAAGATACAAATGATTTTTATTAGATTAGTTTGTGTATTTTTCAAGAGAGAAAATGTTTCTTGTTGAAGATCTTACCCATCAATAAGAGGGTATTTAGACATAAGATCTCTCACTCTTTCTTCTTCTGAATTGCCAGAAATCGAGGTGCACAGGGACAAAAGGATGATGCACTGCAACTGGGACATGACTCCACAGCTGCAACCGTATAGAGTTAAATCTTACAAAGAAAAAGGCAATCATGTTTCAAACGTGATCCAAACGCCACCTCTGACCAAATTCTTGCAGAGATAAACTTGAAGTGAAAGGATTTAACAATAAAAAAAAATCAATACCAAATCAATATCGAAACATTTCATTGACAGTTTCACAATAAGCCCCAAAAAAAAACTATTGCTTTTGGCGTTCACTTACCGCTGGCTTGTTGAAAAGGTTTGCCGTCTACTTCACTGCACCACTGGACACACACTGCGAACTTTCCATCTGCGTGTAAGTGTGCGTGCGTGCGTTTCCTGCCACAGTATATTTAACCTATGTTTGGTAAAACTTATCCTCATTTCAGTCAGGCTCAAAAGCATTCAGTTGCTCGCTGATGCCATCTTCTGGTGAAATTATTCACTTCACTATTTGCCTATATGTTTTTTTTCCTGTTACACTGAAATATATCTCTTTTTAAATTATTTGTCTGTATAATTTTCTACAGAATAATGTATTGAAACTAGAATGTGCTAAATGTATTAATCACATTAGCAGTTTTCAACCAACATTTGAGTTGACCTACTTAAAATCGAATAGCCTATGACAACTAATTCATGCATTTACTAAACTGACATGTATGGCAATCAGTGGCGACGGGCTCGTAACCCCTCAGCCATACGCATAGGGCCCATTCATTAGGAAATCCCACTTTTACCAGCAAGTGCTATGAAAATGACCTTCACTATGATGCTCTGTTTCTCTGTCTCTCTGATCTAATTGCTGAGTGCAAACTCTCATGAAACTGACTCTTTTAAGTGATCTCCCTGAGACTCTTTCCTCCGCGCTCCCTGCGCAGTGCGCGCCACAGCAGGAGGAACAGAGCTGCAGCTCTTTATGTCAGTGTGCAGGGCAGAGGAGGAAACAGAGACACATGATATGACCTTTAGACAGAGGAGAGTTTTAGCTCTTTGTGGGTTTTTATTTCGTCCCAATCCGTTCAAGGAGCATTTAAATACAAAGCACTAAAAGTTTCAACTTGTAAATTATGTTAAATACGGAGGATTATTTCACCGCGAGTCTAATTGGCGCTCGCGAACGGCAGCGCGTGGACCTTTTTGATTGTTTCATTCACCTTTTACTGTCTGTAATATGATTAAATCAGGCCTTTATTTAGTACATGTCACAACTGTAGTGTTGGATTACTTGGTTAATGGAATGAGAAGGGAAATGAGGACAGAGCAGCAGAAGAGCAGGAGGAGAGAACAGGCTTCAGAATGTGATCATGGCATCTATATTGTCCCCCAAAGTTATGAAAGTAATACAATTTAACATTCAGCTGTATTGAATGGAGAATCAGCAGTATTATGTTTTATCAATGACTGTTCTGATTTTTTTTTCCTGATTATGAGACATTGTTTTTGAAAAACAAGATGGTCTCACTTTCATCCACAAAGTATCTGTGGACCAAACCTGAGTATTGAGATTTATCCTACTTTAACCCTACCCATCAGGTGGCACCTCCTGATAATAGCCTGTCCTGTGTATCTATTAGTTTGCACTATTTGAAGTTTCACAGCTCTGTAATGGGCCATAGAAATCCTATTGTTTGGTGGCTGCAGCTCCCTCATCACTGAGTACCTGATTAGCATCTGACTGGTCTGAGCTGAGCTTAAAGAGGTATTCTCATTTTTGTTTAACAAAAATAGCCTCCTTACCAAACAACCGTTAAATATCTAGTGTTTGTGAGGCTCTGTATAAAGCACAGGCTGAATATTCATGTCTGAGAGAAGTGCACAGGAGAAAGAGAGGCTGTAAGCGGAAGACCACATGGACCAGAGACTGTTGGGAATATAAACCTATGATATTATACTTGGGCTTACATGGTTCAGCTGTATGTTGCTTTGTAGTTTCTAAAATGCACTAGAATATAGCAAATTGCATACAGTTTGCACAAAAATGTCCTGGGGCTGCCCAGACACCCTGATGCACATATACAGGCAATAATGTGAAGGGTTAGGACATATAATGCCTCGCATTCACTTTATTCAATTCAAATATCAATGGAAATTGCTGTTTACAATGTAAAAACATTGCAAATTTAATTTTTGCCCACTTAAAACTGATTCAGCAGCTGTCAGTTTGCCAATGCAGGCAAAGAGCGCTGCATTTTGGGCTAGCTGAAGTATTTTTAAAGAGGCATGGCCCAGCTCAAAGTACAAAGAATTACAGAAGTCACTGAGGTTGTTTGGCAGGCTCCTCCGTGAATGAGATCCGTCCTGTTCTAAAGTCTCTGGATGTTGTAGAACTGTCTCCCCGTTGGGGACCGTACCTCTGGATTGAAAGAACGGGTGATCCCTTTGTTTAAGAAGGGTGGAGGAGGGTGTGTTCCAACTACAGAGGTATCACACCCCTCAGCCTCACCGTTGGAAAATATATAAAGGGCAAGCACCGTAGGGTCAATTCCTGGGTACTGGAGAGGAGAATCTGACCGATAATGGAACCTCAGTTTCAGGAGGAGCTGTCGTGGAACACCGGACCAGCTCTTTACACTATTGGGTGCCCTTGGGTTCATGGGGTTCATGAGGGCTTACCCAACCAGTCCACTCGTGCTGTCAAGTGTGAGCTGTGTGGTGGCCCAATCACAGGGCAGCATTGTAGTTTGGTAAATCCAAGTCAAAAGGACGAAACAAACATGGCAACACCTACAAACCTAAGCTGTTTCCCAAAGCCTAGGGGCATTGCTCTACCTTGGTCTGATCTGGGTGTTACAACGTTCATGTCCACCAGAGGCATGTGTCCTCCGTTTGGTTAGCATTAGGCTTATTAACCAAGGATACATTGATGTAGCCTTCACTGCTTTGAATTGGTGAGTTTACCCGTAATGCACCATGATCATTTTAGAAGATCAAGAGGATAGATTTGAATTGCTTTTGAATCAACTTAAGTTTAAAACATACACACAAATTTTGACCTCCCCACCATTTTTTTTCAAATGATAAGAACAACATTAAATAATAAGTCCCCCTCCCCAGAAAGACCTCACCGCCGCAATATGTGCCCCCAGAATACTTGTGACCCCCCAGAATATATGTGACCCCCTGAATACATGTGACCCCCCCAGAAGATCCGAAAGGTTTAATTGCCAGGATTAAAAACTAGCAACTTGCTTTGGCATTTAGGTGCAACATACAACATTGAATAATAATAGTTGGAAAATATATAAAGGGCATGCTAAAAATTTTTAAGTTACAAATAAAATACAATAAAATAGACTTGAAAAAAAAAAGTGGCCCCCCCCCCCAGAATACATGTGACCCCCCAGAATATATGTGACCATCACGCTACCATATGCATGCATTTTAATTTACATTTGTGTGACTGTGGCGCTGCTGCTAAAGCCTGGAGGACAAATGACTTGGATTGGAATTAACTGATTTTGGGGGAACCAATTTAAGATGCAAGGCAAGGCAAGGCTTTGGGAATCACGCATACTTTGGCCTGTTTTAGCAGATTGATTTACTGACTTTTTTAAAATTTATTTTTTATAATCATAGAAGCACTTTGTGTATTTGAGGACGGGGAAGAAGTCTGTGCTTTTCTCTGACTGGATTTAACAACAGTTAGATTTTTCGGCCTTGACCATATCAGGTTCAAATATTCTCCATGATGTGAAGCCTTTTCCCAGCTGCTTTTGGCAAGAGCCTGTCCAGATTGATATTATGTACAACTCAAACTGGGGTGAGCCAGGTTAGCCTCCTTCTAAATATGCACAAACGATAGGCAGGACGTTTTGATTCAAGTTATTCTACCACAATAACCACAATAAGATAATTGCTTTGTGATAAAGACCTGAAATAAATGTCTCTAGCCTTTTTATGCGGTGACTTTTGTCTGGAAAGCTCACTTTTGTGCTCTGTGGTATGTGGTAAGTATGCAGCCCACAGTGAAAAAAGGTTAGACACCCCTGGTCAAGATGAAAACTTTTTTTTCTCTTTTTTCTGATTTACATAAAAATGTTTTTCGCGATTTCTTTTTTTTTTTTCTCAATATGGGTTCAAGAGTTCCCAATGTAAAAAAATATTTCATTTTCTCCTCAATGTTGGGAAGCTAAAAACAAGAATCAAGACTTGAATACAGATAATCTATTTAATAAGATTTTTTCAAAAGAGCTCTCTACTTAAATGTAACTTTTATTCCATTTCAATCTGGCCAATAAATTATGCAATTTAACCCTCTCGACTAGACAAAAACAGGTGCCACATGGACATTTATAATGTGGAATCCGATACTGCTAAATGTTGATTATGTAAAGAATATCCTCTGATCAGGTACCAGTAAACATTTCACACCTAAAATATTTCATATAGACATATCTCTTCTCGATATGTGTGCTCTGAAATGGAGAGAGTACACAGGTGTCACAGCTCACACTTGGGTGCGGTCGTGTCGAAGACTATGCTTTCTGCCATAGGAGCTGGTGGTAGTATTTAAGTACGGAAAACTATTGTTTAAGAGTTGGGATGCCATTTACATCAATATTTTTCAAATGCATATATTTGAGATAATATACGGTATTTTTGACTTTTGTGATATAAATGTGTTTTAGTGATTTTCTCTCTTCTTCTTATGTCAGGACCAGAGAAGTGTAGGTAACAGAAGCCAATCACCAATCACTCTCTCACACATTGTCACACATGCATGGTGGCTGAAGTGTATTGCTCAAAGACACACAGGCAGTATAAACTGGTCATAGCAGAGATCAATTGCCAACTGCCTTCATCATAGAACAAGAACTCTATCACCTTACCCATTGTCATCCCAGGCATTCATTTGTATAGAACAATCAATAAACAACGGAGTAAACTAAGAACAGTTTACTTCAGTTTAGTCTTTATTTGAAGGAAGAATGTACAGAGACATGTATTACATAATAAAACAGAGATGTTCTAAATTGTTTCCATGTAGTCCCAGCCATAGTGCCGATGGCAAGAATGTAGTGATCTTAGTAGCTGCTGCAGTCCAATAAACAAAATACACTTCTTTGAACACCCACCAGAGGGCAGCAGCATTCTGGACAAGTTCCCCCCCCCATTATATATGGATATGATTGTGAACCAAAAATGCATGTAAAGAAATATACACATAAAAATTCCAACTAAAATTGCCTTAAATTAAAACTTAAATAATTTTCAAATGTGCTTATTTATTTCCACTTTAGACGTACCATTTTATTGTAAATGATGTTTACCCAAATGCTAAGTGTCTGCAAAGTCAATGGGATAATCTGCAATGTCTTCCACGAGGCAGCTGGGGACATTTTGTTTCACTGAACTTTCTCATTTCTTGTGCCCTGGATGCTGGCAGCCCTGTAGTCAGCATTCATTATCGCCACTTACAGCTTTGACTTAAGCACGGCAATTACATCCTCAACTGCACTGATTAATCCAACATGGAGGCATTTCACAAAAAGACATTTTCAAGACACTTACCAGGGAGTAGCTGGGGCACGGCTTGTTTATGCTGATAGACCAGCCAGTCATATTGCAAATAATATGTTTTCACTGGCTGCTTAAGTGCTCTCCCAACCTCTTGTGTACACTGCAGAGAAAACAATGGACCATTGAGGGGAGTGATTAATTTGGCCTTTTTTTCTTTTGACGTATATGGAAGTGTGTCTTGTCTCATGTTAAATATTGCAGTTTTCTGTTGTTGGTTAACATCTTCACTGCTCCCCACTTAACTGCTTAACCTTTTCTATTCTCTTGCAGCAATCACATAATCAATCACTGTCCCATTACTTGACACAGGCAGACAAAGTGTATTGAGAGTGAGAAAAAGCAAGAGGAATGCTGACGTGAGAAGGGCTAACACAGGCAAAAAACATAGCCCCAGTAAATATTCAATTTAAAGGATTCCTAGATAAGGCGGGTTGAAAAATTGAGGCAGCACCCATTCTTCTAGATAAGAGAAGACGGAGCCATCTGGAGGCTGGGAGATAGCGAACTCCCACGCCATCCCGAGACCTCACTCTCATCTGCAGCAGCAGCAGAGAGGGGAGAAAGTGAGTGCCAACACTTTCATTATGTTAACTTCAAAATGAATTCATTCACATTCACAGCATGCACTTATTGGCTTTGGTAAACAGGAGGTTACTCCTTTGTCCACCACAATAGACAGCAATAGGCCTAATTGGTCAAACTGAGCAGAATGTTACAACAATGGGTTTAAAATGTATAAATTAGAAAATGTATAAAATACTGATAAAGAAGTTAATGTTGTCTAACAGAACTGGCCAATAATAACCAAAATCTTTGTAGGTAAAAAAATATGAATCTCAACTAAGGCCCAATGATAACCAATATTTACAAGGATGGTTATAGGATACACAGGAAATGCCATATGTTGATTTGAAAATGTGAAAAAAGTAAAATGTATTCCCCTTTCACTCACATCATTCAAAATATTTGTTGTGAAATTGTAGGTACAGGCTTAAAGTTGGTTTGTTACTGAATAAGTCATGCTGATTTGAAAAAAACTAAGAGGCAGCAAAAAATCAATACGTAAATAAAAGGTATTTAAAATAAATACCCAGATTATTTCACTATGTCAGCACACAGTGAAATGCTCTATGTATTTATTTATATCTATAATCTATTTCATCTATTTAATTTATTTTATTGACCTGCCCTTTTAAAACGAAATATTTCATCACCTTTTGTGATTTTGGTTGCATTAAAATACAATTAACACGAATTATGAAAAAACAAACAAATACTTGGCATTTCATATTTTGGGCCATGCAGAGAACAGATACGTTTTCTCTCATTGGATTAAATGAAGCAGAAAAGTCATTGTGCAGCTGGTTAAAGATGCACACACAGTCACAGTCTGGCCTGGATCCCCTCCTAATCAACCTTGACTTGAAAACAAACATTATCGGCTAGAGAAAGGCACTGGTAAATAACCTTCCTCACCTTCTAATGCACTTTGTCGACTCCTACACTGAACCATTTCATGCCAGTCACATTGGATTTGGCTGTGGGATAATACTTTTGTCACTACATTTTATCTGTTCTCTCACTCAGGTATGTAACGCTGCTATCCCCAATTACCTTCTCCTGCATTTTTGCACTTGGCTCGGGATCCTTTCTACTCGATTGGAAATTTACTTACAGCGTCACTATCTCTTTGAACCGCATCTAGCTGCCCCATGGGCTCCTGTGTAAAAAGCTGTTAACTGTGTGATAACAATGACCCACAGTGATAACCTTCCAGACTTGAGGACACACAGTTCGTTGCATGCTGCTGCAGTTGCAGCGTTTCTTATTCAACCTTGGATGCTCTGCTATACTGTGATGTCCTTAATGGGATAGAGAGGGAGGCTAATCACTCTGTGTGGCACCTGACCATTATATAAAATAGTTCTGTGGTAGATCAGGAGAAGCCTTAGCATTCCCTTCAAGCGTATTGTCACTTTGATTAATATAGCAAAGGAGGGCAACATCTGCTTTTGGAGATTTTCATTAAGATCAATGGTAAGGCTGCAGACAAGAGTTAGCGAGTCTAATTTATTATACCCTGAAGTCAGAGCGGATGAGATGGTAACAGTCCTACAGGATTTTGAACATTGTACTTATAGTTTTTTCTTAAATTATTTGGTGTATTTAGGTGTGTTTTTTATTTTGGAAATTCTATAAGCATTTTTCTAATCCCTTTTTAAACATTCAAATAAAGTAAATCAGACCAATTAAAAAAAATCTTAAGCAAGTAGTTGGGTTGTGTCCAATTGCTCCATACAAAATCACATTTATTTATTCAAATTAGTTTGCGGAGGAATTTGTTTTTTTTTTTATAATGAATGAACATCCCTATGGTCAAACTGTTGTAATAAAATATCTTCTGACACAAGTCATTTTATGTTGATAGAAGAAATCAGATCAACACTATGGGAAATATGTGATGTATAAAAGTGGTTGCCTCAAGACTTACCCTCATTATTAGACTGAAGGGTGGATTTTTACAGGTGGGTTGTTTGAAAAGGATCTCATGGTTGACTTGCGTTGTATTTTGTAGGATAGTATTTGAGAGTTTATCTAGTTTTCTAGACCTAGTTTTAATCCTTTTCCTCACTGTGTTGTGCAATGCTATGCTGCTATCTTAATGATAATCTTAGCCTGTATTTTTGCCTTGGGCGTTTCTGTCAGCCCGTGGTGGTTACAGGGAGCGGCGCCTTATCAACAGCTTTGTCATTAAATCAGCTTTTCTACAGACAAATTTCACTGCCATTATCACACCATCAACGCACTGATTTACTTTAGTCGGTTCAATCAAAGCTTTGCCAATGGAGTGTGGAAGTTGGGAAGATTAAATACAAAATAAAATGGCTGACGGAGAAAGACAATATTTAATTTGTTTTTGTAATCAGACATGAAATTATTTGCATTTGCATTTATTTTTATCAATGGCTTGTTTTTGATGCTCTCAGAAGCTACATAGTAAAGATGGAAGGGCCAATGTCTTTCACAAGAAGCAACCAGAAATCTGTTACCCGAGACTTTCATGGTCTTTTCTTTTATCAATGTGAAAAACGCATTGAATGAAAATGTCAGTTTTGATATGTGATGTAGGACGTCCCAAGAAAAACATCCCTTGAAATGCTATTGAGTCAAGCTTCAAAATGGTCCATATGCCCTCCAGTAGTTCTTCTTGGAGTGCACAGTTCTATCTGAGTGAATGTTCTGATTGTCTCAGCATTGTGCTTGAGCGGAGGGCAGCTCCAAATGAACTCCTTCTGATTCAATCCTCTCCACTGTTTGACACAAGTTCAGCCTGCAGTCTCAAAGGGGGGAGCGCTGCCCGAGCCCCTTCCCCCAGACACACTCTTTTACCAGGGGGGGAAGCAGTGCTGTATGGCAAAGGTCCTGCAGGCCTTTTACATGCTGCTGACGGTGACGAATCTAACCCCTCTCTCTCCTCCCAAAGCGCACTCTGAGCCTCCGGAGGTTGGTAGCCAGGTTCCGTTGGGTCAAGTTGGTCTTTGGATAGCAGAATGCTGATGGAGGGAACTGACCTGTGCACTGTCATCTCAGACGCCCCCCCTTCGCTGTTCTCCCACACCTCTTTAACTGTCTTGTAGCGCAGTTTGGTGAGCTGGTGAAGGGACCCAACTTTCCGCTTCATGATCTCAGCACAAGTGATGGTTTTGGTAACTGCTCGGCCCGACCCGCTGAAGACCACCTGCCTTAGACCTCTGGCGCTGCCTTCAGTTCCGCTTGCCCCCTTCTCGCCTTGCATACGAGCCATGGCAAACCCCATTAGGTTACGGATTTTGCTGCCCTCCTTCACGCGCATCTCCAACACTCCGGAGGGCAGTCCTGGAAACGGGCTGGGGCTGTCCTCTTCACTTCGACAGACTTTTTTGAAGCCTTCTTGTCCTAGTTTGACAGCAGGAGGTGGGGCAATTTGTGGCATTGGTTTTGGTGGGATTGGAACACTGTTGACCACGGGTGTCGGGACAGGAGTGTTGTAGGTTTGACCCTGGTACACAGAGTACATTGCCATGCTTCCACTATTCTGTATTTGCATTTGTCTATTAACATCCAGTCCTGCGTATATCCCGGAATTTTCCCGGCTTAGGTATGGGCTGTGGGCACTGGCCACTTGGCACCCTGTGAACATGTTTACGAACTATAAAAGTCTCATTCCATGCAGAGATACAGCTCACCAAATATTCTGTGACATTTTTCCTTCCTTCCAGTCAACAGTGGTAAAGTTTTAAAGACTTCATAAGAAATATTCCCCAGTCCCCAGGAGCACTATCAGAGGAGCCTTTAATGTTTCCTCTCCGTAAGAGCTGGAGAAATAAGATAAACGCCGGGCTGTTGAATTAACAGCACTGTTGGGACAAAGACCATCTCAATTTCAGTACACAAATGCCGAGTGGGAAAGTAGCCTGGTGACAGATAAAACAAAAAGTGCATTCAGTTATACATCATATTAACACCAGTCACACATTTCAAAAGTATTGACACAACAATGTTCCTCTTTAAAACTTTATTTAAAACATGTGAAAGCAATACAATTCAAGTCTTTACCTTATTCTCTGAGGCTCCTTCTGCGGTGACATAGCTGCATCTTCTGAACATGTTTCGTCAACTGAAAATGAATCCTTTGCTTTGACCCAGCTGTGAAAGTTGCAGCTTTTGTGCTTCTGGATGTTTTACTCCAGAATGGGTACAGCTGTGTCTCCTCTTCTTTTTCTCATCCTAGCAGTGCAGTTGAGTCCACTGGAGTTTGGCACCTGGGGCGTCATCCCTGGAGCACTGTCCTTCTCTGCTGTGTTGCCCTGGGAAGTGTGTTCTGTTTCCTCCATAGAGACATAAGGGACAGAAGCTGCCTCACTAATGCTCACAGGAGGAGTGTCAGTGTGGTTGAGGCAGAGCATGAGGGAGAGTGGAGACAGCCCTCTTAAAGGCACCGGTCTCTTCATCCTTTACAACAATGCACTCCCTCCCACAATTATACGGAGAGCAAAAGAGGAGAAGTGGGTAGGGCCATGTCCCTTTAAAACAGAGAGCCCAGATCCCCGGCAACTTTGTCAGTCTCTTTAGAGGACGTTCTAGTGTGCAATGTACATGACTGATTAAACTCGAATTCGGAAATAGAGATTCAGTCAACCTTTAAAAATGCATTTTCAGCCATGAAACAGTGAATTAAATTAGCTGGGCTTATAATTGAAAACATCCTTCAAAGAGCCAGTGAAAGTCAGCGGCATTAAATTGCACTGTAGTTACCCTTTATCCTATTAGATGTTTGCGACCATTACGATTTACATAATGCGGCATTAATAGCTTCATTGTGGAGGCAATCAAGTGGCGCGGTGAGAATGCTGTCTCTTAACGCATGGATTGCTATAATGTTTCAAAAGCTGGAGAGTTCTCGCGATCAAGGACACAAGGGCCCCAAAAAACCACAGAAGCATGACTTCTATGTTCAGGGCGCTATATTAATGCTGACTGTCTTCATTAGGCTGTCATATCTGTGTAGGTGAAGGAGATGGGGTTGACAGCTGCGGTAATAAGTATCTTAATGGGCTTTCCATCACCAGTGGAGGGCGCTGCATGGTCCAGGGCCTGCCCCAGACAGCTGTGGCACTGCCCGTTCAGCCCAGCCTGGCGGTGGACAGGTGGATTTGTTTTGGAGTGTGACTGACAGATGGGAGAATAGGTAAAGACAGACCAGTGAGGCTGAACCTATGAGGCCAGAAGAGAGAGTCAGACAAGCCCTAACTACTCTTTGCTCGGTATCTGTGATGCCCTGCTTTGCACAAACAATTAACTCAAGGTGGCTCAATCCCAACTGTGTACAGCCATTACACCCATATTCTTTAAACTTAATATGTCTTATTCTTGTCAGATTCACATTGACGTTTAGCAAGAACATATAAAAAATGAATGTGATTAATGACTCATCATCATACTGAAAGAAATACTGTACAAATAAATACATTTAAACACAAAATGTTTTAATGTTGTTATGTGTAGGAAGAATTTAAGGCTGTATTCTGTATGCTAAGTAAGAAATTTAACTGACTGGCAGGGCCGTCTTAAGACATCAGTAAGCCCCGGGGCTGAGAGATCCTGAAGGCCCACTTCACACACGTTTTTAGAGGTTAAAAATGAATATTGAAATAATACATCACTAATCACTAAACTGAGATATTTGTCATTACATTCAACAAACAAAACAAACCTTTTGCAGTGCGGTTTTGATTATATTTTAATGCATACGCAATACACTCTGTAAGCACCCAAACTATTGTGTTGAAGCTGCTGACTGGCCTATCTTGATCTTATGGGTTTGTTTATATGATATGCATGCAATTTAATGCATATTTCATTATTGTCACACTTTTGCATTCTCATACTCAGACAAAGTTTTCTCTCCATCTGGTATTGTTCTTGCTTAAACCGGATCAAGTTCTACGATATCCCAATTTGATAAAAAATGTACATCAAATATATTATATTAGTGTTTTGTGTTGTAAACTGTGCCCTTTACGAGAGCATGACTGTATAATAGATAATAACGATCACTTCATAATAAATGAATCTTCTTTTGTCTACAGCAACTCAACTGCATGTTGAAGTGGTCCTAAATATCTATGATTGCTTGTGTTTTTTGTAAGTTAAGGATGAGACAGGAGCAGGAGAAGACCAGAGAGGGGGAGGGTCTGTAGCTCACACTAGCAAAGTGATCATTCTGTTGTTTGGAAGAAATTACCCTCATCAGTCATACGGAGATGCACAGCTGCCTAAGGGGATCTGGTAATGTTACTGCATAATAAACTGTGTTAGTGTTAGTGTGTATGTGTGTGTGTGTATGTGTGCGTGTGCGTGTATATGTGTAGGGGGAGAGCAAGCAGAAGGTGACAGAAGTTTGACTTAACAACTAAGAGGTTAGAATTGATGTGGTGTAATCATCCCTCTTTACAACCCAAAATTGGCACCTTATTTAGTGCTTTTCTGCTCCAACCCAAAGACTCCTCACTCACAACATCTGATAGATTAAACTGTTTATTTGAAATGCTGTTGTCCAAACATTCTGCCTCTCCATTGCAGTGCGAACGATTCTCCAGATAGCAGTGTAAAACCATCACGTTTTATGGAGGGCCTCGTATTGACCTTTTTGAGTGGAGCGCTTTTTTCTTTAAGTGGCTTCGTTTAATGATGGGTAAAGGCAGCGGCGCTCATGCCTGGCCTCACACCTCCTCCACACAAGTGTCTCTTGTTTTGTAGCTTTCCAAGCACTTACTCCTCACTCTATCTGACCCCGACAGGCACCAGTGATAGTCAGGCATTCTCTTCATTCGACCGCCAGCTCAGCTTTTATTCCTGCCCACCTCAACCTTTAAGAGTTTTCTTTTTTTTTGAAAGAGAGAGACTGACAAATTGCAGTAGTCCTTTCTTGACTTTGCAGTACACTTTAAAACTCTAAAGTGGTTGTGAGTCCTTGGCACAGTTTGACAATTGTTTGTTTTAAGCCTACATGAGGGTATTGTCACAGATGCACCTTACAGTGACAGCCGGTTGCTCACTTTACGTTAACCGCAATGTCTTCACGGTCATCAACCAACAGTGGCCTGGAGACTGTCATTTCACTCAGTGTGCCTGCTAGCCTGCAGCGTGGTTCTGCCCCACAAACTCACAGCCGGGCTTGGGGGGTGCGGACCAACATAGACGTGCATATGCGCCCGCAGAGAGGCACACACACACACACACACACACACAAAACCATACACTCAGCATAAGGCAGGCTGTTGGAGCAATTACAGAAACATGGCAGAACACGATGAAGCAAACCCACTATCAGAGGGAAATAGAGTGAGCTGAGAAAAAAATGATGACGCCATTAATAACAGTGAAGCTCGGAGGTTAGGGAGGAGGAGGGGGTGACCCTTTGGTGATTTCTCTGTGACAGCACTTTGAGGGGCAAATGGTCCTGTTTGTATTACATATTTGGACATTTAAATGGCTCCATTTTACATCATCATTGTGGTCTTCAAGAAACGCAATGTTCCAAATGTGTAGAATGATGCTTTTACTGACATTCTTGCATCTGTTATTTTGATCAATGACAGGTTAAATGTGCGTTGTTTTCAACTGTGAGCGTCTGGCTATTCATTTCCAGTGTCTTTATCCTCAGCCCAGCAATGTGTCATACAGAGGAAAGGAACACTTTTCAAAGCATCCATAAAAGAAGGATGGGGTGAAAAGGAAAGGAACAAAAAATACTGTTGTGGGTGATAGAAGCGGTGGCGCAGTATAAAGCTGTTGAAACATTTCTGGCGCAAAACATATGGCAATTCATGATTTATGGTGCCTGCCTGTGAACATGATGACTTCAGCTTTCAAAACGAAACAATTTTACAGAGCTGTCACTGTCATTCTTCATACAGCAGTAATGGCACATGCATTGTCTATGTAAGACTTGCTGGGGACTTTTTGATAAGCAAACAGAATTCCTTGGAGCAAGCTATACTTTCTGCTATGAGTTGCAAATACCCGAAATAGCTGATCTTTAGATACTGTACAGGGATTCAGTTTGGTTGATGGGTTTGCTTAAAGTTATATAGGGCGGTGCTGGTCTAGCCTGGGTTCCAGACCGACTTTCCCTGTATTTTCTAATACAAAAGATCTCACAGGTCCACTACTTCCTCCCTTGCATTTGAAGCCAAACTCAGACGGAGCTGTGCAATCAGAAAAGTTCATTTCTATGATGCATGGGATACAAATAACATCATTTGTTTTATATTTAGAACAAATTCAAATGAGTTTTACCTCTGTTTAACACCGTTTAATGCTTTATTCATAATTATGCATCAT
Organism: Chaenogobius annularis; assembly: GCA_015082035.1. Taxonomy (NCBI): domain Eukaryota; kingdom Metazoa; phylum Chordata; class Actinopteri; order Gobiiformes; family Gobiidae; genus Chaenogobius; species Chaenogobius annularis. The sequence continues at coordinate 116,323 of BJKM01000600.1, read as the reverse complement.
TCTGAACTTTTTCTCAGTCCTCTGTGTTTTGTTGTTGTCTTTTTTTTTTTACATATGTTTCATGATTCGATAATCCATTTGTCAATTACACCCATGTAAATTCCAGACGCTAAGGCTGGGGGCCAGATTATGTTTCTACTGGAAAAGTGTGTAGTCTTGGCTTGCCAGGCAATTGTTGGACTACAGTCTTGTTCATGGTGGCTGAAAGTAGCAGTCGAAAGAATATTTTACCATCAGAACCAGACTGTCCACCCAAATGAAAGCATTTTGTCATCTGTTTGCTAATTATGTCAATTTAATCATTATCCAATTATTTTCACCATTTACAGTTCTATGGCCCAGGCTACAATAATAAAACAATAGAGAAATAATACCCATAATTGTTATTCATTTATTTTCCCCAGCTTTACACCTGTGCAAACAATGCCTTTTTTCTACTTCACACAATCCAAATCATTCATTTGCCCATAAACCAGAGCCTAATTATCAAAGTCACGTAAACCTCAAAAGCAGGTGACCATGCTGCTAAACCTGGTGGCGGACCACTTGAAACTGAAATTATATAGCCATTGATGAATACACCGAGAACACAGCAAGTGCAATTCTGGAGATTATTATCTCTTTACTTTTAAACAAAGAACAGGTGAATTTACAATGCAAACTATAGGCTATTTACACACTGCATCATAATGGTGTGTGGTATTTTAATAGACTATACGGTGTGGCATTCTTCTCGGTCGGACATTAATCTTTTCATTTTATAACTGACAAAAGTTTGTGGGAAAACATAAGTGAACTTTCCAAGATACAATTACATGTCCAAATTTATCCTGTATTTAATTGTACTTGGGAGCAATCATTTTTTGCCCTACAAATCTTTGGTAACGTCATACTTTACAATAGAGGCATAATTGCAGGAGTTTAATTGCCTGCCAATGCTCTGCTCCCTCTGCCTGCTTGCATTGAAGAGCCCAATAATTAGAAACAGGGAGAAATTAGGTGGCAATTTTGTCTTGGCAATTATCATAATGCAAAAGAAGTGCCATTAGTATTGTTAGCCTCACAGTACATAATCCTTTGACACTGTCAAGTCCCTCTCTAGCTGCTGGGTACAACAACTCTTGATTTCCCTGTAGCCCCTGCACGTCCTCCGTCACTGCTTGAGTCAGCTCCCTCCCTCACGCAAACTGAGAGACGTAGCACATCCACGCCCCGAGTGCTGGAGGATTAGCCGCTACAGTATTAGCAGTCTGCTTCTTTTAAAGGTAGAAAAATTGGGTGTTAATCCTCTTCCGTCATGTCAACCATGAAATTGTATTTGATATAACAAAAAATGAATAAATTTGACACATATTGTACTATAGTGCCACACAGTCATTTAACTCCCCCCTTAATATTAGCAATAACAAAGTTTCACGACTGTGTATGTTTTCATTAATGAACAAAAGCCTTTTTCACCTTTGCAAACAGGCAAGGTCACACAGACTCAGACTGTCTCTTGAGGTACAGTGATGTTGGAGTTGCACATTAGATTTAGACCCCGTAGGCCTACTGATGCTATCAGCAATTAAAACAGTGAGGATTTGGCTCATTTGTTTATTAGCTTTGAGTTGTTAGCAGACCCGCAAGCACAAATCACACCACACCCTACTCGAATAAAGTACAAATTTATGCCGAATTCAGTATTAGACCTATGTGCACTAGAGTTCAGCTGAGAGCAGCATAACATGTGAAATGTGAATGTGGAAATGGTCTTCACTTATTCTGAATTGATGGAAGGAATTTCAGATTGGGCCTTTTCAGTTTGAGTCATCTCAGTATAATATATTTAAGAGTTTCTATAGTTTAAGCATAGAAGAATGAGAGCTGTGAGATTGTGTACATGGTCCAGAGCACATCACTGAGGAAAATAATTCTTTACATGAATTGTACATAACAATTGACCTATTTCATGCATTTCACCTGCTCCCCTCAGTCATGATTGCTTTATACTCATGTGTGATTTACTGTGGTTTATTGTTATTCCATTATCGTTGTTTACACTTTTGGACAATTTCAAATCCAATGTCCCTTTTGATTTCCAAAAGCAATAACAACATGCAAGCATTTATGCGTCCCCCCTTCAGTAATGAGTACAACAAAATTACATTTAGGCACATGTACCGGGCTAACTTTCATTTGCATTTCATTCAGTACCAAATTATAATGATTGGTTTTGTATCTTGTATCACTGTAACCAGCGCAAAGAGTGCGCTGCAGGTAAAGACTGAAATGCCCTTGTACTTTTTATGCATTTTATGTTTCCCTTGGTCCATTACAACTGAACAAAATGTTAACCTACAAACATCTACTAATAGTGACACTGCTGTAAGAGCCATCTTAGGCACAGAGTGTTATCTCAGTGGAAAACAAGAGGTGCTAATACCCGCGTGAGTAATGAGGAGAAAATGACTTTGGGAATCAGGAAGTCCTTCAGCATTAACGCAATACAATTCTCAGTGGCTCCAGAGCAATCAAGCAATGGGATTTACAAAGGATTTTCATTTGGGTGCATTAGCCAAGCTTCTTGTGGCCAGGACGGCACATGATAGCTCCAGCAGGAAGATACGCTCTGATAAGTTTTAGGGTCAACAAGCTGCTGCAGTGAAGATGATAACAGTGTCCTGAATGCACACACTTCATACAACAAAGAGTACCCAGGTAGGACATGGTCAAGCTTAAAGTGCCACTGACAAGTTGGACTACTCATTGAACTAAACTAGAAATCACGGGGCCAAAACTCCTCTAATGTCACTTTGATTTTTTATATATTTTTTGACAAATTAAACTATATGAGAGCACCTTTGTTTTGTTGAACATTTTTTAGAGGGTCAAAAAAGGTGTTTCTTTTGTGTAACTGATAGTGTGATGTCACTTCCTGTAATTTGACCACAAATAGCTACATGATCATTTATATTTACAGGTGAAATTACACCAAATTAAGTCAAAATTAGAAAATACAAAGTTTAAAGCCCCATGTACAAGATAGGCCACTGGTGAATGCAAAGTTTCAAGGTCATGATTTAATCTTTTGGGGCTTTTTTAAATAAAGACGACTTGTATGACCCTTTAAGTCGTTTTTCCTTCATCATTAGCCAGCTCACAATTGTATTATGACTTTGTTTCAGTAATCCTGATCGTCATGCAATTGTGGCTTGAGTGCTCAGAAAAGTGGTTTTTTTCATCCCCATATAGCCCTTTACTTTTTTACAGGCAGTTTACGGACCCAATTCTTCTATCAAGAAGTTTTATATACATTTCGTGGCTTATAACGAAGAAAATGTAATCATGATTTACATTTTGTGTAATCAATCAACTTCATCAATTACAACGTGCTATAATAGTCCAGTGCTTTTTGAGCTTTGGCAAGAGAGACAGGCTCAATAGCAGGATTACTAAACCTTGCACAAACAAAACACAACTCTACATTTTTGATGAAGAAACAAGATTATAAACAGGTTAGTTGGGGTAAATATAGGCCCTTTGAAGTCATGAAATGTGTTGAATAGTTATAGATCCCACTGCACGACAGAAATAAATGTGCTAAACAGGAAAAACATGGCATTAAGGGACAACCTGTATGGATAAGCAATGGGAGGTGAGAGAAATCCGCAGTTTATGCATGTTCCCATAGTATTGAATGGCCAACATAGCGCTTGGAGGAGCATTCTGCTGATGGAATCAAAACCCCTTTTACAGATTCAAATGAGGTGCACTCAGCTGTGATTGGTATTGGAAAAGCATTTGTCGGAACAGCGGCTCACAGAAGGCTTCTTAAATACGAGGCAATCACAGTGTCGAGCGTGCGAGAGACGAGGCGAGAGGTGTGCCCGGACTGCAGAGCGCGGGGAAAAAAGGACAAAGGATTATGATGGTAATAAGCGGTAAACCAAAACAATGTCATCCCCTGATTCTGTACTCTCTCTCTCTATTTTTCTCCCTCCTGTTTCTGTCTTTGTCGCTTAACCCTAAACCCTTCCTAACACCCCCCCTTCACTCTCCGCATCACATATTGACAGGGCCATTTTTCCATGGCGCCTCAGCTACAATTTAAAACTCATTTCTCATTATTTGCGGTGAATCCTCCGCACATACAATTTCTAATCTGTCAGCGAGGCTATGATGGCGGCTCGCAGAAAGTATAGGGACTTTATGCAGATGCCCGACGCTAACTCCTCTACGCAATGTCAACTCCAGCACACCCGACTGGCCTTACTATATTACAGACGTCAGCAAAATCTGCATGCTGTCAACTGGGAACCTTTTGTGCGAATATCTTTTTTCTCTCCTCTTTTATCTGAGCGTGTGCAATTCCAACTCTAGATTTTTTTACATCCCAGTGATAATGTGCCGGCACGGATCAGACAACTCCAATCTTCAAAAAGATACGGCCTTTTGACAAACTGGTGATAGAAAAGAAAAAAAAAAAATCTGCAGGACTGGGCCACAAAGGACAAGGTAGGGGCGGGTGTATTCAGAAGGGAATTGTAGGAGGGACTTTGCAAACCTATAATTTGGCCTATGCAATGAATGGTTGTCAGGGCTTAAGCTACATCCAAATGCGGTGGCAAAGTTGTGTATGGGCAAAAGTGAACAAAAAAGAGCAAGGACGGAAAGAGCTATTATTATGCCAGAAAAAGAAACATTGGCAGCTGGGGATGGGGAAGAATAGAGGAGGAGATTGGGTGGTGGTAGTGGTCTTCGCTCACTTTATCAGTGCCATAGCTCTGTATGTTTTTATTTATTTATTTATTTATTTTCGACCGCCAATCTTTCTGCCCACTGAGTGTTTCTTCCCTCACAAGAGCAAATACACTTGCTCCTTTACTGTGGACAGCTCGGCACAACAGTGAGCACTTTCCCCGCTTTTGCTTTGTCTTCTGTCTTTTTCAACACATCCTATTGAGTATCATAACAACAGGATAAATAGTTAATAATAGATAATAGTTTTTCAAATACAAATGTAACCAACAAGTCATAATGCTAGTTTAAATGCTAGAGCAAATATTCAACCACTCACTGCACTGTCACTTTCTGCACTCAAACTGTAAATCTAACTGTAACTCTTGTGTACATAGAAATGCCTATTTTTATTGTATAGTCATTTTAAATTGTTCTTAATGCATGCCCTTTTTGATTGAATATATGTTGTTTTATTATTGCTCAGTGTTTTATGTTGCACCTTCAGGCCGAGACAAGTTCCTATGTTTGTGAATTTTGTTCATTGACAATGGCAATAAACTCTTTCATTCTGATTCTGTTCTAAATATTCGAAATGTTGTAACGCTTTAAAACATGGTTTCTCAGTAACTATAAGGCGCTTTAATAATCACTAGTTATTTTTTGTTACGAACTTATAAGGCATTTAACCAGCATTTATCCCTTTTATAAAAGAAAATAAATAGTTTGTGCCCCTGTGGTGGCAGTGGATAGGAATTGCAACATGTATAGGTTGCTACACCTGCTTTCATGGGTTCAAATCCAGCCTTGGTATTGCCACAATGTCTCTCCCCTTTCTGATCCAATTTCACACTAAGCTGTGCTTTCAAGTAAGCCTTGGGCCTTAAAGACCAAACATAACATCGTTTAATGAGCATTGTATAATGCTATTAACAAACATTTTGTACACGGTTTAAACACATGTACGCACACACGCACACACGCACACACACAACACACACAAACACACACACACATGTTTCTGTTAATGGCTTATTAGCATATAATATATATATACATATAGTAAATTAATTTGATTTGATGAAATGGTTTGTCTAGCCAGAGGTCTGCACCCGCATGTGGCTCTTAGCGCTCCCCTAGTGCTCCCTAGAGCTTTTTTTAAAATATGAAAATTGAAATAGTTTTTTGTTTTAATATGGTTTCTGCAGGAGGACAAACATCACAAACATTCTTAGCATCAATGCTGTAAAAATGTTATAATAAAATTAATTTCAACATTTCTGTCAACCAAGATTAACGTCAAGCCTGCGACACACGCAGGTGGATTGCATCTCCAAACTCCACTACTGCCTGCAAGTTTGTTGCAACCCAGGAGTAATAAAGGAAAACTCATGTGTAATTTATTATCATTATGTATTTGTAGCCTAGTCATTTTGATTGTAGGCATATAGTAATATACACGCTTGAGTTCCTTCATAGGTAGGCATGTCCAAGACGGCCGGGGCAAATGCGGCCCTCAGATAAAAAATTTTGGGCCTCCGGCATCCTTGCAAGTTAGCCAAACACACAAAAGTTTACTTTTTGACTGTAAAATTGGAATAATTCAAGCATATGATGTTATACCAACCTAATATTAATGTTCCGAGTCGTATGTCAAATGCTAAATTTCTAATGATCACTCATTGGCATGTTGTCTGTGGGCTCTGCTCCGTATAGTTCAAATGCGGCCTCTGTGAAAAAAGTTTGGACACCCTGAATCAATTTTTTTCTTTTTTTTTTTTTTGTCTGATATGGTCTTGAACATTTGGGCTGCCGCCCCTAGTCTAGCCTTTGTCTCTTGTTGGGTCCAAAGGCCATAGCAGTTGACAAGAATGAAAATGGACATGAATCAAATTAAAACTTTGTCTTGTCATTTAAGAGAAAATATGTATTTTTCATCACACAATGTGATGAATATGTGACACTTTTTACAAATACACTACACTCGCTACTTTTCTGAGCCACAACATCAGGGAGTTCTTGCTCAGTCAAACATAGTAGATGAGATAACCCATAATCTTTGCTACAAGATGAAGTAACAAAACATTGTGGTCTACAGGAACATGTTGCTGTAGCTAGAGCGCAAACAATTTAAACCACCTCTAAATTTCTGAAAAGAGATAGTAAAAATTTATATTAATGTACAAAAAAAAAAAAAAAATTGAAGACAATGTAACAGAAACTAGGAAATGTACATCACAAGTATTACAATGGTAAAGAATATTGCCAAGATTTGGAATTGCTCTTTATCATCAGCCAGAAAATGTTTATTCATATTTTGCAGTGATGTCACTTGACCACAAACCGATTGCATCTCTCATGTAAAAAAAATTATAAACGATTGCTTGGACCAGAGGAGCAATTTGAAACACAAAACCGTTAAAAAAACAGCTTGGGGACCTTGTCTGTCAATGTTACAACTACACAGCAGCAAATCAAAAAGAAGCAAAAGGCAGAAAAAGATGAGCCTGAGTGGATAATTGATCAGTCTGAAATTACCAATGGATTTCTGCACAACCCACGCTTGAAAATCCATTGTGCTTCGGGTCATCTATTGGGAATCATAGCACTGTGTAATACAGTGAAATTGGCACACAACACAATGTTAATAACCTCAACACCTCAACCTCTTCAATATTGATTTCCATAGTTTTAACACACCAACTGACACCCCCCAACTCAACAATTTATAAGTCCCATGAAGAAGGCAAAGCTTTTCCAAGCAAGCATAAACCAGATCTAATATCAATTTGAGCTGTGGGGGGCATGGTCACAGTGGCTGCATGCAGCGCTGGAAGCACAAATGCCTCTATCATTCCTGCATCGGTGGAAACCAAAGCTAACTTACCAGAAACCGTGTTAGAGAACACCCAGTAAAAGCACAAAGTGTTTCAGAGTGTTTTGGGCCATATGGCAATGTGTTAAACGCCCACCCCCTTGTAGTTGGTAAGGGCATCAGGTGCAAATAAATAGAAATAATAACTGCAATAATTAAACAAAGGGAAATCAGAAAATAAACTCCACATCTGGGCATTGTATTAATTTACTTCTAAGTATGAATTTGAGATGAAATTTCTGCCAGAAAAGTGCCAGAAAAGCATTAATCTTTTGAACAGTGGGACATTGCTGTAGGATTTTGTTTGTGTACTCCGTGCACAGCTCCGGCAGTACATCCATCGCCTGTTTGTTTGCTGCTCTGCCTATCTGCCTTTAAAGAGGCTGTGAATGATCTTATTTAGTGCACAATGATTGCTGCTTTAACCTGGCAGCCACGCTGGATGCTGCTGCATTAATAATCGCAGAGAGGCAGGAGAGCTGGCGCGGCCTGTACCTTGTTCACTGCTCTCTCGTTTGCTATCTCCACAGCACCAAGCAAAGAGCCAGGAACAGCAGGGAAGTGTGGCGGAAAATTACAGTCTTCATATGCCAGCCAGGGAGGCTGCGGCTGCCGCTCGGTGGGGGCCAGTGTTGTGTGAAGAAGACAGAGGAATGGGGAGGACTTTTGGGTCTAATGCCTTTGTGTCGGTAGAAGTGTGTGTGTGTGTGTCCATGAGCATGCAAAGATTTGATATCCATAATATGCCAGGTTTGTTCTTTAATTAGCTAACTCCCAAAGGATTGATGAAGCACCTACGTTTGTGTTTATTTTAGAGTTATAGTTGTGAAAGATTTTTTTTTTCCAACGTCAAAAGGCCATGCATTGTTTGGTATTCTGTTATTTATGATATATTATTACATTTAGTATTATGTTATTTATTATACATTATTATGTTATTTATAACATATATATACATACATAATGCATTATTTAATTTTTGTGTTAACCCTGCGACGAGCTGGCCCCTGTCCAGGGTGTACCCCGCCTAAGGCCCAAAGGCACTGGGATAGGCTCCAGTCACCCGCGACCCCTAACGGGAACAAGCGGTAGAAAATGAATGAATGAATATGAATTTTTTTGAAAAAAGGCCTTATGTGAAGATAAATAACTTGATCTAAACATCTTCTAAATTTGCAAAGGAAATTTGCAAAGATGAAAACTCAACTCCTCAACTGAAACACTAAAGTCAATAAGAAATTAATTTTGGCTCAAAGGTATTTTGAATGTAAAAGTCTGGTTGTCTCACTGTCTTCACTGCAGGGCACTGAAGGATGATGAACGATGAGGTGTTGCTTTGTGTGGCATTTGAAAGACAAATGCATTAAAGGCCGGGGACAAAGTAACACCACTAGACCTCCTTTGTGTCAGTAAGAACTTTAAGGGTTGAAACTGCTGCCCTTTTTAACTGTGACCAACAATTCTCTCTTTCAGCGCGGTCCAGACGACATTTTGATTGGTTTTGTGAAGATTAAAGCTCCACACATTCTCTGCCAGGGAGAACAGTATAATTGATATTTCAGCTCTGGGCAAACTCGCCGCGTGCAGGCCAGTGGCTGTTTCAGCAGAAAATTAATGTTAGCACAGCTTGGCGGCAGAGTGGTCGGCGTGTTTCAGGAAATATACTCAGAGTTAGGTCTCTCTGGTCCACTGGCTCCTGCTGTAACGAGTGTGTGTGAAATGAATATTGTGTGTTTGGAAAATACATGAACATCTCTGCATGACTTGTCGCCAGCCACCACCGCACACACAACTTCACAAATTTCTGCTGAAGCTAAAGATCTGGCAGTCTTGTTGTGGTTGTTGTGCTGTTTTGCACACACTTTAGACTACTAAATAGAAAATATGTATTGTGATGCATGGATCTATCTGCCAACCTGGAGGGTGATTGTTGGTGAAAATAATGCGTGCTCAGTGCTACAACAATTGAATTAATGCGTACATTTAAAATGCAGATTGACATACAGCATACAACATAATCTGAATATTGTATAGTGTTGACAGTTTCTTTGTCTTGTACAACTAGAGATTGCCACTTTCCCTAGAGTAACTTTTTGAAGATATTTGACTTTTCAGTGTAGTTTTCTTACACCAAAGTAAAAGGTTAGGTAACTATCTCCCTTTGAGTAAGTCTATTGTGACCAAAGCGTTATGTTGACAGTAGTAAATTATTTCAACACATGGGCTTCTTATAACTTACCTTCAGTTAATATTTTTGGTTTGATCAACTTTGTGTATATTCTAGGGAAATGCAATGCCTGCTTTGTTAATCTATTTGTTTACACGGTCTAAATTTCACCTGAAACTACTCTTTGTTACCCTAACAGCCCTGTAATGGGCCATAGTAATCCCATTGTTTGCTGACTGTAGCTCCCTAATCACGGATTAGTACCTGATTAGCATATGACTGGTCAGTACTGGGGGTGGACGGTCTTGCCTCCCAATAAATTGGCAATTTTGGAATTATAGTCAAGAGTCATTAAATATACTCACGATATACTCATTTTATGTGGTGAACCAGATCTGTTTACAATAAACTGCACCCTTTAAACATCATTGTTTATATATATATATATATATAAGACATTGGAGGCCCTGTTTTCAAATTATGCACGACACTTTGCTATCCTAAATTTGCATCCCTTCTGTGTAGATACAGCCTCTTGTGGGTGTTTGAACAGCAGTGGGAAGATTTGGTTTGAAAGAGGACTTAAGGAGGAATTTTTTGAAAAATAAATAAATAAAATAAATAAATTGAGGTTTAAGGTTCAATTTAACAACTGCATTTTGAGGCCTTGGCCAGCCGACGTTACAGACCAGTCATATGCTAATTAGGTACTCATTAGTCAGCAAACAATAAGAATGCTATGGCCCATTACAGGGCTGTTGGGGTAACAAAGAAGATTACAGGTAAAACTTCGAACAACTTCTTTGTTTGATGGTTTAGTATTCATACTCAACTGTGTCTCACCAATTGCTTTCAAGTCCATTAAAAAATCTTCAAGTGTTACTGAAGGTTATCAAGTTCATGGGAGTTCACAACATGGAACAATATACTCCTCGAGTCATGTGCCAATCAAGAGCACAAATGTTTTACGGTGCATTTTGAATTAGCCAAGCACACTATGACCAGAGTATATGATTTTGCTTCAGTGGCTCTGCACATTATCAAGTTGCTCAACAATGAGGAAGCATCTCTCGTCTACTTCATTAGCACATGTATCATTCAACCCCAATGAAGAACATAAAAACCAGCCTAGCATGAAACAGCGATGGAGTCCTTGTTCTGATAGCGCCCTCACGGTGCACTTGTTCTGAATGGGCCATTTAAGTTGACACAGGGGATTAGGCAGATGATGGCTGCAGAGGTCCGTCATAGTGGTGCAGTGTGATTCGGACCACATTAACAGGACATTAGTCTCATTTCCCATTCCGCAGGCGTCCTCTTCCACACAACAGCCAGAGCAAAATCATTGTGACCCCTTCTGCTCCAGCCTTTCATTTCCTGTCGCTATTCAAGGCGCTCTTATCTCTCCTCCCTTTTTCCTCCTTGCCCTTTCTCCACAGCCTTCTTCCCGCCCGTCCTTGCCCCTGCACAACCTATTTTCTTCTTACTTTCCCTTCTCTGTTCCACATCGACGACTGGGTGAAGCCTCTCACCGTCACGCATGGCTGCTCTCTCCTTAATTACCATGTATTCTTCTTTAGCTAATAAAAAACGCTGATGAAACCGATTACATGGTGGTGCGGCTTTTGTGTGCTGCTGGATTTGGGTACGGATAAAGAGCGGGGAAAGAATTGAGGAGGAGAAAATGTTGCAAAAATAGACAATGAAGTAAAGACTGGGGGTTGTAGCAGTGTTATAGTGCTTGTACTTGTTATAGTTACTAAATAAAAGCTACATTAAAAGTTATCCTATTGCATTTTGTTGGCTAAAACTATGACTAATAGTTTATATTTCCACAACTAAAAGCATTGATATTTTCATCAACTAATATTACTTTTTTCAACAAAGTACTGATATTTTTTTCCAACAATAAATACATACATGAATTACAGGTGTGTGTGGAGACTATATCCAAGTTCAATTTTTTAATCCCAGAGCCCCAAACCTGACCATACAAAAACTCAACGTCCAAAAAACACATCCCCTTAGAGCAATGCCATGCAATTTATTAAAGTTAAAAAACATATTTTTTCTTGTTGACCTAAACCAGGGGTGTCCATTTGGCCCCCAGGCCGTAGTTTGGACATGCCTGACCTAAACTATTATGGGGTCATTCATTCATTCATTTTCTACCGCTTGTTCCCGTTAGGGGTCGGGGGTGACTGGAGCCTATCCCAGTGCCTTTTGGCCTTAGGCGGGATACACCCTGGACAGTGGCCAACTCGTCGCAGATTATGGGGTCATTCAACTCAAAATTAGCATGACATTTTCATCAACTAAAAATAAACTATACAGTAAGAATGATTTGACTAAAACTTGACTACGACTAGAAATACATTTTAGTCAAAAGGCTAAGACTGAAACTGAAAAAACAAAAAAACATGGGTGTTAACTTTGCAAATATCCTGTTACCGTGACTGCAGCATTAATTCATAAAGAAACTGTAAAGTAATGTTCGCACAGTTACAATTTTAGTTTCATTATACAACTTTACCAGCCAATCGACTTCATAATATTACTTTATACAAATGTCAGAAAACATTATTTTTGGGGTGTGATGGGCCAAATGTGCATAGTAATATAAATACTATATATAAACCATTGATGTTGCACTTATATTTGCCTCCGCCTTTGCCACCAGTTGTCTCGTCTTCTTCTTCCTTCATTATATGGGTGTAAACTAAATTGCGCTCAACTCTCTAGCCAATCAAAACGCAAACTGTGCTAACCAATCAAGGAGCTCATTACTAGTCTGCCTTATCTTTTATTGAATATTTACAAGGGAAGACCAGGAGCGCCACGGTAAAGCTCATTGGAAATGTTAATCAGCGAAAGTAAAGCAAATTACAAAAGGTTTTGTAAATGAATTAAGTCAAGTTTAAAATGCTTTTGATAAAAGCTTATGTTAATGAGTGTAGAAAATATATGCTTTTAAGAACTCTTTTAATGTTTTTAAATTAACTGTGCTGCCTCCAGTGGCCACAGAAAATTCCAGTGCTCCGTGACGTCACAGTGTAATGCCTTGATCAGTTTATTTTTTGTATTCAACAAAAGGTGTCAGATTGCAATTCAAAACATGTAGAACATAGGTTTGAGGGAGGTTATATTCACATTATAAACAAAGAATGGGGTGAAAGTAAAATGGTCTAGTCTTTGATAGCAGGGTAGTGTCAATATTTAACAGCATAATAAAATATATTTTAAAAAAGTTTTCTTATTTATTCATATTTTTATAGCGTTGAAGTATTGAAGTGAAGATGTATTTGATTCTTGAGATGGTCCTTATTTGATTTAGTTCCTGCCCATTTTATTTCACAGAGATTTTCCCAACATAATGACCACCTGTAACATTAGGGAAAAGTCGGGGAGTATGGAAGGACATTCAAAGTGACAGATAATGTCACTTTCCTGGAGGCTGATCCTATACCTGGTTCTATTGTAGATTACATTTTGCTGTATGGACACTGATAAAAGAGGTGAGCTATTGTTTCTGGCTCTATTTGATAGAAGTCAAATTTGTAATCTATGTCTAAATTGAATCTTTCCAGGGTTTAAGTTGTGGTGGATTTCAAATGACACTTCTTTGACTTTATTGTTGTCCTGGCCTGGCTCTGGGGCCGCAACAATACCCCAAACTGAGGAGACTATAAAAAACAGAAACTAACCAGTTCTGAGGATGTCAGGAGGGATATGAGAAAATTTGTGTGTGGATGTATGGTCGGGGTGTATGGTAATATTGTAAAATAGTGTTCAGTGGAAAAGAAGCAAAGGGTCAGTTCCCAATGGTGGCGGGTGAGCTGAAAGAGAGCGCCACAAGCATGCACTTTAAAGGGGCGCCACCAAACCATTAAAGACCCACAACACCTCCTGGGATTGTGACAACCCCCCATAAAGACGGGGAATCACTGTGACCAAAATAAAAAAAAAAATAGGCCTATACAAACGTTACCACCCATTTCAGTAGTAACAAATAACACAAATGGGTCCCTACACTTTAATGTCAACACAAAATTAACGTATAGTCCCGCCACCTCAACAGTGGTAGACTCTACAGGGCACTGAATCCACATCTTTAAAGTTAAAGCACTCCAACGGAGACCAGTGGACCTGCAAGGAAGTCTGAAACAGACCAGCCAACCACTTCCTTGTGTCCTAAAACAAACAGATAGGCGAGGCCAAAAGAGCACCACCTCTAAACTTAACAGAGCACCGGTCTGTAGCCAAGACACTAGGTGCTCTAACGTCACCCACTTTCCTCACCTGATTTACCAAAACAGGCTCAAAATGTTTCAAGTTGCCAAATCAACGCAGACACACTCAACACAACCAAAAGATTCTCCCACAAGAGAGAATCCATCAAACGCCTCACAAGCCACGCTTCCATGCGCGTCCGCAGCCCAAAAAAATGTCAAACGAAGAAGAGAAATTCACAAAATAACAGCTTTAATAAAACCCCAAAGAATGCAACTAACTTTGACCAGTTGTCCCAAAGCCACCACAAGCATCGCGGCCTGGCTCTGGGACCTCGCCAATACCCAAAACTGGTGATATTGTAAAATGGTGCACTGTGGAGAACAAAGGAAAAGGAAACAAAGGGACGGTGCCCAAGCGATGAGCTGAGCGAGACCCCGCGACCCCTTCCAGGGTTGTGGCATGGCATGGTAGCGCTGTGGTTATCGCTCTCGCTTCACAGCGAGAAGGTCCTAGGTTTGACTCCTGGGCACTGTGGGGTCTTTCTGTGTGGAATTTGCATGTTTTTTCTGTGTCTGTGTAGGTTTCCTCTGGGTTTCCCCTACCACTAAAACATAGTATGCTGGTGTATGAATGAGAAAGTGAAAAAGAAAAAAGAGAAATTAGCCAATATATAATAATATAGCCAAGGCTATAATCTGGCAAAGGGGGAAGCTTTCGGCTGAATCTAAAACTTGACTAATCATTTTAGTCAAAAGGCTAAGACTAAAAGCTGTAAAGAGAAATTGTATAAATGTAATGTTTGGGAAGATAGAATGAATGCCATGGGAAGGATGAATGATAGAGAAGGGGAAATGGCAATGGTTTGGGCAGTAGCCCGTTTGTTGTCTTTGTTGATGTTTGGGTCAGAGATGCTTTAGGCCCTGGGGGAACTTCCTCATCTTATCACAGTGAGCAGACGGCTGGCACATCTTTCTCATTACTAGGCTCTCAGTTATAGATTACTACTGCCTTACTCCGCTCCCCAGCCACAGGCGCTCTCTGTTACAGGCTTCAGAGCGGCGCTAGCACTAAACACAGTTTGAACTACTGAATATAGACTTTGCCTTTTTCTTTGCCTTTATGATACAGTATTAAGTCACTCAGTCTGTCCGTGTAATCACAAGCTCAACTTCAACCAACTGTGTCTAGAAGGAGAAAATGAATTAGGGCTTCTTGTTTGATTGAAACGCCTCAGAGGCTGCAGTGTGGGGGGCCTATTTTCCTTGCAATATGTGATTACTTCTTGGCTGAGATGCAGTACTCTCAGGCTGCTGAACTTTTGAAAGTTGTGTTTATACATACAAACATGGTACATCTAAATCAGTTGTTGAGATTCTAGTCGTCAAAATTAAATGCCAGTTTATCAAAATGTGCTCATAAGTAAGAAGTAAAGTAGATAAAATTGGGAAGCACATAGGCAAAGATACTCACAGAAATAAATGTTGAATTCTCAGGTGGAGTTTGCATGTTCTTCTCACCAGAAACAAACAACTTACAACTAAAAACATGAACAGCAGGGTCCACAAATTCTCAGTGGGGCTTTCTTGATTAAAGCTGGGCTACATAACTTCAACAATGAAACAGGCCACAGACAACAATGTTGAAAGATACTCTTTCATTGAAAACACAAATTATACTAATTAACAAAACCATTTAAACACCTACTTGAAATGAGGTAAACAATTAAATAGTAGTCACTATAACTATGTATATGTTGCATTGTGTTATTCACTGACTGTTTATTTGACCATTGCTTTCAGGTAACATTGTGTAATTCACCCTTGACTTGTAAATATGTTGCTAAAATGAAAACATCTGGAAAAAACATCTGACACTTCTTCACTTGCAATGTGGAAAAGGAAGAACGTTCTTTTTTAAAATCCAACCCCACACAGTACAAACTGGTCTCTTTGTAGCCACTGTGAGTGCAATTTTGCGTTTGCATATTTGGGCCCATTAACTGCAGAATAGCTGTCCAACAACGCTTGATATGCACTTGTGCTTTCGGAACAAGCTTTGCCGTTACTGATTTGTTGTCCTGTTTCATGACCCCTTTTCAGTGAATATGCAACCCCCGTGAGGCATCCTCCACATTTACATGTTAATGTTCGCAATTTGTAAACATAAATTGAAAATGTCAGAAGCTCAATAGCCAAATAGAGATAAGTAAACACATTATTGAAGGGCTGTGGCCACTTAAATTCGGGCACCCGTTCTATACAAAAGGCAGAAATTATTGGGAAGGAAACGAAGGATGGGGAGAAGGCTGGAAGAAGACAAAGAATAGTACAAAAGAGAGAAAAAGGGGCGCAGGGGTGCTTTAATTTGCTCAGCACGTAGTTGCCGAGGGGGTGAGACGATTAGGTTTGTGATGAGAGCAGCAGTGTGACGGAGAGGGCATGGGGGGTGTCAGAATGAGCGAGGATCAGGCCCATGAGAAGACAGAAACATTATCACACCAGGCGCTCACAGCCGCACACATGCACCACTGCTGTTTCATACATGTGGACACACTATGCGCTGGCATCCACTCAGACACTGTGTGGAGCCAAACTCACAGTGCGGCCACAATTTCCTCCAGTGGCTCTCCTCACCCCTGAAATGCATAAACACTCCCCCAGACTGACTGAGAGTGTGTGTGTGTTAGAGAGCGGGAGTCAATGCAGTGGGCGCCCGGTTCCCCTGGCTGCACTCACATTCATCACTCAGTCGTGGGCCTGACAGGAGCCTCTGCCCTCCAGGTCTGGGGTTCACACATACTCACAAGTCCGCACAGAAACTAGAAGAGAAAAGATCCTGGCCTTAGAAAGAGTGTTAAAGGAAAGCAGCTTTGTCATTGGTAAACTTTAGATGTAAGATAAACAAATTGCAGTGGTTGGCAAATCATACAGCCTACTTTATTCATAATTCACTAAGAATTGGCAGCAAGTGGACTGCCAAAAACATTTATATGGAGTGAGTTTAATGCTCCTTGTCTTTGCATTTATATTGTCAACAATGCATGGATTCAACTACACTTCCATAAGTCACTGTCTATGACTACACAGTTTCAGATTTTCCTGGCATTATACAAAGTGGTAATGTTAACCAATATGGAAATTTCTACTTCAAAAGAAAGGAAATCATTTTCATTCATCCATCCATTTTTATATTTGTGTTTTCTTTAGAAAAACTAAATGAAGAAAGTAACATGCCAAAACATCTGTTTTACAAATGGTAGCCTTTTGAGAAGTGTTCAGGGAAATAACATTTCCACAAAAAGTTAGCAGGCATCTTGAAAGGGCTTTCAGAACATGACAAGCTAAAAAATCCATAAAGAAAAGATAATTTCCCTGTAGCTCTGTTTTCCCTTGATGGCAGCCTGGAGTAACAGATGCGGTACAGTCATGTGTGAAGAGCCGAGACCAGGGATTAATCTATGTCACCAGGTTGAATGTGTTCATTATCCTCCGTCAAACGCTTGGTGTTTGTGAAAATGGTGGAAAACAATCAACAGTCATCATTGAAGGCGTATGTCATATCACAACAAAAGAGCAGACAAGCTGTTATTACTCGGAGGAATGAACGATTGTCTGACAGAGAGAAGCTTTGTGGACACACTTTCCAAAGCTTACCAAAATATAACGCTTATCTAGAAGTTGGCCGAACAAAGAAGTGGCAAACTGTTACTTTAACTATGGACATAAAAAAAGCTATCCAAGGGCAACCTGTATGTTTGAGCCGCCTGATTCCAACCATTTTTAGTTTAGTTCCATGGGATGTGGACATGTCTGTCATCCACTGAACTGAAACTGGGTAAATTGTTGCTCATCTGCTCCTGATGCTTATACATATCGGGGCTTCTTCATCACTTTTGGCTGAAGAACAAGTCAGCCACTCTTTTCTCCTTTCTCTAACGTAATCCCTAGTTAAGGTTAGCAGCTCTCAAGACTCATTGCAAACATTGTTAAAGTTTTTGATACATTATCTTCAGGCAGCAAACACAAAAATCATCCTGAGTCTGACTGAGATTTCCTCAAAGAAGCCACTGCAAACCACCCTCAGCCCAGTCCTTGTAGTCACAAATGTATTCATGACTGACACACAACCAAAGTGTCTAACATCAAGAAAGTGGAGCTTGGTGGGAAAATACAAGCGTAAATGTGCAAATACTGCTATTAGCAATCAATCAAAAAGATGTATTTTGATAATCAATGCGTAATCATATATAGTTGAAAGTCACTTTACAATGTTCCATTATGTGCAGTATTCATTCATTTCACTGTGCTACAGCCTTTTGGTGTACTTTGGCGACTGATGTCACGTACTGAGGCAGCGTGTCCTGCGGGACACAACAACAGTGCTAGAGCCACTGCACTGGTATTACCAGAGGTCTCCCAGTCCAGCTCTGTTCAGCTTATGAGATCAGACGCATTCTCAAGTTGGTTTTACCATTAAAGTTTCACATCATTAAACAGGTACCACATTCAGCCCGACGTTTAGATTGGTGGGCCGACCCCCCATTTACATGAATATTTGTCATCTTTTAAACATTACTTGTATGTCACATGAAACCATTAGAAGTTGGAATATGTTAGTCATGTTTAAAGATGGGTGTGGTACATTTTTGCGTACAAAAGATTTCTTACATAAAAACACAGGGATGTTCAGTTACCATCTGCTCATGTTTTATCTGTTTTATTTTTTCACATGGAAATAAAGAACACTAAAATGACGGATGTTGGCGTTTTAAGGGGAAAAGAAAACATTAATTGTACAGTGAATTTGTTAGCAGTAAATTTCATAGTATAATGACAAATTAAGCATAGAACTTGTTAAACATACTTTTTGCAATTTTGTCCTGCCTGAGGCCCTGCATTTGAGAGCTTCGGAATGCTCATTTGAATGTGTTCACTTGTGTGTGAATTGCAATATTAATGGACGTTCCAGTACATTTGGTCTGACGCCAATGGGCCCAATTGCTTAGCATGCCTGCAGGACATTAATTGATGGCTGGGTTACGCTTACTAATAAGTGTCATAAATAATGGTTTAGCAGGACGAGGGCGAAAATCTCAAATACATTAACCACCACGTTGACATCTTAATGGAGATTCAACTGAGATGTGATCAAGCAGAATCCGTCAAGTAGGAATCCATTATTGCAAGGTTGTAGGCAGCAAAGTCAGTGATAGAGGATGGGAGTTTTACCACCTCGGTCGTGTGTCATTCAGGGCTTAATGGACAGCCTTGTCAACATGCTCTCTCCGCTCGCACATGGCCCTCCACCAACACAGCTGTTGAAGATCTGTCAAACCTCTGTGTCTGGGTACCACACGCCCCCTCCTAAAGTCACTTAGGGGAGCTAGTAAAAACCACGAGCCGTTCAGTAGCAGCATCATTGATTTTATCCCCAAATTATTGTTGAGGACGAACCATCCCCTGCATACCAATAGCACTCTCTCTGCAGCACAAGGGTCATTCTAGCCCCTCTTTGCCACTGTTTATGGGGAGGGAACTTGTTGTTGTGCAGATGGCTGTGTAGAATGTCAAAATATACACACAGACACACAAGTATAACCTCTAAATGCAGTGGTTCACAGTTTGCCAGTCACCTAGTTTTGGGTTGGCAGCCAGAAAGCTCATCAGTGGAATTGCAGGTTTAGCCAACAGAGGATTTTTCTGTGTAACCAAGCCTGAGTGAATGGGCTGAAAACCCTGAGCTCCCACAATATAATGTAAGTGGTGCTAGCATTAGTTTCATGCTGGGATTAAATGATTTAGTAGTGTGAATGGAAGCACATAAACCATAAGGGCAGCTGCGTATAGGAGCTACAGAAGAATGTGTAGGATTTTTTTTTGCAAAGTGTAGAGTGATTTGAAGTGTACTTGTTTACTTGAGTATTGAAAAAAGAAAGAATCCTTTCATTTTAATCCAGTGTATTTTGTTTCTTTTTTCCACTTTTTTTTAAAAACTCAATTTGGTGTCAATAAAATGTATGTTATTGTATCATTATTTAAAGTTTTGTGTGATGCCTACTCAAGATAAAATAACAATTTACATTCTATTAGTACAATAAAACAAACACATATACACATTTAAAAGTTAAATTTTGCCTAAATCTACAGTTTTTTTTTACAACTGTAATATTTGAAAAACAAACTACCTTTTTTTATTAGTTTGTTTTTCATAAGGATCTTAAACTTTTTTCTAAACTGGGTATTACGATTGTCCTTTTATATCTGAGTTGAAGTGCCCTGTTGACATCTGCATCACATCCCTTTGGGTAGCTTTCTTACTACATGAAGTTTCAACATTTTCCTTCAGAAATATTTCACATTTTACGCATGGAGCCTTCACAGTGCTTTGCTCCTTTTTCTTAGCTGCAGCGCTCGATCATTAGTCAAAATTTAGGCTGACAGGCTTTGTTAAGGGGTTTTCTAAGTTTATCAAACAAGTTCTAAGTTTCTATTGTGAATGTGCCAGCGAATGTGAGTTGCAGCGACAGCCACTTGTGCGTGAGTGTTCACTGTTTCAGATTTGTACATAATGCGCCATTGTTTATTAGGGCCTGTGTGGTGACAGTTGTGTGCGTGGCAAGTAGGTAATTAGCATGCATTATTCAAATGAAAGACGGAGGAGCTGAGGGTGGGGACCTGTCCACCTGGTTGTCAGAGCCTGTCTCCTGTTAATGTATTCCCAAGTATAATGTATAATGTGCTGTTTTTGCACTCTTTTATTCTACAGGTTATTATTAAGATTAGGTTTTTAATCTTAAATCTGTTTCTTGACAATCATGCAACCTATCTTATTGACTAAAACTTTGCTTTTATAATGTACTTTTCAATAAATCCCAAATAGTAAAACCTTATTGGTGCATATTTGGGTTGATCTAACAATGTATAATTTTGTCACATGTCAAATGCAACAAAAGGCTAGGCAAGGCAAGGCAAGTTTATTTGTAGAGCACAATTCGTACACAAGGCAATTCAAAGTGCTTCACATAACAGGAAAAAAAATGCATTAAAATGACAAAGACATGGCAGAAATCACAAAATCTTATTTAAAAGTACCATTTTCAGGCTATCCGTCAAATAGTTCAAGATATAAAAGAGAAGAGTGCAAAGAAAAGCATTTCAGTCATATGCACAGCGAAAAACAAAACCGTTTTTAGCTTGGATTTGAACATTGCCAGAGTAGCGGCCTGTCTCACATCCTCAAAAGAAGTATATATTACCTAAAATTATTATTATAGTGATTATTATGGTTTGATTTGCTGATGACATTAAATGTTGAACTAAATTAACGCCGCCCCCTTCCAAGCACTGGTATCTATAGAACAAAATGTTTTGGAAATTGTGTATCGATATTTTAAATTAAAGTGCATATGATGGGTTAGACATACTTATAGTATTTAAGATTTTGCTCAAAATCTTTAGAAGCTTATAATTTTACTTCCTGGTTGGACAAATGCCGCTTTACAGTTGTCCGTGGAGGTCCGAACTTGGAGTGATAATTGTCAAGTTGGAAAAACAATGATCAGTAATGATTCAATAAAGTACTAAAAACTAGGAAAGTCTTAATTCAGCGACACGGACAATTTCCTTACATTTACAGTTTAACTCTCAACATTTGAGAGTGAATATTTGCTTTTGCAGATATCAGCTCTGTGTAGACGTAACATTATCATCACAGAGCATAACAGCACATTTATAACTGCAGAGGCTCAGTGGCAGCAGGAGCTGGTTCACAGACAACAAGGAGAAATAATACAAGTAGCCTATCAATAATAAAGCTGTCGGATTTTACTTTACCCTGAAGCAAGGCGCAGTCATGTTTATAACTCTGTTGAAATGTTCTTCGGGTTTCCAAATAGGAATTCCGAGATGGACGGGTGTTCCAATTTGAATTTACAAGACAGAGCCGTAACAGGAACAGCATAATTATCTAACTGTTCAGAAAGGCGAAAGCAAAGGAATTATTTGGCAATTAAAAATGTATGTCAACACCTTTATTTTGTTGAATTCCTGTTTAAACTGTCAAAAAATGTATACATTTTGGCTTAAAATTTTGTGCATTGGTGACACAGAAAGAGGGTGACACAGTTCCTTTTTAGAACTGCAGCGCTACTTCATATAATTTTTTACTTTAAAATGTAAAGGTTTCTTCACAAACTTAAGGGAATGGTATATGTTATCATACCCTTGTGAGGGAAATTTGTCTCTGCATTTTATCAATCGTTCAACCAGTGCTGGTGGGGCAGTGAGCTGCTGCCGCACAGAGCTCGGAGGCCCAATTCCAGATCTTGTGCTCGACTTGTTCTATACACAATAGAGAATGTTGCCACATGATAAATATTGACCATTCAGTCACCTGGACAATGTTTTTTTCTTATTCAGATGTCGAGATAACAACCTTTGAAACTTTTTCTATGATGGATTTCTACTGGTTAAATGAAGGATTACACGACTTGCCCTTTGCTATCCATTTTATTTTCAAGAAGAATACTTATACAACATGTTTGTCGCCCACCGCTGGCAGCAAGAAGAAATAGAACATGTTGAAATTTATGAGCAGCAGAGCTAAGGTGCTCAAGTTTTGCTACACGAGGGATGTATAAGATTTTTAAATCGCCATACAACTTGTAATAATTGTATTAGCTTATTTTTTTGGTTCCTTTCTTTTTTAATTTCAAGACTGATACAAATTCTGACATTCAAACTACAATCCACTACCACTTCTGGGCTGACACTCTGCCCTCTGGAGGACTCGAGCTACCGTTTGCTTAAATGATCAGCTTGACAGAGTTCCCACTTTGCACACTTCATATTTAGTCAACATCTTTGTGTCAGTTTAATTGGGTCCCTATCTCAACTCGCACTACTTACCTTCTCACTCTAACACACCGCTAAAGTCCCATTGTCCCCTGGCGAGAAGAATGTCAATCTACCCACTGAAAAGGCAATCTCTTTCCCGCACTGACATTGCAGCAAATCTCACAGTAGATTTAACGTCAATATTTATTCAAGCATAACTGCTCTGCACAAAGTTTAAGTCACAGTGCATTGCTTGAAAACACCTCAGATACTTGAAAAAAATAAAAATGACAAAACCAAACAAACATGTTAAGCCAAGAAAGAAAAAGTAAAAACAACAACAATCAAGAGTAAACTAACTGGTAATATAAAGTTGGCCTATTATCTGCTTTTCCAGCTCTGTTCAGCCATGTGTGGTTTGCCAGAGGTCTGTTTGACTGCGCGTGTAATCAGACTTGCTCAACTGCCTTAGCTCATGGTGGATTTGCACAATTTAAACACAACTGTCTTTGGATTTTGCTGGACCACCGACTAATCCTTTGTTACCAGCGGGACTACATGCAGTACATTCAGTCCACTCACTGTGTCCAATAGAATACCACTTCTGCCCTCATGTGGAAGCTCTGTACATCTACAGCTTCTACAACGTAAAACTGGATTCTGATATAAGAATAATCTAGCTCAATACATGTGTCTGTTATTTTGACATTATTATTTATCGTGTTTGGCTTTGGCAGCAGCAGATAAAAACACAGTATAAACAAGGGTCATAAGCGTCAAATGAGTGTAAACACACGCTTATGCAGCCCTTAAGCCAGAACATTTAATTGGCATGCATTTCTGGGACAATTTGGTACATTTAACCATCTTAAAAATTACTTTCCATATTATCCCACTCCCCAACTTCGGTAAATGCTCTTCACACCTGATAAACAAATAAAACTGGATAACATGGATAGGCTGGGGCTTATTTCTAAAGGAGGATGTGGTATGAACAGTAGGTGGGCATATGTCAAATAAAAGTCTTTTCAAATCACACTTAAAAGACACAAATCATGGTCTTTCTAATGCGGTACAAAGCATACATAAAAGTAAAACATTACAAAACCTAATACCCCTATTTAAAGCTGTGGTGCTCAGCTTTTCCTTTTTTTTAATCATTTTTCTGCAAAAGGGTTATGTAGAATCCAGCCTCGCATACAATGTCATCCTAGTTCAACTTTGTCACTGTCAAACACAAGACAAAACTATCCTGATTAATATAACATAACATAACATTTGTTTTTGTATTTTTGTTTTATATGTTATGAGTTGTGAATGAATAAATAAGCCACGTTGTGACAGGCAAATTAAGTTCTATTTTTTTCTAGTACCACTAAAACATGTATAATTTAGTTTAATTAATATCCTATTTTGAATACCCTCCACCCAGTTCTACATCAAATCAAATGTAAATATGATAAATAGAAACAATATTTGTATATATTTCATTATGATTATTAAAAGCATATACACTATGCTACTCAAAATCACATGTTACCTGAAAGCGCCACAAGATGGTGGTAAGTCCCTGACACATTTTCTTAGCTGGTAACACTACAAGTACTTCATTTAATTCATAATGAATAAAAAATGAATCAATAAATTACATTTAAAATGTGTATTTCAAGTGGATTTGTTGTCTCCTGTACAAGCCAAGCTTATACAACAACAAAAAAACAAACACAAAAAACAACACAAAACAAAAACAGATAAAGACAATGTAAATTTGACTTACATCTACATTCAGAGAATCAATAATAATCAAGAAACGGTGTCTAATTTAATTTGTGTTTAATTGAAAGTCTCACACACATTTGTGCTAAACAAACAACACACATTTTTGTCTGTGGCGGTAGTCTCGTAGAAATTTTTTATTTAGACTGTTGAAAAAGAATTAAAGGCTCCAACAGATGAACATTTCTTTGAGCAGTACCACAGAAGTGTTTTGTTTTCAATTACACAAGTTTTATTGTCTATTGTCAATTTTGTACTCTAAGAGCTTTGCTGTGATGTGATGTGTTGGCTCTTGTGTAGCCAGCTGTGTGTTTGAGAGCTCCAGTACTGTAGTGGCTCACTACTCCCAGTTGTACACTGCATGCTAAACTAATGGTAGGGAACCTCTGTCAGACCCATGGCCCTCATCATGAGCACCCAGCCATCAGGGTTCAAGCTCATATGTGACCATTAGCACACAGAGGCTGGGTGGTGTTGATATGGGTGTAGACTGGAGGGGAAATG
This sequence comes from Chaenogobius annularis, assembly GCA_015082035.1. Lineage (NCBI taxonomy): Eukaryota > Metazoa > Chordata > Actinopteri > Gobiiformes > Gobiidae > Chaenogobius > Chaenogobius annularis. Next base: position 91,215 of record BJKM01000600.1, on the reverse strand, counting down.
GTCACTGTCCTGGAGCACGCACATACCAGGCTGCACTTCCCAAGGACATTAGCGGTGCAGTCCACAAGCTCTCGGGTGGCAGCCTATCATTAGTGTGCCTGCTAGAGCCCAGAGAGGTGATAGCGGAGGGGGAATTGTGGGCTTTCATGTATCCACAAGCCGGTCCAAGGCATGCCAAGCCGAGTGTGGTAATTTAGCTCAGAGGTGACGGAAAATGGTGGGTTAGTTTAATGGCGAGTTTGTGTAGCCATGTAAAAGCCCTCATCAGATAGTGGGCGACAGAGTGACTGGAGACCAGGAGAGGAGGCTGGAAAGTGTCAGCTGAGAACGGGGGGGGGTTCTCAACTGGGGGTTGTGTGATGCTTAAAAAGTGGGTATGAGGTGGGGTAATCCAAAATGTTACCTTACACAATTACACCACCTCAAACAGTAAATGTGGGACCAGTTGGGCAATGTGGTGAGGCACGATCATTTTAGGCTGCTTTTTGTTGTTGTCGATATTTTCTGGCCAAAGGCTTTATTTGATAGGACAGTGTAGCGTGAAATGGGGAGAAAGTGGGGAAAGGCATTCGGTAAATGGTCGAGGCTGGGAAACAAACCCACGATGTTGCAGTGGTTGAAATCACAGAAGTCAATCGCCCACCCCTTTATCCACTGCACCACCAGCAAATCACCAAAGCCTGCATGTTTATTAAAGTTTATCCTCAAAACAAAGTCAGAGAGGTTTGGAATCATAAGTTCACATGATATTACAACCAGGACCCAAGAAGTGATGATTTCTGTTTATCCTGTTATGTAAATGAAAATTTATTTATATTTCATACCATTCATGCGGCACTAATGAATATAGTGGGACATTATCTGTGTGTATTGGAAACAAAACCTCCCATTTTCAGTGGACGGCTTGCTCTCTCCCATCAGCAATAAGGTAAATTAAACAGTTGAATTGTGTGTGAAAAAGTATTAAGATGAACTTAAAATGCAAAAATAGACCAAAAAAAAAAGGTCTGTTAGAATGATTAAGATATTCGCAAAACAAAATGTAATGTTTGTTGCCTTGACTGTTTGAATTTGTTTCAGTAATAAAAAAAAAAAAAAAAAAAAATCAATTCACCATCTCTGTCTCCCTTGGCAACAGGTTATAATCCATAGTTACGATGAGCGGTTGCTAGGTGCGTTGCCGAGATACGGAGAGTACTGGTGCCGCTTAGGAGGCCAGCAGGTCCTGGATGATGGCGTGGAGATGAGGGACAGGTGAGAGCATGACAAGAGACGGGGCAACGAGGAGAGGAAATGGAGTCGCACTGCTCAAAATGACTCAAACACAGGCACACACGGAGGGAGAACAAAGCTGCAGCAGGCTCAGTGGTAAACACACAGGCAACAATGGAAAAGCTTCTCTGCACAACATAGCCTACAGTAAGAGCTGCTGCTTCAGTTCAGAGACGCCGCTTTGGACTGTGGAGACTGCTGAGAAGTACAATAAATATATTGTAGCCTAAATAGCACTGTTTTTGACTGCGTACAATACGAATTCTAAAAAGTTCGGAATAACACAAAAATGCAAAACAAACAAAAGAAAAACAGATATAGCGCCAACAATACTTGCCTAAATAGCCTGTTTCCTGAGTGAACTGTGTATAATGCTTTAATACGTACTAGTTATTTGTTTATAAATACTTTACATGCATGTGTCACTTGGTTTTTGAAAACAGTTTAAAAAGCAGCTTATTGACAAACATTTCATATATGGTTCATGCACGTGTTTTTGGTCAATTAAACATCTATTACATATTAAAAAACATGTATAAATGCTAGTATTTGTCTGCGTGCATATAACAAATACTAGTGCCTATTAACGCCTTGTAAATAGTATAACCTTATTTTGAAGAATTACCTGAGTTAAAGATATGGTAAGGTGTGTATTTGAAGATCTTTAATGTAAAAAAAAACAAAACAAAAACTGCTGAAGTTCAGAAAAAGAGAACTTTTGCACCAATTGCTTTCCTGCATATTTAAACAGCCATGATGACACAGACCTGCAGGACTATTAACTCAGCAAGAGTTGCTTGCTTGAGAGAGGAATGTCTTATTTGATAAGGAACCCACAGCAGCAAAGCGGCCCTCCCTGTACAATTATCTCACGTATCACCTCTAGGGGGCAGTAGCACCGTGCTTCACCACTTGGGACACTTAACTCTGCTCTTTCTTGAGATCAAAGGCAGTGCCATGCAGGCAGCAGCAGCAGCCATCACCCTCCTCTGTCAAGCTCACGACTAGTTTCTGACAGTCCCAAAAATATATTAACATGATGTCATAGTGTAAAAAAAAAAAAGAAAACGAGAAACTCTCCTTAAAAACAAGGCTTATACTGGTTGTGAAAAGGACAGTCCAGTTTTTAAGATGTCAAGTAAAATAAAAGCTACAAAAACAGCAAAAAAAACTACAAACTGTGGTAAGATTTACCAAATTATTATTTTTTTTTTAGCAAATCTATTTTATACAGATTTATAGCAGAAGATTCAGCTGTTGAGTGATATCTGGCCGTTTGTCTTTCTTTGGTTAAAAGGTGAACCGCACAGTCTGTCTTTGATGTCTCCTTGAGAGTTAAATATTACATACAAATAACAGGAATTGGTTTGGAGGTTTACAATATTGTTTCTTAGCATTTTGAAAGCAGTGAGAACTTAGATTATCACATGTGTTTTGAGCCATTAAACAATTGACGGACCTTGTGTTGACATCGCTTCTACTTCACATTGTAACTTTGCTTTGAGGACAGGCCCCTGTTGGTTGATTGGAATGACTCCCCTAATTGGATTCCATTCCTGATTGAAACGTAATAAAAATGCATCAGTAGACATGTAACCAACAATTACCTCATGCAAATCTCTTGATGAATTGATGTGCGGGCTGTAATTGCAGCTGTTAAAAATGCATTGATTTCTCTTGGAATAGCATCAATTCAAATCACCCCGCACTGTAGCTTCATCTGCCGTGTGTGGAAGAGATTGTCACCACTCTTGGCTCTTGTTTGGAGGTGTGCTGAGAAATGAAAACATCTGCATGCTTTTACGTGGAATTGCAAGACATATTGGGCATTTGAGAGTTTGTTTCATGTCGTACATTTGGGCGTCTGAAGGAAGGAAACTAAAGTGGAAATGTCGTTGGCTTTGTTTCCCTCTTCATCATGATGTTTGGCAGGTTATGACTACACAATCTGCACAGGCTGTGGCTCAGGCAGTGTCGCACACACTTTTTCATATTTGGATAAGAAAAATAAAATGAATCTCTACGACGTTATGAATGCTTCTATTCCTTCTGCAGTCAATATTGTGAACATCATCCCTCTGTCTTCTGATGAGGAGAGTGTGTAGAGGGAAGGGGTTAAAGCATCTTCTGAGTTATTGCCTACTGCTGTAGTCATAGCAACAGGTTAATAAGTACTTCTCTGATCTTCCTCTGTTGCTGCACAGGTTGCTAAGATACAAATAGCATCCTGGACCCAGTGGACTGAACTAAAACATCTTTTGATTAGAATGAGCTTTAAACATTTAAACCTAAACAACCAAAACGCGAATGCCAAACAATATTATGTCCTGACGGAAATGGATGAAATCAGTCCAGTGTTGCACCTACAGTCTCAGGGATTGCAAGTACCACATCTGACCTATCCAGGCCAAAAACATGCTCAAGAAAACAAGTGACTTCTTATGAACGGCTACTACCTCACACCTCGGAGCCGAGTGGTTGGCTCATGTCTAAAGGTAAACGGGCCAATCAGCTTTGGAACGGAGTGGCTGTTCCTAGACGTGTGTGAGAAACCAAGGGCAAATTAAGCATTGCCTCTGAGTTGCATCATTCTCTCTCACAGCTCTATTAGCAGGCTAGCCACAATGTCTCTTTACGAGAGCTGCTCTCAGAGCAGAATTAGGCACACTTCCCTGCAGTGATATGTCTTTTTATGAAGCACGCTGACATCCTGTGTGCCAGTTCCTACAGGAAAAACACATTCTCTGTAAAAAAGAAAAACAGAAGTATGGACACCTCTGCTCCACATGAGCTGACTTATGAGCTCTAGCAGCACCAGCTCTTATATTCAGAATTTATATTCTATTCCAACTTGATTAACTTCCCTGACATTAAGATGAAATACTAATAATCTGATAACGGCCAACAGTGATAAGAATGGTGATTTGAAAATATTTAGGCTATAAGACTCACCTCCTCTGTCTGTCCTCGGCTCATCTCCGTCTACAAATGGAGGTATTTTTCAGAGAAATGCCCATTGATTCAGAACGATAGACTTTTGTTTAGACTGACACAACAAGTGAATAAACAGACACACTGCTTGATTGGAGGAAGCTGTGAGGCCGCAGTAGGGAGCGCACAAGTCGTTTTTGAAGATAATGTTCTATCCTCAGCTCTCTTTTGTCACCAAGCCTTATTCTTTCACTTGCACTGGTTCAGCCGTCAGCCTGCAGCGGCTATTTACATTCATAGTGCTGCATGTGTGTGCCATTGCTCCAAAATTAGCCCTTACCCATGTGTGCTAATTTGGCAGCCGTAATTGTATATTTGTGTGATTAAGACTGTAATAGCAAAATAATGACACTTCATTTTGATTTATGAGAACGGGTGACAGTTTGTGTCTGGAAGGTGCCAGGTAAAATGACACTGGCCCATCAGCGCTAAAGTGATCTTTAGCTAATCCATTCAAATGTGTCGTGGGACATGTGTGTCACCGAGTCTGAAGGTCATGCAAACCTTTGTCTGACTTGTCACTGAGGCGTGAATAACAAAAAGATTCAACAATGAAGGAAGACACAGAGTTAATCCACTTTCTTTATTAAAATGACACAGTGAAGATTTGAAAGATTTTGACAGCACAAGGAGATCTGGCTCCATCAGTGCATAAGTGATTTCCAATTCACAGAAAAATGAATAGGATCCACAAATTTGTGCTCTTAAGGACAACAGTCCCTTTCGTTGTACATGTACAGATGAAGGCAGCCACTCTCCAATACTGATTAAAGGCTCTCGGCTCCCACGGGGGCCCGGCTGCTTTGGGTTCATTCAATGGCTGCCTTGATTACTTGATTGGACTCATTGATTGAAGGAGAACTTTAATGACCTATTATCTCAAGTGTTAATCAGGTGTTGACAGACAGCTGAGGGACTGGGCAGGGCAGGGCTGAAGGCCAAACTGGACAGAACACGCCAGGCTCCTGCTGCTTTACTGAGTCAAGGGCTGACACAGAGTCTAGGGCGTCCAAGTCGCTCCACAACACACACAGACTGTTGGCCATGTGACATTTTATAGTTTGGTCCCATGCATCTATGACTCAGATGTTTTTCAGCTCAGGCTCTATGGCCTTATGAGTTACCATCCATTCAATTACATAAAATGTAGCTATCCCAACTTATCAGTCCGAGATGGACACCGGTAAAGTAAAGGTAAACCTGTTTCCTAGTTCAAAATGCAAACCACCTACTGGAAGTTTACAGTCCTGCATTATCTCCACCTTGTCAGTTACACTCTATTTAAAAAAATACCAACTTTTCCTCTTCTCTTGAAAGTGAATACTTTTATTATAGTGTCAGTGGCATCACTTTGCTCTTGGCAGTTAGTTACCATGGCAGTGCACTTCACAAACATGAGGAAACCAGGTATGTTTTTAGATGGTCTGAAAACTGATGGCATTACTTGAAAGGTATCAGTCAGTGTTACAGTGACAAACAGTTGAGTCTGTGAAGCAAACCCACAACGCTGAGGAAGTAACAACCACTTATGTGCAATGTCTTAAACCATCACGCCACTGAGCACCATTTCTTCCATTTTCAACCTTAGTCACCACCGTCCTATGTACAGTATTAGTCGATCATTTCATCAGACCTCATTGGGCATTCTTAGCCATACTTTGTAAAGACCTAAGTTACAGGCTCCTGCATCACCTTCACTATCACCTAGTGAAATCTCCTGTGCCCCTCTGTTCCCCCCAACTCCCTCCTCTCCCTCCTCTCCCTCCTCTCCCTCCTCTGCACTCGGCCCACCGCATTTCATCCTTCTCTTTAATTATCTCCCTTTTCAATCCCAGCATCTTCAGGTCTCATCAATGCTTCTTAATTTCCATCAATACGGCTGCAGCCTAAGCTCTCCCCACCTGTCCGGTCACCATGGCAACCACACCTCTGACAACAAAGAGCTCTGTAAGACATGGCATGCTGTATTCCCCTTGATTAGATATTGATTAAGCTTTTGTAATACATAATAGGCTTTTCTTCCACACCTTCTATTTGCACTTATTTAGTTAGAATCTTTTGTTATTTAGGAATCTGCATGTTAAGCAGGTTGGAATCGAAATCAGCTATCAGCGAAAGAAATACTATGGGCGATATACAGCCACACACAGAGGCCCCTACATGCAAATCAACATTAAAAAGAGCGCGGGCGACAGCACGTTTATGTTGGGAAAGTGGCATTGCTTATGCGTTGCGGCATGTTCCATTAACGGGACATGCTAATAGTGCCTGTTGGAGTGTGGAGAGTGTCCCTAATGGATGCACTGATAGATTAATGGACTATAAGAGTCAAACGCTAAATACATCGTAAGTGACATGTGATAAGTCAGGATAGTAAATATTTGTGTAGAGCAGAGAGAAGAAGTTGAAAAGCCATTACGCATGATTACCTGTGGACATGACATTCTTTTTAGTTAAATGTGACACAAAGTAATGGTGCATTGCCCAATTCCCCGTTCAACTTATCAGTATGCAGAGGAGCGCTGACATGATACAATTGGTTTGTTCAGATATACGGAATTAGCCTGTGATAAATGGGGGATTTGAGATGTAAATATATGAGATGTCCAGAATGCAAAAGGATATTTTAAAGTTATTTTATGGTAGATTTCACCATCTAAGCATTGTCTCCTTCACACCTTCTGTGTAAAACAATGTCACTTTATGACTCCCAGCATTGTCCAATGTTGTCAAAAATATATTATTGTAGAAAACTGGTCAAATGAAACACATTTATTTTCTAAATGTCTATCCACATGGTTGGAAATAGCACATGTTTCTGACACTAGCCAGATTTAAACTAATCTTTAAAATCCATTTTTCCCCATCCTTCTGTTGGCAACTTCCACCTTTGAACTCTTTAAGATAGCACTCAAACAACGCCAATAAAGTAAATACACACAAGAAAGTGGTTGTAGGATTTACACTTAAGATTTGCGGGATACAAGGTTGAGAAAAACTATTTTTCTCATGCCGCCCTGGGAGAACAGGGGGTCACAACTGTGGATAAACCCAAGAACCATAAAGCACAGTGTTTGGAGCAATCTGACCTTTTTTAACAACTCAAACAAGGATAAAGACAACAAAATGTAATAACTTTCCCCTATCTAATCCATACTTCATGATTATCCCACACTCCAAAACATTGGAAAGAATGGGACTGTCAAAAGAGTCTTGTTGTTCCATTTTCTTTCCCACGGCCCCCCTCCTGGAGACAAACAAACAAACCCCTGTTAGCACATTTCATCAGCTTTAGGGGTTACAGAACAGATTGAGTATCGACAATGGTGGCTGTCGAGGCTTATGGCTCAAAAGCAGCCGGTCGAGGGAAAATCTCAGGGGTAGGAGATGCAATCGAAAGGACCAAAATAATTCTGCAGGACTCGCTCGAGGAACAATCCAGTTTGTCATGTGGAATCATGGAGTGTCTGGCGCACAATGAAAAAAGCTCCCTGGAGGATTTCACCAACGGGAGTCAACAATAGCCACGAGTTAGTGCCCCACCTGGCTGGTCTTTGTCTTTATATCATCTGCAAATTTAGCTGCAGTAAATCTATTTCCGCACCAGCACCTCAACAAAGAAAGGACCAATAAACAAGAAATGATGTCCGGTGTCGAGGGAAAGGTTTTTGGTCATTGTTTGCCTCCGGGGTGTCATGGCAAAGTATACTGGGAGTAATTACAATCAAAGGGTGTTAATGTATCCTTCTGTTGTGATGGACAGTTGTGGAGGCAATAGAAAATCGCTCAAATGGCAAAGGTTTCAAGAAGCGCGATGTAACTTTTGCTTGAACTCTGGATGACGGTTAGAAAATGTCATAGTTCAAGCCATTGTTGCTTCTATTACTCTAGTTATCTGTATGCTGAAATACTGAGCTCATGATGTTTATGTGCACATACAAGACACACTCCAGTTCTTGTAACTTTAAGCTAACTTTGATCTTTTAAAGGGGATTTATTAGGAACACTTTAATGAATTTTAACCTTGTTACAACAGTGTTTGCTCATCACTTACTCAAAGTTGTATTTTAATTGAATAAAGCGGAGGTACCTAATTTTCAAACAGTGAAATAAGGAAGTATGTATTTAAAACGCTTTCCCTAATTCCCTGCGCTCACTAACTCTTTCACACTTATTCTCTTATTCATGTGCATCTTTGTTTTTTTGGCCACTAGCACAGCATTAGATTTAGCTTTTTAAGACATGAAAGTGATGCAGGGTGTTATCCTTAAACAGGCAATCAGCTCACATCCCAAAGTACCATGCAGAGACTCACATGGCTCTTTCTTACAAGTTTGAAAAGATAAAACGTTTAATAATTAGATGAAGACAGCATCTAGAGGTCTGATTTTTTTCCCCCCCAAGAAGTTCTGCTTTTACAATACACTTTCTGCGGTGGAAACATAATGTATTATTTATGAAAATAAAGTTGGGTACCCCAGTTTTAATGCATGCTGTGCAATATTATTATTAGGGCCCGAGGTAGGAAATTACTGAAAAAGCCAATGAGACCAGCATCTTATTTTGCCCAGTTTTGCTTGTAGGACCACAAAGATCTCCCATTATATTCCAATAGGAGCCAGACCATATTTCAGGTGCGATCTACTTCCAGAGGTTTTACTCATTTGATTTCAAACTTGGTCCACACCATCTCAAGACATGGAACTTTAATAATCATTCCATAGGATGCAGGTGTGGCCATCACAAATTGCCTGTAAATGTTTTTTTTTTTTCCTTTTACTTTTGTCATGCTTAGTACTGTAACATGTCAAACATGAATCGCTTTGCAGTTGAGCTGTTGTGCTGTTGAAGCGATGGCAATGCAGGTTTGTCTGGAAGGGCGGTTTGTGCCTGGACAAGGGCCTTTAATTATTTCCATTATTACAATGTATTCATATAGCATTTTTCCATCTTCAAGGCCCTCAACGTAATCATATTTTGTCCTGCAAGGCTCGAGTTTGAGAAATTACTGTTTTCACCTACCCCCAATCCCCGTCCACAAAAATTAAGCCTGTGGGTCTGTCCCAATACACGCACATGTGCACTTCAGATGCGTGTTCACGACGAGCCACTGAAGTGTACAGGGTGTCCCAATTCTCTGCACTTCACCTCGGGCTTCTCTCTGCACTTCCAGCAAGTGTGGTGCGATGTGGACTTCAAACCAGTACATTCGTCACAATGCATTTCATTGTATTGTTTTCAAATGGCACAGTGTGTATTTATTTCTTTCTTATCGCTAACAAGAAACAGTCGAAAGGAATGTTTTAACAATTAAATAAATCTGTGACTGCACAGAAACAACACTGTAAAAACGTTAAACCTGTTCTCATTTGTTTGTAGCCAATTCAGCAAATGATCCAAACTAAACTGAGCCGTGACTTTGTGATTAATTCAGCTGTGGTTTAACAACACACTAACAGCAGTTTTATGCTGCAGATTTTCTTTGCCACATTCTCAATACTCTGAAGTTAGTACCGTCCCAATTCTCCTGCTTGGCTCCTGTGCGCCCTTGTGCACTCACACACTTTGTGCACTCCCAGAAAATGCACACTTTCGACCAGTGTGCAGTGCATAGTGCGGGCAGTGGGACAGGGTGAGATAGGGAAACATGTTGGTTTCTAAAATGCCACGTAGCCACAGAATAAATACAAACAAATGAGAACCAGCGCTTGTTACGTGAAATACCACAATGAAGAGGTGGGGCTTCTCAATGCTGCAGTTTTGAACAGGAAGTTACTAGACCTGTTTCTATCAATAAGTCATATGCGATAAATGTTGGGGTTTACAGTGAACAAAATGTAAAATTATGATCTACTTCTTATAGTTCAATCCTGAGTACCTTAAGAAAAATGCATAATATGTCTCCTTTAACCAGCTTTAAACAGTTAATTTGAGTCCACGGCCCACAAGTCCATGTTCGAGTCATGAGCCTCATCCTCAAGTTGTGCTAGAAGTCACGTATCCTCAGCAACCAGTCCTAAGTCAACGGTTACATGTTCCAAATGATATCTGAGGTTTTTTAGTCTCACCAATGGATAACAAAAAGAGGAAAGACTGTAAAAGAAGGGGAAAGTGTTATGATGCTAATAATAGGGTCTGTTATCAGTCTGCACTGACCATAAAACTTAATAGAATTTCTACATTTGCTGTCAGCCTGCTGTAATGCACACATGATGAAGAGCAGCACTCGTATCACCTGATTTTGTTTCCACTGTAACACTTCAACACGACACGAGTGGAATATCCATTTCCCTTTAATCAATGTGCAATTTATTTCCCTCCCTCTCACAATTTCCCGTCCATATATTATGCATTATTCGCCCTTTTTAAATGATTTTCTACTAACCTTCTCATTTAATTGCATACATGGTTTGTGCTTTAGCTCACTTAATACAAAGACAAGTTCTAAATGCATTCTTTTACAGTCAAAGCATGTTTACTGACATGGATTTGAATATAATTGTAATGAGTATTTGCAGTGTATTTTTTCGGAATAAATAAAGTGGAACAATGCTGTATTTTAGATCATTTAAAAATATATTTATACGGCGACAAACTGTGTGTAAACTTGGTTACACCATTTGATGCTCTGGCCTCATCTCTGTCCTTGCATGTGCCAGTTATTTTTACTGCATTCATTCTATTTTTGTATTCACTTTTGTATCCCTCTATGCCCAAGAATTGTGGAGACCAAGAGAAATCATTGCTCCCAGCAACAGGAAAATGATGATGAACCAGACAAAGAAAGGACACAGCAAAGCGTTTTCTACAGGACTGTGCTTTATTTTAGTCTAAGCAGAATATAATGAACTAGAACTACAGAGTTCAGGAGCACTATGGGAGTTATCACTCCGAAACAGGGAAACAGACCGAGCCAACATTAATTCAAATTACGTCTCTGTTTCGAACAAAAGAGTTAATTTAATCAACAAATGTAGGAGAAAATAAATTGAATTTATTTAACTAATCTATATTTATGTTAAATTATTCATCATGTCAATAAATGATTGGAATGAAATTTAGACAGTGAAGCTGGGAATGTAAGTAATTTAGCATACAAAGATTGATGGTGCAAAATGTGTGACGACTAAATATAAATTAAAGGCTCTATTCAAACTTGATTAGAGCAAAGTGCTCAGTCATCTGAGTTTGTTTACATTTTGGTCCTTGTAACCAATGACAATGGAAGTAGATGACCATATCCTTAGTGTCAAATGGACTTGAGGCAAACAGATTCTTTACAACAGATTGGACACGTTCAGAGATTTTTTGGCATTCCCACAATACAGTGTGTTTGACCACTGTTCACAGGTAGTACTGTCAGAGAGAACAGACTGGGGTTAAGGCAGAATTCCCTCCTAACATAAATCTGACGGCAGCAAAGCATTGTGGCACATTGTACGTCTCCGACAGCAGGTTTGGACAGTGCTGTACATTACAACACACATAGATGATGAAAAAGTTGACCGTAAACATAAATACATTAGTGATCATCCTAACAAAGCCATTATCTAAAAAATAACAAACATGACAGTTTTTGTACGTCTGAAACAGTGGGATGTGACAGCAAATTACTCACAATCAATCCAGGCTGTTTTTCTTCTAACATCCAAAGGCATCAAATGAGATTCTCTGTAGTGCTGAACTCTGTTGTGCAATGGATTCTTATTTTCTTTTTGTTTTCAGAATCCGTATAACTTGTACTGTCAGTCCCCATTTAAAATGCAGATTGTACATTGATGACTTGAGATAGGAAAGTAAAGTTAATATATCTTTTTTTCATTAAAATGATGCATGCATTTTCTGATACATAGATTGTGCAGTTTTAAAAGAACTTACACATTGAAAACAATTAAACCCATTTCAGTACAAGGGCACTCGGAAAGTGCAAACTCTGTGTTTATCCCAGCTTCAGCTGATAATTAATCAAAGAAGAAATGAAAGCGTTCGACAAATGGTATACATGGGTATAAAATGTCACTTCTGAAAATCAGTGCTTCACTATACAAGAAATAAAACAATAAATTGTATTTTTTTAATAAATTTGTCTCATAGCTTCCTTTTCTTGAGTGAAATATATTAAGTATTTTTTTTAATTATTCAAACCTGTCTATTGTATGAGCTATAAAGAATGTCAAACACAATTGAAAAATAAGCTATATTGTAGTATGTACAAGTCGATGCAGTTGTGTGGTCAGAGCAGTAGCAAGTAAGGGCAAGCGTGTGGGTCTCTTGTGGAGGTCGACGAGTTCATGGTTCTTGTAACCACGGCAGTAAATACCTGCGGTTTGACTGTATGCGTTTGTCTATAAAGGCTTATGTACACAATAAACAATTCTCTTGCAGCTTTAAAAATCCATTAGGTAAAACTAACTCCTTTCTATGTTGCGAAGCCCAGACATCTACTTTTACTGTAATTTTTGGACACAATTTCAAGTAAAAAGTGAATGAACGCTGTCATTGGGCCCATTTGCACTAAACCAATTACTGCAGAGTCCATTTTTCTTCTGTCAGGAAATCAAGAGATGTCCATGTACATGACAGCTCTCTCCAGGGCCTTTGCTTAGCCTTAGACCAATCCGCCTCAAATCCCATGTAAGGGCTTGTAGAATGCATGCTCAAAACCCAAACTCTCCGTAATCCCTGCCCTGCTGCGGATACCTTTTTTTTTCGTTAGTTTTTTTTTTTTTTTTTTTTTTTCTTTTTTTTTTTGACATCATTATCCCACAGAGTTCGGCTTCTCAACACAAACTGCTATACAACCATCATCTTCTGTATTTTGCTATTTACATAAGGTAATAGAAAAAAAGTCTTTGTCTTCATTACTCAGGCATGTTTGGAGCACACCAAAAGCAATTCACTGTGCATTGTTGCTTGGATGTATACTTTCACTTGGTTTTGAATGGCAAATGTCAATCTAAAAATAAAAAAAAACAGACTATATTTTGTGGTAAGTAAGCCCTTCTGCTCACTCCCTGCTACTGAATACACTCTGCTATTCCACTCTGATATTTGTGATCTGGCTAAACCTCCCTCACGACCAACGGGGTAAGGCAAGGCTCTGAACCTCTCCACTAATCATGACATCATGGCGCCTGATGCCCTGAGTATTGGGAGCGATTTTGTGGAGTTTCAGTTTTAGCACACAGCACCCCCACCACCCAGTGCACTTTTCCCCAACCCCTTTACACTTTCTACAACCGAATCCTCCTGGATGATGGAAAAGCTCTCTCCCCCAATGCGTCCATTAAACGGGAGGCATTCATTTCGTTCCTCTTGTCCAACAAGTTCCTTTAATTATCTCTCTCTACTTTCAGTCAATTACATTTCACTTCCTTTCCTTGACAATCACAGCTATTTTAGGGTGAGTATGCACCTAAGGGCGGGAATAGACATTTTGAAGAAATCCATGCTTTAGTGTACTACAGTAGTTTTGAGCGTTAAGAGATCTATTCCAAGGAGATTGTATTGATTGTGTTAATGTATGATATGCATTCGACCATACTTAATAATACTTAAATGTGCCAGCGAAGGAAAAGCGAGCATTATTTTTAAGCAATAGTCGAGAATCATGGTCAAATACAAATGTTGCCATATTGTGTCTTGTAGGTCACAAAACCTTCTCCACCTGAAAAGACCCTTTCACTGGTGATGTAATCAAGGACACTGCACCCAAATTTGAAAAATCTGTTTGATTTAGGCCAATTTAACTTACAAAGATCCTAAAGCAACACATCTGAGTTTACACTGACTGTACATTTAAACATCCAGTAATTGCTACATTATAAAATAACTGCAATTTATCAAATGTACTCAATCTCGGACAATACAAAAATGTAATTAGTCGGTTATGAAAAAAAACAAAAAAAAAAACAATCTTATAGCTTTCTTTGATCATCAGTCCCCAATGTTGTAAAAGAGCACCCTTGTTTGTTTTTTTCTGCTGATTTGACATTGCTAGTATTAGCCCTGGTTATAGCGGAAATGCTACATAATGCTGCACTGTTAGCCAAGCAGACAGCAGAATACTATAGTCAAGGCAGGGCTGGGGTAGTGAGCGTTAGCATAGTGTCTGATCTGGCAGAAATGCACTGTGAGAGAATGCATTACTGAAATAGGCATGCAATAATTAGATTCTACCCTTGTCTCATTTGGAATATTCATGTAGAATAGTGTCTCATTTTCTTTATCTTATCCTATGATTTCTTGCATATTAAATCTTTGCAGGCATATGAAACACTATACAAGGAACGGCGCTGAACCATAAACATCCATAAACATACATCTGACCTGCCTCCCTTGTTTTGATGGATATTATTTGAAATTTCGAAGTCCCCTTGTTCTTCACAAATCCTGGCTGGGAATAATGAGTTTTGCAAGTGTTGCAGCTGGATTACAGGTAACAAAAGAGCGAGTAGAGCAAGGTTTTTGAGCACAAGCAGACAAAGGTGGAAGCAGTCTTGGCAATGTTTGGCTGGACGGGTTCAAGCAGAAAAGCACAATACGGATACATTTAAGGATTTGAGGTTTTGACCCACTTATTATTGACAAAAGAACATTTTTTAACCTACTTTTTCTCCCTCTGCTACTGTTCATAGTGGTTCTGAAGCTTCAATTTGATTTTCCAGTTATTATTTAGACTGGTTAGAATTGGACCAGCTTGACCATACAAAACCGTTAAACCTGACCTAGAAATATGTGTGAGCCTGAAGAATCAAGTCTTAAGCGACACTGACAAAACAAATATCTCACCAAACTGGTTTGTGAAAGTATAGTTTGAGAACCATTTATCTACATTTTTATATTGTGGAAGACTTCATTACACTTCCTCCTTCTCCTTTCTGGGAAATTTGGCAGTGTTATCATTGCCAGGTCAGCCTTGCCAGGGAGTAGGCACAAACATAATTCTATCTAATCTTCCTTCTGTCATCCTCGTGCAAGTTGGGGACCATCTCTCCCGTCATTTGGTCCAAGTGATTATCGCGGTGATTTTTCACTTGGTTGCTGCTAATGTATAGAGGCTGGTGATTATGGTGTGATTAGGGAGAAAGGTGAAATAGCATGTCTAATACGGAGCAGGAGATAATTGAAGAGTAACGAGTGCTCTTTCCAAAGGAGAGTTTTGAAACTGCTGGGCTGAGCTTTTGGAAAGAGGAAAGGCATGGATGCTCCCAGGACATTGAAAAACAAGGGCGTACCAAACCTTCTGCTAATTTAAATGACAACAAATGGCAGTGCTTTATAAGTCTGTTGAAACTGTTGGCACGTGTTCTCCGTAGCTCCTTCTGTGGTTTTGGATTAAATTTAAAAGGAAATAGAAAGGGGGTAAATTAGGCTCTATGTTTTTGTATTATCAAAATGATTTATCATTTTCAATTGACATTTCAAAATGATTCTATCTTTTAGATTTCTACTAAATGGGTCAAAAAGTCAATATTCATTTTGTTGTATTTCATCAATATAGCCTAGAAAAACCAACAAATAGCTGGCATATTTTTATTGTTTAATATTACAATTATATTTTTTATTCGTATGGGAATTGAAATGTAATTTATTTTATTTATTCATTTGTTTATTTATTTACCAGTGATGACAATTTTGATTCATGAACATTTAGCCAATTAGCCAAAATCAGCAACTTTTTTTCTGCTGTCCCTAATCATTATAAGTTGTTAAACATAATTTCAAGGGTCACAGTTGTGTTTGTGTTGGGCCAGCATCCCTCTTTGTCTGTTTTCTGGTGTAGCGACAAAAGTGTAAATATTGACAGAAAAACTCCTACACTCGTTTCAAGCCTATATTGATTGGGTCTTAGTCCTAACAGTGTAAATGTAGACACTAACTTAAGAGAATTGTGGGTCAGCTCGACCTGCTTGGCAACAATGTCAGAAGTGGGCTGTGGGCTGAACGGTGGTGGTTTTGTAATCTCTGTCTCATACTCGAGTTTGACTGCATATTTTCAGTTTGGAAAATATTTTTAACTACTGATGAAGGGAACTCTAAAGTATTGCAGCAACTAGTGGACACATATCCTTGGCATCATATGGGGTTTTGTATTTTCATTTTCTAACTGCATGCATGTTTATAGTGAAAAGCACAGGTTCTCTTTGCTGGCAGTTTTAGTAGCTTATTCCTCCAACTCCCTCCCCCTTGGCCCTCTGTCAATCTGTGGCTTTTATATTTCACACTCAATTGTTGAATTACAAAAGGTCATGGAAAGTAACCAAAAAGAGCAAACAAAACCAAAGACTTTGGGTGTCCGTTTCGCTTGGTCTTTACAGTGGATTGTCGCTTGAACACAAAAGGCTGCACCCTGTCCAGCACAGACTCAGAAGTTCACTCGTTTTATCGTTTGTCATATTGTTCTTCTGTTTTTGTGATTTTTCAAAACAGTCAATTCTCGACAGATGATCTTGGTGACGTATACATCATGATGAGCGAGATATCCAGTGGCTGATACCATTAATGTCCAAGAAGAACGAAAATTGTGTACAGGGGCATGTGAATGCTTCCTTCAACATATTCCCATTTGCCCCATTCATAACAACTTCAAGTATTTTTTTTTAACAACAGCATGGGTTTTGCAATATACATTTTTTCTACTCTATTTAGGCTATTCTACATCCTGGTGCTAAGCCAGTGCCAAGTCAGCCCCTATACTACTACGCCATTTCTTTTTTTAAACACTATTTCCATTTTATTTTATTCATACTTACAGTAGGCCACTGGATATTGATTTAATGTTTTTTTTGACTACGAGTAAATTGTAATACTTGCAGCTACAAGGTATGAGTTTTTTAAATATATATATATTTATATATTTATATATTTATATTCTTTTAAAAAGCATTTAGTCCTTTGGTCCCTATTTCCTAAGGAATGATGCATGTAAATTATCCTGGATTCTCCTCCACGTCTCCTCTGTCTTCTTGTTTTTTCTTCGTTTAATCCAGAGCTTGCCCTGTCACAGAGCACAACACCTGTGTAGGCACAAAAACCAAAATGGCAGCAGGCTGGTGTGTGTGTTAGTGTGTCATGTGGTTCGCTTCAGTACTTGAGTTGGCATTTGCACGTATTTATACATGTACAAAGTTATTTTTTTCTTCATTTTATATCTTCTTTAGGTGTATATGTTTGGTTCATTTTCATGTGTGTTTCTCTATATCCTGTGTCGGTATGCATGCTTTGAGCATAATGAGTCTATAAAGGTTTTTCCCCGTCATGTCTAAAAAAGAGCAGCAAAAAGTTGGTCTCTGCAAAAAATCTTCTTCCACAGACGCCAAAGCAAAACAGGGAAAAAAGAGGCATTTGCGAAGAAAAGAAGAATGAAAAAGAAGAATAAGAAAAACTCTGGGATCCTTCTTTCAGTCACCCAATCTTTCCACAGGTTTCTCCAGCAGGATCAAGGGACCACCCTTCCTTCATGATATGTAGCAGAGCAAGAAGTCTTTGTACTTTTACTGCACTTGTGGAAATAAGGTGTTGTGGCCCTTCATCCTGTGACAGAGAGAGAAGAGAGACAGAAATAGTGGATTTAGAGCAGTGGCGGTGGCAAACATGTTCAGGGTTGCTGGATCCTGGTTATCACACAGACTGACAGGCACAGCCAACAGCATGAGAAACAGACAGGAAAGGAAGGTGGAAAAAACATGAGGGTGTCAGTCAAAAACAGAAATAGGTGGGCTAAGAGTGGGGTGGAATGTTTCTGTTGGAAACTATGAAGAAAAAGACACTGATTTGAAAAGGTCAACCTCATTTAAAACATGTTTCAGTGTGCAATATTGTTCCGAACATAAAAACAAAGAACAAAAGAAAAGACTGTAATGGCAATTGCTTTCCAGTGTAAATAAAACATATAGACTTTAATCTGGGCTCAACAGAAAACACCAACACAATTCCTTTCTTACATTGTGCCTCAGCGTTAAATGTGTCCACGCTGACAGAGGATCTAGTTTACAGGCTATCATCCCTAATATGTGGTGAGTAATGGTGTGGGTGTAGCGCAACTAAGAAAACGACTCCCTGGGAAACAAGATGAAAGGGTCGGATGGTGTGTGCCCAGTCGCTCTTTGTCGTACCTATCCTGTAAATGAGCTTATTATTATTTCATATGTCTCTCAGTGCTGGGGAGTGGATAGAGAAGCATGTTCTGTGTATTAAAACAAACATAGTTATTAGCAATATAAACAACCTCTCCAATAGCCCAATGCCATCTCCAAAGTCACTTGCTTCCAACATGATTTCAACATGAACTCCAGCGTTTTGGCATGAGCTATTTGTCTCTACATTACATCCCCTTAATAGCACAATCTTTTGGATGGCTCTATAAAAGACACCTGACTGTTAAGAGGCAGTGTTATTGATAGAAAGACTTCATCACTTGCTGCTTGCCTGGATGGAAACAGCAGAGTTCATTGCATACACAACAGGAGAGGGTGTCGCCTGCAGTGCAGCTGAGCGAGCAGAGCAAACCAGCCTGGAAAAAGTATGGCCAAGAAAAAAGGATCTTTTACACTTTGAACTTTTTTGCAGACCATACAGGTTTATAAAACAAAGAACTTAAAGCATTTTTATCTGAGGGTTTAATGTAGACAAATTTGCAACAATCAAAAGCAAATAATGCCGCCGTGCATATTTTTCTATATTTGTAAATGCATGTGTACAAGTGGCTTTTGGCAATGTGCTGCATCCAGCTCTCCTGGTGTAATTGGTTTGCTCCCTCATAAATAAATAAATGAGAAGTGATTCTCATGTTAGGCAAATAAAACAATCTTGCAGAAGTACTCCCTGTGCGTATGAAATCCACAGAGAAGTGGAGTGTCAACATTTGCTTGTGCTCTTGGATCCAACTCTGAAAAATTAATTGGCTACACACACTGTCGATCAGGGCGGAAACGGCTCCTTTTGCAAAGGTTATCAATTTGTATAAAAATCATAGATAGCTAAAAAACATTGTTGATGAATGAGAAGGAATATAGAAATAGAAATGCAGTACATCCATACACATGAACCCACAAGAGAAAGTAAAACATCACAAGGGCACACGGTACAAGATCACAAAGGATTAAGGCCACTTCCAGTTAAAGTCCACCAACCAGTCGGCACGTCATTTACATTCTATGTACCACAATACCAGCCAAGAGAGGCATCAGTAAACTGCACTCCACAGACTGCAAATATACAGAATACACTATTTACAATCAAGAGTCTAGAGAGAGAATTTTAGAGATACCAACGCCACATCATGCAATGCAGTCACAGTCCCACCACATGACGTCATCCAAAAGAAAATGACACCATGGGCTCACTTACAGCTGTGGGAACTCGGCCCCAGACAGGAGGGAGTGTGGCTAATGCAGGCAGGCCACCTCACACTGTGATGGGCCATGTCAGGGCCACGGTGTTGGGTGCAAAAGAAGAAACAAACAATGGGATTTTCTTTTCCTAAAGTCACATTTAAAACCACATCCACACTTCACCCCACACTTGCTTTGCCTGGCAAATGAAGTTTTAACTCTAAAGCTGAATGGAGAAAAAGTATGGAAAGCAAAACAGATATAACAGAGGGCATCATATTTAACAAGGTAACAAGGTTCCAGAGCTGGAATCTTCCCAGTCTCACAACATTTGCAGGTTAAAAAGTTGAATTGATGTTTTATATTCACAAAATTACCCTTAAGGCAGAGAGGCATATTTTAGAAACTTGCTCTGTCTACTGTAATTGGATTTGCCGTGCATTGTTTGCTATGAGGGTGGCCATATAGTGATTTTCCCCCCCGGTTGAATTAAGTTTATCTTTAAGACACAGAACGCAATTTCAGAAAAGGGTGACTCCTAAGACCAGTGAAGAAAATGCTGTCTGATCGTGTTTTTAATTCAACTTCAAAGTGAACTAGCAAAGCATTACAGAAAGAAAGACTCTGAAGTTATCAGTGCATTAAGGTTTGCGCACTTCTACCTTGGAACACAAAAGCTCATCATTCACATTTCATCAGGTTATTTCATCATAATAATGCAGGGGGATTTGAATTAAAAAGATGTAGTTGGAGCTGTATTCACAGGTTCTTGCCTCGCTCCCAAAAACTTTCTTCTCTTGAACTTCATAATACATGCCAGGTTTTGGATAGTGCAGCAAGAAAATGACAACTACAAGGATTGAGAACAAAGGGACGAGTGACAAATGGATCAAGAAACACACACACACACACACACACACGCACAACTTTCAACACATATATATAAAAAAAGAAAATCAAAAATACAAAATTGCCCATCCCCTCCTCCTCGTAAGGATGACTTTTCTGTGAATTGTGTACTTGTTAATACTTTTAAAAACCAACTAGGGGTATTTTGATGCTTTTTATTGATGGAGGAATGTCAGTCTAGCCTTATGTTCTAATTGAGGGTGACAGCATAACATGTTGAACCTTGACTTTTTACAGCAACCCAGGAAATCTATCTACACTGCTTGTCAGTTCTCCTTCTTATTAGCCTCACTATTTATCTCTAGAACTACATTAGATGGGAAGGAGGGATTCTCTAATCTGTCAGGTGAACTACAGAGCCAGGAACGCCCAACCTGAGTCTCGGCCATCCTCACATCCCTCTCACCTCTGCATTCATTCTGCATCTAGCTCTCAGTAGCCTGCGCTCGGCATCACAGCGCTCTCGTATCTGATAAATACTTATATATGTGAATCATATGTTATTGTGCACCGGCAGAAGCACTTTGGGAAAATTGAGATTCGTGAATTGTTAGAATAAAGCATGGCATTAGTTTCTGCTGAGAGAAGATGCTTTGTTGTTTAGCTTTGTAAAAGTGTTGACACTGTGCCTGGTAGCCTTGGTTTTCAATAACATTTGGTTTTCTCCCTGTGCTATCTGCAGTCTTACTAACCTCATCCACCATGATATTAATGGGTAAGATGATCATTTTAGATATGACTTTTGAATGACTCGTGCTAAATCTTCCAGTCCATTTTACTTCTCCTATTTCTATAATAAAACAAATCCCACTTTTACAGAGATAAGACTTCTATGTATAATAAAAATGCAGCTCTTGATGAGCTCCACTTTCTCTTAAATAAATGTTTAACTGACTTTTGCACGTTGCTAAGCAGCAGGGACAAGTCTACAGCTGTACTATTTTCAGGCTGAACCGATTGGCCTATGCATTTGTGAACTGGTAGTTTAACAGCTTGTATTGATTTTCTGAGCTATACCCAGCAGACAGCTATTTATGCACAGCTAGGTATTGATGATGTCATTAATTTGCACTGGAGCAACCTGCATCCGGTACAAATTAGATTTTGGACTGCAAAGGAAACAAAAACAATTTTGTGAAACGAGGCGACCTGACAAAAATCTGAAGTGGCTCATTTAACCAAAATTGATGCCTGGAAGAAGCTGGTGCCCTGACACATCCAAAACAGCATGACCAGAAATAGACGCATATAGTATCTCTCCAACACTCCTGAATTGTCCAATCTGACAAGTTGACATTTCTAAAAATGAGAATAAGAGAATAATTTTACTTATATTAACTTAAGCTGGTTTGTCAAATAAGTATGCTTAGAATTTGTAAAGAGTAAAAAACGCCAATGTTATCTGTTAACTCCTAATTAATATGCAATTTAACTGTAATAACATCTAATAATTTGCTAGAACCCACTCTTCCCAATAGTCCCAGAGAAGCGAGCAAAAAAGTGAAAGTGTTATTGTAATTTTTGAGGGATAAACTTTTTTCAGTTGATTCAAACTAGCTCTTTAAATGCTGTTGTAATTTGTCTGAAATAGTGCAATTACTTCTGTTTAAAAACTAGAGACCTGAACATAGGCATTTTATTTTAGTTATCTGAACAAAAAGCCCCGTTCTATATTAGAAGAAAGAACATTTACTTTACCGGGGTATGGACAGAAGACGAGTCAGTAAGGTCGGTTGGCATCCTTTGGCCGCTTGAGCTGTACCTTCAGCCGCTTCATGCCTATCTGAAAACCATTCATGGCCTGGATCGCCGCTTGAGCACTGGACGGATTATCAAAACTCACAAAACCTGAAACAAAAACACAGAGGAGAGCCCATGGGTAAAAAAGAAAGGTCTGAGATTGAAGTTTCCACAAAAAGATAACAGAAATCGAGAAAGGCACAGTGAATAGAGGAACGTGATGAAAGGAGCGAACAGGAAGACCCCTTTTAACTCCTGACAATGACGTGACAATAGGCCTTTGTTTTGTCTTTTGAGCAGATTAATTGGAAATCTCTGAATTAAAAAAGGTTACACAAAGCACCGGTGCTTAATAACATTGATATATATAAAAATGAAAAAAAAAAACCGAAAAAAAAACTGGAGGAGATATGAACTTGGCATACACAATACCGTGAAAGGGTTTAAAAGTGTAATGTTACCAGCTGTTGTGTGGAGGGTTGTGTATGTGCCCAGGCTCATGAATTAGAGTATCTTCTTATTGTACAGGTACAAATAAGTTTAGAAATGGTTGTGCATTCATTCTAAATACAAAAAATACACTTTTTAGGCTCCTAACACCTGTTGCATATATACAAAAATTTGAAATTACTTGTTTACAATATGTTTGAAATAAGAATAAAATGCACAGTATAGTCAGAACACGTGCAAAACTAGCAGTGCAAATGTTGTTGACATGATTTATAAAAGTGACAGGTTTCATAAAGTGTATTATAAAGTGTTCATGAGACTACACATTTTACAACATTTTAGCCCAAAAATGAAGGCTAAGAGAAAATACTTGTATTTATCATTATTTATTTTTTATGTTAGATAGCCAATAATTCAAATTACATACATCTTAACAATATTTTTACTCTAATGGTTAACGCATAACGATGTGTTAAGCATGACTGTTATTTTGCAATATACTGTGCAACTCTGCTACTTACAACATACCAATATTAAAAGACATGAACTATAAGAGTGGACAAGAACACCGGGCTGTTTGGAAGAGGCCTGTCTGTGTGTGGGGCTGTGTGTGTGTGTGTGTTCATGTAAGGGAGTAAAAAGTGCAGGGCAGCGAGGTCGTGATGAGCTGCTGGGAGCGAGGCGGGTCTGGTAGGACACGGGGTGCTGCCTGCCTGAGTTATCGCCCCGGTGCGAGGAGGCAGAATTAGCCCACAGCCCTTCCACGGCATCGGGACTCCTCGCCAAGCTCTTATCAGACACCCGCGTGATTGACAGGCTGAATTTTTCACCTGCCAGCTGATTTGATCACACCGCTATGGGTCCAATTTAATTTGGGGGGAAAGGGCAGGCTTTTGTCAGTGCAGGTGAGATAAGGCTGCTGCTTTTACAAACCCTTTAAAACAAACTGAGCAGGGAAAGGGCCTGTCAGCTGCCAGTGATCCTCCACTCCGATCTCCTCACACTCGCGTATGCACCGACTCGGCCTTTAATGAACCTTCATACCTCACGTTCTACATGCCAAAGATGTCGGCCGGTGTCAGGATACAGTAACACAGAAGAAATAGTTTGGTGTTGGAATGAAAAGGCACCTGGATCCATGTACATTCAAATACATATGTATAATAAAATGGGATGTCGTGTTGGCCGCTCTTCCTGAGGCTCAATGCCCTGAAAACAATACTGGAGTGGGAGATAAGAGAGCCCTGCAGCACATTATATCAGTGCACAATGACTTTTTATGCATTTTTAATGTTTTACAATGATGATGATGGCACGAGAACATGTGGCAATGTCCTCCGTATAGATAAGAGGCATTTGGAGAGTTGTGCCACAACTACTATACTATAATAAAACACATTATTATGTTGCATATTTGTCCAAAAATGTGAATATGAAGCAGAGCTCTAAACCTCTCAGATGAAACAAATAGACTCATATTTATTCCCTGCTGAAAGATATTTCCCCCATTTAAAGTGTGTGAGTAATTTTGTTCTCAAATAACCTTTTGAAACGCATTCATGAGTTGAATCCAGTTAATGCCACTTAACAAGGTAAGCTTTGATCACTTAAAAGTCATCATTAGTGACTAAATACTGAGGATTAAGTGAAGTATACACTGATGTGGAGGTATTTTTGTAGAACTTCAAAAGGAGTCAACAAAATAGGATTCATATGACTATATTTCTGTGTATAACAATCTTACTGGGGTTGCGTAAAGGGCAAGGCAATATGCATTAGGTTTAATGTTGTTGTCGTCTATTCAGAGATTCATATACATATTGAATTAGTGGTAACTCAGGGGAAAAGGTTGGGAACATTTTACGACATCTATTTTCCAGTCACTGTTTGATGGCTTTCAACTAAATTACTGTTACCTGACATTGTCAAGAAAATATAAAACAAGGTTAAAGCAAATGATATGTTGTTGTCTATAATGAAATATTGCATTGTTAAACCAAAATTCATTTCACATATTACTAATTTTAATGCTGCCTTCCTTGCGTAGACTACTTAATTTGTTAATTTTGTACAGAAGAGCCATGGGATTTCTGCCATAACAATTAGTCTGAAAAAATTACAAAAGAATCAGTGGATAATTTGCTATATTTCCAGCCAGGATCTTAATTACTAGCCACGCGAATACGCCAGTGAGACTGATGAGGTCAAGCTCTCTTTGTCCTGCTCCTTTGTTGAGTGACAGTTAGTGATAGTGAGAGGCATATGTTTAGAAAAGGGCCCAGCGAGGCAGACAGGCCAAAAGAAAGACAGTGTCACGAGATGGACAGCAAAGAAAAAGCCTCATAGAAGTGCCATGCTGAAGAGAGAGTGAAGGAAAGCCAATGCTGGGAGTCTGCCTGCGTCTCCCGGGGGCCGCTGTCCAACTAAATCAACAGCACAGGCCCACACTATAGTCTATTATTAGCTCTTTAAGCCCGTGGATTCCTCGTGCACATTCTCTATTGGACTGAACTGGTTTGCAGTGTGGGAGGTGGAACACGGGGAGGTGGGAGAGTCGTGTCCAACTGGTGGCTCTCCGGGGGGGGAGCGGGGGGCTGAGAAAAGCTCTTTTGTAAAGTCTAATCAAATGTGTAAATACTATAGCGTTGGTGGGTGTAAAATGAAGAGTGAAAGTGAAAATTGGTTTAGGAAGTAGATGTTAACATTAGAGATAAGAGATTCACTGCACAAAAGAGAAAAAAATCATTTAAAGTGAAAAAAAGAAGTGTTGGCTGTACATTATGCAATTAAATGCATACAATTTAACTGAATCAGGCTAATATAACAGGCTTTAAATGTTTAAAATGCGATGAAGCACAAACAATAACTCACATAAAGACAAGCAGCAATGTAAATAACTTTAGGACAAGGATGCACCTTGACTATCCTTATCTTGCAAAATGAAGCACTTTATAAATTAAGTCTTGTGGAAACGTATTTTAGTACTAAATCTAATTACGCTAAAACAATATTGTATTAATTTGTTTTCACTGAATGTCAAAATATGTATTCAAGTCTCAAAGCTACATTTATGGCACTTTTTGAGCCTCCTCGAACCTGTACTCCATTTGTGATTGCCCTGTGTCTCATTAGATTTTCACAAATAATTAATCCAGGAATAAATGCGTGTGTATCTATGTGCCCGGCTCTCCCTCCACGCCTCTCTGCTCAGTGGCATGTAACACCACCTTTAAAATGTTAATTGTGCCTTGATTAGAATAGACAGTGGGGATAAACGCAAACTAATTGGAAGAAAGGAGCGAGAGGCTAGAGTGGATTGCCAAAACACCGCCTAATTATTAATGACATTTTCAACATCAATTTTGTGAAACTCACCAAAACACTTGCTCTGATTGGTCGCCCGGTCCACGAAGACTTTGGCAGAAATGACGTTGCCAAAAGGCAGGAACATTTGCATGAGCTCCGCGTCTCCGAACTCTTGCGGCAGGTGATAAATAAACAGGTTGCAACCTTCTGGCCCTGGTGATGAGAGAGAGACAAGAGGATGGATTATGTGCATTCATAAACACAGAGATGACCAGACACTGCTCAGACTGACCTCTACGACATGGGGATAAAAAATATCCAATCGTGGGAGAAAGACATTTTACAGACCACAGATTGCACAATATGTTTGAATATTGTGAATTTAAGATATTTTGGGAGAACAATTGTGGTTGCTTTCATGATAGAAATAAAAATAAAATTTAAAAACTGACACAAAGTTTTAAAACAAAAATCATAATCACAAAATAAATGGTTATGTTCAGTCATAATAATCAGATTTGCATATCTGTACATGGCATATAATTGAAATTAATAGTTATGCTTTAAATAATAGTGCTGGGTAAATATACCCCAAACACTGAATGTAATGAAATAAGCATTTATGGAATGCATAATGTACCTTCCCTTTGTTCCTTGGTCAACTAGTTTTAAGATCTTAATTTGGAAGCAAGTCCCTTATTTCACATAAAATCTTAATTAGCACATTTTATGCACTGTATACTGATATGCTAGGGAATACATAAAAATATGATAAGAGTTACATTTCAGTGGATTTGAGGAGGAATACAGCAGCAAGGAATCATGAAACACATTATTGAATTATTTGAAAAATGCATTTAGTTACAGAACTAAATATCTACATTAAAATGTATTTTGCAACATATTCTATTACATGGTCCAATCAGAGTACTGTATTCTGAATACATTAATGTATTTTCAATCAGTGTCTTGTTATATGAGTATTCTGTTTGTTTCATTGTTTTTCCTGCATTTATTTATCACTAATTAGAGTAACTAAATACAGTTACTCAAATCTCGAATACATGTGGTCAGTTACTTCTAAACTCTGCATAAGTCACAGTTCTTTTGTATGATCCATGTTGCCTGGAAGAAAAAATTGAGTAAGATGCACGCCAAATCAATAAGAGAGATACCACAAACATTTGTATAAACTAATTGAGTTACAGAGTCACAAACAATTTTTCATGTACCATTTTGATGCCTTAATTTAGAGAAAGGCATCAGGGTGGACATCTGGCTTAAAATCTATGCCAAATCAATACAAATACAAATCACTATGGACAAGAAAAAGGGAAAAGTTAAAAGAATCAATGTTTCAGATAAAGTAAAACACTGTAACAATCCAGAGTAGGGAGAGACCACTGCACACATTAAGACATAAGCCAAATTTTTGCCCCAATTCCTGAGTGGTGACAGTTTGGACTTTCTTTCCAATCTCTCCCTCTCCACGCTTCCACACTTGCTCGCCCAGCTGCCACATTTTGTACGGGCCAATCTGGATAAGGGTTGGACTGGACTAGAGAAAGCCAAGCATGGGCACCCCCCACCTCCCTCGCCCCACAAAACTCCCTCACACACACACACACACACACACACACATCATCGACGGGGGCCTTGGGATGTGATGGACTCAGGGACAGTAAGCCCGCAGCTGGCTGACTGGCTACTATTCTGTCGTGTCTCAGTGCTCAGCATGATAGTAGCATGACCAGATGAGACGGAGGAGGTCCGTTGCTGCTGCTGCTGCTGCTGAGGAGAAGGCTGATAAGAAGGCTGCAGCGCTGCCCAGGCGCACAGAGATACAGGACACACACAAACACACACTAAAGATTATGTGTTTATTTATGCAGTCTGGATATAAGTGCTGCTTGTTTTTTTCCTGTCAAAAAAGTGAGGAATCAGGTATTATGTCGGGCTTGCGTGGAGGTGACTGAAGGAATGACCTAGGAAAATTGATTCTGACATAATCAGCATAATACAGAATAGTAGAGAAGAATGATCTGATGTTTTGCACACTTCAAAAGCATGGAAAACATAATACAATGGAGAACCAACGAGGTTCAAAGAAAAAGCTGTCCACCAGAGGATTGGAATAGCCATTATTTGCACATACACATCGCTATATTCATAAGTTCCTTACATTTGCATTCTATATTTGTAATGCTGGCACAAGTCAAATAATGTTTAAAAGTAATTCCAAGTGTAGTCCCTAAAATGCTGAATATAAGTCTTTCCAGGCGGTCTTGGGCAGTCACACAGAAAGATAATTGAGACTGACAAATTCTGCCAATTGGAGTGATTTACAGTCACAGTATATCTTATGCTTTATTACATCTAATGCTATGGCACACGAGTGAACACTATGTTAGGAATGGCAATAAATGATTATGCATGCAGCTAATTAATGTGATGAATATTTATAACCACTTAAACACATTGTAATAGACTGATTAAGCAGTCCGATGCTGCGAGTTGGAATTAGTGCAGTTTTTGAATAATGACAGACTAACTTTCCATCTCACTGCTAATGTTCGTCTCTTTAAACGGGGAGCCTTTTTCTCACATTTTCCCCAGCCAGCTCTTTCCTGCTAATTCAAAGCAGCGTAGCTACATTAGAATGGAACATGGCAATTATCACCTTTTATCTTGGGTGGGCGCGTTCACTAGCTCTTACCTTCCCTCTGTTGCTGGGGAATGATGGTTGGTTGCTGGGGGAACGCTTGGCTGATTGGCGCATAGGCGGCAGGGTAGGCTGCTGTTGCAAAGGGAGAAGCCAGAGAAAAAAAAATATTTAGCATCTACATTGTTTATATTTGACTCAACACACGTCATACAATTAATTCATTGTGTGTTTGAATCTGATGTCGCATAAATAAACTGAATATTACTGTGAATTGCGAAGGCTGAGTAAAATACAACACTTCTGTACAACTTTGAGACAAAGAAAAGTGAACAGAAGTGTAAGAAGTTGAACATTAAACTAAAGCATGTGTCCAGAAAGAATAATAAAAAGTGTAAGATGGTTCACTTTTAAACATGCATGGAATTAGTTTAAATGTATGTATTGATAGTAATTTAACATATTAATATAGCATTCAAATAGTTCATATCCACCATGCAAAATGTCTCCTATCAGAGTATGTGATTATTATTGTACTTGGAAGGTCATCTGCCATCAAAGAATGATTTAGTGTGGTGACCAAACTAATCAGGAATGCAAGCAGTGCCGCCACTCCCATTACGCACATGACGCGCAGTGCGCAGGGCATCAAGTGCTCCGAGGGGCACCAACCTGACCAGGCAGTTTGGATTGAATGACACAATAGGCTATTTGTGCAGCAGCTGCACTGTTCCTTATGCAGTTATAAAGTGAGTCTATTGTAGGCCTACTCTGTCTTTAGTTTTTTTTATCAATTCAAACTTGGACTCAAGTGTCGCCGCTCTCTCCATATGAAGTTGTAGATGTGCAGGGACAGCTACAAGCCACAGTTTAGAGAGATCAGACATATCAGGGGCACAGCTGGAAACAGTTTTGACTCCGCATACATATTCAACAAACCACAAAGGGCAAAACCGTCTTTAGATGATGACAATGTAACTCATATACGTGTGATGCGTCCAGCGTTCGAAAAGACAAATGGGGTTCAACTTCTTACAATTGTCTAAATTATGTTTTTATAAATGCAACAGAAAGCGTCAATAGTTTGCATCCTGCAGTGCACCGCTGAACATTTTTCCTTAGGGCACCCAAATGGCTAGCAATGGTCCTGAATGCAAGATATGCAAGAATAGTTTCATTCCCTCTGCCGTTGGACTCATGAACACTTCTTAAACACCTGTCACTTTAACTGCAACTATTCAACCTATTGCACCTATTGCACTGTCACTTTCTGCACCACAACTGTAAATTTAACTGTAATTCTCGTGTACAAATCAATGCCTATTTTATTTTCATTTTATACTACAGTAATTTTAAATTGTTTCTTAATGCATGCCCTTTGGATTTCATATATGTTGTTTTTATTATTGATTAGTGTTTTATGTTGCACCTTAAGGCCGAGACAAGTTCCTATGTTTGTGAATTTTGTTCATTGACAATGGCAATAAACCCCTTCTGAGTAGCTACTTTCTGGACCTTTAAGATTTAAATGACATGCAAACGACAAAATCTGATGTGAGTAATTAGAAGGATCATATTCAGACAGAAATCTTATGTTTAGTGGTTTACATATAGTTTTAATAATTTTACTCTGATAACGATCAGATTAACCGCAACCATTTAGTCTAAATGCAGTTTTAAAGCAGTTGACTGTTATAAACTTTTGGCAGAGTATATCTATGGTAAAGCCCATAATAAAACACTTTTTTTTGCAAGACACGTTCAAATTAGCTGTTAGCAGAATATTTCACATGCATAGAACTCTTAGAACTCTTATCTGTATTTCAGAGATTGTGGATTATTTTTGTGCACTGGGAGGTACAAATTATCATGCGCAGAAAAAAAGTGGTCTCCTGCAAACTAATCAAACTGTACAGAGTCAAGCCTCACATTTAAACGTCAATATCAATAAACATAACATGTGCAAGGTTTTACAATAAAGTGTATTTCTCAGAAAACATCTCCAGAGGCCATTTTTGATGCCATTAGAGGGTGAAAAGTAAATCAAATGTCCAGATTTAGTGTGCAATCTATGCCATCTAAACTCTTTAAAAGCACACTCAGACAAGATGAGGACCGCTAATGTTTAATCTGACTGGTTTAAACGATGTATTGTTAATTACATCTTCATTTTATGACAAAGATAACCTCCAAAAGCTAAATTTCAGCCATGTTGCAATTCATTACCGCAGTTTCTTCTCTGCTGTAATGGTGTACACTACAAATTTAGTCACTATTCAAATAACCATCCAAATGTGTCTAATCAAGGAAGAATTGTAACTAGTCTTGCTATCAGCTATTTCTGCCTGTCATCATGATGTGACAAACACAAGTGTAGTGTGAAGGGGACAGATGGAGGAGAGAGAGAGAGAGAAAGAGAAGGATGAGCAGGTACAGGAGAGACAGCTCACCTGCGTAGTGTTGGACGCCAGCATAAGCCTGTTGGAGAGGGTCAGTCACCGTTGGACTCTGTGCTGCAGGAACAGGAAGAGAGCCAGAAACACAGGTGACTGAGAGGAAGACTCCAGCCAAATTTCCTACAGTTCCAGTCAGATCGAAATATTATAGGATGTTTTTTCTGTATCTTAAATGTGCCCAATATACTGTAACTGTTGGGGGTCTGCCACTTGCTCGTCTCTATGGATGCGTTATTGCTTGTCATAAATGATCACTTCCAGGGGTTATGGGTTTCATTGCTCAAACCCCTGAAAAACATACATTTTACTGTTAATGTGCTCGCTTTTCCAAGATCTGACCTGTAACTTGGTCTGTAACTTGGCATTAATTGCTTGTCCCCATGGTGATAACCTTAATGTCATATGGCACGTATGAAGTAATAGCATCTTCATGGAGACAGGTGTCAACCCCAGAAGGGTCGGAGAAGTTGCACAGTACACCTTTAACAGTGATTGCTTTATTAGGTGGAAAACTGTACAAATATAAAGATTATACAATATTTCTTGGACATCATATACAATTATATTTTAGGAGATCAATCTAAATGTGTATAAGGAATACATAAATATACTATTAGTACTACTTGGTGTGATTAATATACAGTAAGTGAACATAATTTATAGCAGTGTATGTTTTATAGGTGAAGTGTAGTAGATAAGAGCATAACGGTACTTGGGTTTACTAGTTGGAACACAGTTACAACATTTTTGACCGAGGGCATTATTTTACTTAAGAGGGCAGGATGACTGAATGGTATGAATGCAGCATTGGTGCAGGCAACAAAGAGTTAAGTTATACACAAAGAACAAATTGGAAATTGGCTAAGCTGGTGGAAGAGCATTGGGGGGGAGGATCACAGTGGGGATGGGAGAAATTTGGGTTGTCATTTCTCTCAGTTCTTCAAAATGCCTGTTCGCCCCAGATGTTTGCATCAAATATTAACAACATGCCAAACAAACCACTTTGTAGTTCATTACAATTGCAGCTGCCTCTGAATAATGCAGTGACAAAGGGGGAGTGTGTGTCTGTCAGTTCTTCAGGAATGAACCCCAGACAACATTAAGAAGCTGAGGACGGGACAAGACACATCAAATTAACCATAATGGACTGATGCATAGAAGTGATGAATTCATCCTGATACTGAGGGTGGCAGCTCAAAAATCTGCCAAAGATACTCTTGACTGACCCTGGAAGCTTAACAGTTCTTCAGTTCAAAAATAAAAAAAAAGATGTCAGATGGAGAGCAATAGCAACTTTTAATCAGAACCATATGAAAGTAGTTTTTTTAATTTTAGAAAGTAAATGCTGTCATTCAAGGACAAATACATATTACTGATGAACTGTAAATACTATCCTGTCAGTTGAAAATGTTAGCAGTAAGTATTAGGCACCGAGAACAAGAATGAGAAAAACAGGCCTTAATATTAATAAGAATGCATTACTGCTTTATTCAACTTATTCCAGAAGCCCGTCTGGGCACCAACCTACGACGTAATCCTTCTTCCGGTTAAATTAGTTAACATAAGGCTGCCGACCTCAAGAGAAAATAAGTTCTACACAGACTAAAAAGCCGTTTTTGGGTGCCCAGGGAATCGGTGCTTTCAAATCAATCTACTTTATAGCATATTTTTACGGCAAGAATTTTCCCTCGTTCTCCATTTAAACCAATGGCGTTCCTGCTGCGATTACAATGGAAGTGGCGATCACATAGGAAAAAGACAGAAAAGTGGGCGGGGCAGAATAAGGTCAATAGCACTTTTCCAAATGCTCAAAGTAGCTTTACAATTCCGTGCACTATGCATCTATTCCATCTGCGCTGTCAGCCCCTCTGACCACCACAAATCAATCCGTCACACACCATACTGGTACATCAAAATGTATGTAATGAATTTGAAGAGACCCCAGGAAGAATAGCAACTGATATGTCGGGAGCTAATGGGGATTTCATTAAAATTAAATAAACTAAATTAAATATTTATCCTAGACAAGGTGGATGAAGTATCATGCTTAATGACACAACAACAGTTTGCTCTAGAACCACTGCTGCCCCACTGTGGAACCTGGTTTTCCCAATGGTCTCACATCAAAGCACAAACTAGGCCTAACCCTGTTTAGCCTCCAAGATCAGACGAAATCGGGCATTGACATGGTGGTATGGCCACATGCAATTTGTACTATCGACTGGCTACTGCATAATAGTACTCATATTGTCTGGGTTACCTGGGTAAGGGTGGATCCCATTGGTGTAAATGGGCTCAGAGGTCGGCTGCCCGTTGCTTTGTGGTGGAAGGGCACTAAATCCATTCACTCCAATGGGTGTGGCTATGCTGGGGACGGCAGTGGCACTGATGCCTGGAGGTGTGCTGGTGCCTGTGAACACAACATTACAACCATTTAAATAAACAGCTTTACAATTATCTTCTAAAGACTGCTAACATAACATTTGTTTAGATGGAGATTAATTAGTGTTTACATACGTAATATTACCTAACTGACCAGTGATAGTGTTGATTTTACTTGAGGCGGTAATCCCAGTCTGTCACCTTGACAGTTTGGGCCTGCTTTATTATTTCTCTAATCCAGGTGAAGGGCATTTAAATCGGGTGGGATTATGTCTGAAAGGAATGTGTAGGCCTTGTGGATTACAAATGCCATATACAGCATGCAGACACTTTATTTAATACATCTGCAGTGACCCCAGCTTCAGGCTGGCGACCTACTTAGTGTCGAGCCATCAAAGCTTCTCACGACAAGAGCCAAAAAAGATAGTTCAGATTGAGGGCCAGGATTATCGCACACAAATCTTTGCTCTTATATTGTATAAGCAAAGGACTCAGCATCCAAAGTCAGTGAATTGGCCGTGTTCCCAGAAAATACATACTGTCATTCTGCTGCTGAGGGAAGAAGCGACAGATGAAGGCAGAGGGAGAGATAATGGCAGCCTGAGAATTACTGTAATGTGGCTGCCAATGTGTGACAGGGAATGTTTTACATGTTACTGTCAATGCGCGGCTCAGCTCCGGTTCTGCTCGTACCAGCAACTACTTCAGAACACAACTTGAAAATACTACAAGGGCACAAGCTGTATTATTACTGATTCTGTGGCTAGATATAAAAGTTAGACATTCCAGGGAAGCCATGAAAAAAGTTTTCTTAGGCTGTGCATTTGGCAAAGTTATGTTACACAAATTATGCCATTATATGCCTAAATGACATTATTACACGACAACAGAAAATAAATACAAAACAACTGTGTATAAAAATGCTTAGACACTGTCAATAAAAAAGTGATTTGGGATTGAAATAGACTGAACAAATTCCACATCAAGTGACCATACCCTAACTCCTATACTCCAGGCAGCAGCGAAAAAGACCCTAACAAAAATATGGATGACACAAATGGCACCGACAATCAAGGGCTGGACTGATATTATATTGGACATTTGCAAAATTGAAAAACATAGACTTGTCCTTAATTTGAAAATGGACACATCTGACGATTATTTTGGTTTATATGTGCCTTAATTTCTCTTTTGTCTTTGTTAGATGTCTACTGGTTTTGATTTGTGTCTACTGTTCTCTCTCTGGTCTTGTTTTGTTTCATTGGGTTGTTGTTGTTAATATTTGAAAATTATATATATAAAAAAAAAAAAGAAACTTACGGTCAATTTTAAACAATGGGCCTCCATTAAACAGATGTTGTGTCCCACGTGAATGTAACCTACAATTCTCTATTGTTTCTCCGACTGTGCAGAAATTAGCTTGCTTGTTTGCTAACGGCAGATGATTTAGGACACTTCAACTCAACTCACGACAAATATTTCTTCAACAAACGGACTCAGAAACATCTTATTTCAGGAGCGAAAAGCAAACAAATCAACTGTGTGTGATCACAAACAGTGATAATGTGAGTGTAGCTGCTGTGTTCCTGTTGTTTATCGAGTATTCTACAACTTTATTTTCTTCTTTTAGAGCTACAAACTAAATATTTAACCTAGTTGTAGACCTTCATATTTGTTATTAGACTGTAGCAGCTTCTTTGTGTTTTGAGGTCCTACAAGAGAAAATATCTTTACTCACCATTGACTCTCGAGTGTTTTTGCCACTCAAAGCTAAAATTCATTGAGAATTCAGAATGCTGTGTCACCTGCATAATCTCTATACTGGTGTTTTAACTCAAACCTGTCTATTTTATGATCTACATAAATTCCCTAGCGTTTACATATGGCCTACTGAGTTACTGCACTAGGAAACCTGTTCACCTGAGGAGGGAGTCATGGGAGTCGCCACCAGCCCGTTGACATTGAAAGCTGCCATTTGCTGCATTTGCGCTGCTGCGATGGCGGCCATGGGGTTCAGGTACGAGCCTTGTGTGGCTGCCATCAGGGCGGCTTGCTGTTGCATCATCTGCTGTAGGATTAAAGAGCGGCAGGGAGAGTGGGGATGGGTGGGAGGAATGGAGGGTTAAGGAAAGGTGGAGAAAGAAGAGGAAGGTGAAATAGCCTCAAGACTGGAGCATGTTTACTCTTGCATGTCTGTTTGCCTGGCCAATGCCTTGTTCTCAAACAAGGCGCTCTATGTTGCCCTACAGCACTGCTCCCACATCTCACTGATAAAATAGTGTTGAGCTCATTATGCTCCCGCTAGATAAAGCTAATGTGAGGTGAGTTTGGGAAGCCAGAAAAGATTTGTATAAATCCAGGTAGTGCGTATATATAGGGGTTTGGAAGCAGAGTTTGTGCAGTGATTGTGCATGAGTGGGCGATTCTCACCTGTCAGAGTGAGTTGTTAGCTACTGTGTGAGTGCAAAATCTCACCGACTCCTAATTCAAGCTGTGACTTTCATGTGTGAATATAACATGGGGGATGGGAGTGTGGGTGTGTAGGGGGAAAAGTTTTAGAAATATGAGGTTTTCAGAGGGGTCTCTCTCTATGGAACTGTAACCTACAGGAAAAATAGTGGTTATACAGGCAAGTACAGATTTAAATTCACAAATCCATTAATGTGGTATGCAAACACAGTTATTAGCAGTTCAAAGTATCACACTATGCATATATTAAAATCATTTGTATTAAGCAGAAAAGGCAGAGGATAAAAAGTGATACTATAATGCTATGTAAATTGAGATTACAGCAAGCATTTAATAGTATAAATTACACAGGGGGCGCCTCGTACCTAGTGGGAAAAAGTGAGTTCAAAGCTTAAGCATAACAGTTTGTGGTTTCTTTTTTAAAGCTCACCGTCTCCTCCCCCGCCGGGCTGAGACTTACAGCATGAGAGTAGGCGCCATAGGCCCCAAACTGGATGGTCATGGGACTGAATATGCCGAGCTGGCCAGCCATCTGGTGCATCCTGCGCAAGGTCCGCTCCTTATCAGTGTCTGCAAACTTAACTACCAGACTGGAAGAGGCGCCCTGCAACAACACAACAGAACTAGTCAGTCATACAAATCAGATAAGATAAGTTTTTGTTTAGTACTATATACATACACTCTGTGTTCATTGCACCTCTTAGTTTTAAGATAAATGTGCGTCTCCAAGGAAATGAATACAAAGAAAATATTTTGCACAGCATGCCATGTCACGTTTTATATAAGCTACAAGGAAGTTCAGTATATGGTGCATATAAGAAGTTTTCACATAAAGCCCACCGTCAGACCCCTTTGAATGTAGTCAGTCTGAATGCTCATAATTGACTTCTGACTGATATTTGCTTTTGTGAACTTTCCAACTCCGTGTATACACTGTGAATGAACTGTGATCCTCCACAGGTCCCAGGAGCCCCTGTCCCCTCTTGGCTCCACTGACTCCAGTCCTGGGTAATTAGGTCTGACAAAAGCCTTCGGCATGTGCAGGGCAAACTATTGACTAATGGCTTTGCCTTATGGCAGATATACTTCAGTATTGATGTCTGTGCTCCTCAGTTTGCATCCAATTAAATCATTTGATGTGACAAAGACCAGACTCAGTTTCTCATGTGACACCCGGACAGAGAAACAGACAGACAGGAGAGGATGAGGATGCTGCCAGGCAGAGAACGCAGCCATAGATACTGTCAAGAGGACCAGGCTTCTATTTAATTACAGGCAAAGCATGCTGGGAAAGAGCACAGAAGAGCACCAGGACAGAAGGACGCATGCAGCCAAGGGGCAGTACGGACACGATTAGTAAGATCATAAAAGCAAAGACACAGGGAGAAAAGTACTCCATAATCACCACATGAAACAGGGCTTCATAAAATGTCTCATCCAGACAGGGTCAGGACAAATTCACACATTGATTTAGAGCTCAGTTTTGATTTTCTTCTTCAGAATACAATTTAAGAGAAAAGTCTAGTTTTGAATACAGTAATGGGTTAACTTCAGAATTAGCTCCCTGAAATTCCCTACATTTCAGTGCAATCAGTAAATGCA
This sequence comes from Chaenogobius annularis, assembly GCA_015082035.1. Classification (NCBI taxonomy): domain Eukaryota; kingdom Metazoa; phylum Chordata; class Actinopteri; order Gobiiformes; family Gobiidae; genus Chaenogobius; species Chaenogobius annularis. The sequence continues at coordinate 53,641 of BJKM01000600.1, read as the reverse complement.
AGGAGATTGAAGCTGATGAAAGATAAATATTACAAACGAGTGGTGAAGGTGGACGTGTGAACGCTCAGGAAGCTCTTCCCCCGGCCAGGAGGAGGCTACTACTCCCTCGATGCTATTTCAATTAGTTAAATCAATACTCTGACGTGGCAGTGTTAATGGCACACTTTTCCATTCTAATTTCATTTCCTTCCACTTGCTGACCTTTTACACCACTTTCTCAACTCCACGGACCAGTTTGGAGGGAGTGCGCAGTTGGATTTAATGAGAATTGTACTGAGCAAACATCCCTTCTACCAGCAGCGTGGCACCCGGGCCTGCCTGCAGCACCGCCTGGCATTTAGATCACTTCCATTTTCTGCTTTGTATATCTGGTGTATTCTTATGTTCATTTAATACCTCATGCGGAATACATTGTGAGCATCCGGCGCGTGAGCAGTGAGAGCCGCGGGGTGTAGTCGGTGCTTGGGTGACTCAGGGTGTAGTCTGGCCTGGTCTGGCTTCTGCTCCTCTCTCTACGGCAGAGTGCTTTTGTGGCAGCATAGTGGAGGCAAGCTACAATGTCTTTTCTGAGCGGCTTTGGCAGCTACACTGAAGCACTATCACAGCCTCTGCAGGTGTTGACAGCACGGCAAGTCTCGTCAGGGTCTAACCATTCTGACTTTAAGAGCCTAAATGTTGTGGCTGAGATGAAGTGCGCTATTATCGTCCATTTGCAGGAAGGATCTCGTATACTTCCATCTAATTTTATTATGTTCCAAACTGTGGCGGAGCAAGTACTGCTTAAGTAAAAGTGCACAAACATGAAATAATGCTGTAAATAATAATGTATGAAGACACCTAAACAAGAGGACAGCATTAAAACCCCACATCCTGGAATAGGTTGTGTTTATGTTCTAAATTTTGATTTGATTTTGAACTTCATAAGGAGGGCAGTACATATTTTAGATGCCCTGTTTTGGGAAGTAATACCCAAATTTATAATCCACAAGTGTTGAACCTTATAATTATCTGTAAGGAATTGGCTCTAAACTACTGTATAGTATTAATCTCATGGCGTACAGTTATTTCAACTAACAACTTGATGAATAATGGCACCACTTTTTGAAGCTATTGACAAAAAAAAAAAAAAAAAACTTCTTTCCAGTTTTTGTTTCAAGTGAATTAATTATGGCCGATCCAATCACGATAACAATGAGTTTTGTAATCAAGTGCAGTAAAGCTCCTCTAGTATAAATCATTTTACCATGGCTATCATTATGTTCTCTCTCCCTCAGCTTGAACTGACTTAAAATGAAATATGTACGCAGAAAACATAAAATATAAACAATGCCTGTCGATATTTTTGAGTATTACAGCAGTATTACCCATACCAAACTGCATTTTGACAGTTAAACAAAAAAAATAAAAAATTCTACCACATAATTCTGTCTCCAGCTCAATTTCCAACTGTAATCTCACTTTCTAGAATGTTATGATGTCAAGTTAACTTAATGAACCCAGGACCTTCTTGAAGAGCACAAGCCAATCCGCCACCATTTGCCAGTTCTGAGTGCGGATTGTGTCAAATTCCAAATCAATATGCAAAACACTGCGCTCAAAGAGACAGATATTTGTTGTGACGACCCCAGAAAGAAAACCGAATAGAATGAAATTTCTTCATGCCTTAATCATCCCACATGAAACAATATCACATGGACACTTAATTAAGAAACAGGTGGCAGCAGACCATGGGCAGTGGATGCAAATGCAGCCACTCCTCACTGCGAGTCGAAAATCACAAGCTGACAAACAAACAGAATAATAACCCGAGCCGGCATGGGTCCTATACCTGGAGAGAAAATGAATTTGCTGAATTTGATAAAGGCCAACAGGGAGCCTTCACTTTTGACAGGTACAACTAAGGAATTTGTCATGGGTTCAAAAACTAATCTAATTCCCTCAACAACACACTTGACTTGTGAAAATCTCCTGAATTGGATTTTCGTCTCGGCCTACGGAAAGTATAGGCAATAGTAATAGAGGGATTAGAACTTAAGTACAGCAGTAAAATTGCATTGCAGCGATATAAAAAGTCTAGTGTGTATGTTCCCACAACACAGTGACCGCTATAGTAAAAATAGCTTTAAAGGGATACTTAGCCTAGTTTATACACCTACTTTAGTCCCTACAGTGGGCAGTCAGCATTACCAAATTAAACTTGCCAAAAACAGCCACGGGTCACGGTGACTTACTTCTAGTTAAAAAAAAAAGAAAACAGAACATATAGAAAGAATTTGATGTTGCACTTCTCCAGACTATTTCAAGATTGTCTGGTTAATTGATAATTGTGATTATTCAGGTCACAATATAATCATACATACACAGTAATAAATCCAAAAATAATGATTATTCTATATATTATTCTATATATTATTCTAAGTGTATTGTTCATTTATGAACTTGATTTTATAATTGTGAAAGTTTGATTTCGTAAAGCTGCTCACATACAAGAGGAATTGCGTTCTGTTAGGTGTTTTTTTAGGTGAGTCGTTGAACTTGTTAAACTATTTAAAAAGTGAAAAAATATATAAAATGCTTTCAGAAACTGAGCACATATTTTAACTAAAGCAAATTAACCGATTAAAACATTGTATTCATAATTTAAACCAGTTACTGATGGTCTGCATGGGCCACTTTACATTTTTTGTAATCTGTAAACACAAATAATATTTAACTTTTGCAAACGGAACCTTTGCGAACTGGAAACAAAAAAAACTGAACTTTGATCTCAAGAGGGAAAAACCTTACGAGAATTACAATTGTTTCATGGACAATAAAACAATTGTAATGCTCTTAACAATGAACCATTGTTTGATTTGTCATTGTTTGATCATTTTTTTGTTAATTATTACAAAGAATACCTTTCATTTACTTTAATCTAGTGAACTATTTCTGGGTCAGATCTGATTAATTTCTATCATTATCAATATGTGCTTTAAACCTGCCCTATTTTTATACATTAAGTTAGATTATCGGGACTTCTACATCTTTCTTCAATTTGCTCCATTTAATTTAAAAACTATTGAAAGGCAAGATTAAACAAATAATATTAAAAACTAAAAGTATTTTTGGTTCGATTTACAGTTCAATAATACCACACTAGACCTCAAAAACTCTACGCATAACACTGATATTGGATATATTTCCCCTGTAAAATATCTCAACACCAGCCATTATAGTGTCTTGTTATCTACAGTTCTACACTGTCCAGACTTCCATGGCGTGACACTGAACATGACACTGCTCCTGTCTGCTTCTCCATGCCATCTGAACCCCTGCCACCTGCCCCTTTGCTCCCTGACACCCATACAACAGCTGAACCAGTTAGCGAGCCTCCCCATGCCCAATCTTCCTTTAAAGTCAATTTCGGAAGCACCTGCAAACCACAATAAACATCAATTAAAGCTATGACCGCATCTATCAGACCGTGCCCTTTAGTGGCATCCCGCGCCCTTAAACTTCATTACAGCCTTTCATTTGAGGCCAGCGTATTTTGCTGTAGGTATTAATGATGGCGTGAGTGCGTGTGCCAGGTAACACAGATGCTGCGGAGAGAACATTAGGGAAGGAAAGAGAGAGAGAGAGAGGCACTTCTTTGTTCAAGGTTCATCCAGAGCCACAGCTGGCAGTGGGCAGAGGCAGAGCAGCCGAATCACGCCTCCTGTTAGTCTGTTGTTGACGACATGTGGCACTGATATTATCCAAATTAACTGTGTAGCCCATCGGTACCACAGCCTTAGCCGGGTGCTAATGGCCACCTTGCCAATTAATCTGAAAGGCAGTTAGGTTTTGGACGCGGCGGAAAACAGGTGCAGAGATGGAGGAGATATTTATACAATCATTAACTTAGATCATTTAAACTGCCTCAGATGGATCGGTCCCATCTCCTTGTAAAACTATCATTGCATCATTAAAGATCTTCAAATGTTTTTGCTGTGAAAACTTTTTTAGCAGTACACACTATTTACTAGTAGGTTTTACCATTAAGCAAAAACTTTACTTGGATAAGCTCTTATTTTCACATTCAACTTAAAACTAAAAAAATTAGACAATGACTATACTGCTCCAGCTACACATCCCTGAGCAGAACCCGGAAGGGAGTAACATCCTTTATCCATTACAACTTTGATGATGTAAGACCAGGTGTGGTGAAATGTGTACAATTTAAAGCATTTTTAAGATGCTCAGTTTTAGCGTTTCTTGTTTCTGTGAGTTTCAGTGGATTGAAAAGCAGTCATTAAAAGCACATTAGCTGCTCTATGGGACAAAGACTGGAATACTGGAAACTAAAATAATTATGTTGAATACATAAGTAAAGTATATATTATAATATTTTATAATAGTTATTATGCTTACCAATGGCAAGAGAACAACATTGTCATTATTCAAAATGTGTTTCCTATTTGAATTTGACCCTTGTGAATTATGTGGCCGAAAGTTTGGCTTCCACTAAAGTTGAAATGACTCCACCAGTTTATCAGGTTTTCTCACTACTTCAATGTAATGCAAAATGAGACGGCATCAAAAAGATGTGTAAATTACATCTGGCTTCCAGCACACTCCCTGACTGCCAGGAAGCATCCGTAAATATTTATTGCGGAACATCAGTGGAGTGTGTGAAGGTATGGGCGCCTGCCAGAAAAAGTGAGTGCCTGTGTGTGTGTCCAGCTGTGCTGTACTCAATGCAAAGCTCTGCCTGTATAATGCCTCATAATTCATCATTTCTTTTGCTTAGTCTTCATTGGTGACAGAAGAAAAAGGAAATTACAATTAGTCTAAAAGGAGCTGGATAATGGTTCCAGATGTATGAGGCTGACTCGCAAACTTAACTCTGTAATAGAGTGGACAAATGCATTAGCAAGTCCCCATAGACTTTGTGTACACACAAATAGACATTTACATCAGCAAACCAAAACAGAAGTGCCAAGGTCTCCCAGAGTGAGCAGGGACGCCAATCATTTCTGCCTATTTAAAGTCAGAGACTGTTTCATAATATATGAAGATAAATAGCTGCATCTCAGCCTTTTTGCTTTTAAGAGGAAATGGAGGGAAGCCAAGTGTGAGTAAACCAAGACGGAATTTCAGATGTCACAGCCAAATACAGTTTAAATCTTATCACCTAAGATTTTTTACATGTTTGTACTGCTTTTGGTGTTTGATTCAATCCACCCAATGGCCCTCATTTATCAACACTCTGGTGAAAATTGTGTACATTTGAGTGCATATTTGTTGGTACACCAGAGGTCGTGTGGTATTTATGAACCTGTACGCGCAGCTCTGATCCTGCCATATCAGAAGCTCTGGCGATAAGAAACGCCCCAAAATATTATTGTTTCAAGTGGCCTCACCCGAGGGATTTACGGCGCGTGCAGGGAACACGGCAAAAAGCATTCATCTGAACAAGAATTCACCAAGAATAGAAGAAATTTAGTTTGGGCTCATTGCAAAACACAGAAAATGAAACCTAATTAAAATCAAGAGAAAAAGCTATGAAATAATTACTTTGTGTTTTTAGGGCTTCATCAATTGATGAACTTTTTAAAAGGACTATGGTAGTGAGAAGCAGGTGCTACACTGGGACTAGATCCAAACCCAGACCTGAACCAGCGGAGCAGCTCTGGTTCAGGCCGGGCTCAGAGGAAGTGGCGTGAGGTGGTTCGGCCTGAGCAGCGCTTCCCGGAGGAGGACGAGCCTCTCTTGACAAGTGTTGCAGAACCGGGCAACGGATCCACACTTCTGTCTGGTCTTTGCTCCACCTGGAACCAGCCATGGCCCGCCAGCAAGGAGGACAGAACAGGAATCGGATTGTCCCACCCGAGCCGTCCACTGAGTGCTGGACTTCCCGGACTGGCTCCGCGCAACTTGTGAGGCCTTGCTCCACATGTGAAACAGGCACGCACATTAGGAGGACCGGACCAAACCCGTCTGGACTTAGACTGCTGCATAAAAGTCTTTACTCCCGCAGAGGACCAGGCACAGAGGATGGCGCTGCAGAAGAGGACAGAGCCCCCATGTCAGGACTAAGGACCAGCCAGACGCAGCCGTGACGCTACGGTGAGTACTGCGGCTGTACCAGAGTCTCTTCTCTGGTCCAGGCCATGAGTTGTTTCCAACTGCTTATTGTAAAGTCGCTTTATACTAGTATTATGCAATAAGTTCATAATAATTACTCTGGATAAGTTTTAAACCATGAAAGGGTGTAGGCGTGCAGCCTCCACAAAGGCCATGCAATTGTTAAATGACAATAATTTAACAGAATTTTTGTAAAAGCTTACAATAATGACAAATAGATGATGGGGCTGTACGTGGTGTGCAGTAAAGAGTGTTTTTTATGGGCAGTTTCGCATTTGTTCAAAGTTGACGTACATGGTACACCACCTCCGGATTTGCCGTTTGGTTTGTGCGCACGGTGCGCTCACATCAACGTTGATAAATCCCGAAGAGTCCCTCGTTTTGGTCGTACACCACATATACACACTGATTTGCCATACGGAAATTTGATGAATGAAGGCCAATGCATGCATGTACTTGTGTTGTATTGAATAGAATTTGGAATATTCAGGCTCGAACATTTTAATTTCAGGTAGACAAGGCACTGAACCCAAAAGCCATTCTGCACCAGGTAGAAGATGACATAGCATGCAAATGAAACTGTAGCGATGGTTCAGACTGGAAGACTAATCCCTGTTTCTTCATTCAGCAGTTTAGCTCTCACTGGCCTCCTACACCCCAGCAACACTTTGTAAAAGTTGAATTAAATTTTCTTTCAGGATTGTTTTGACCACCACCAGTATCTTTGGGTCTCTCCATGTTGTAATATACTAATGATGATTTGATGTCATTGGCATTTTCATTCTACAGTGGCAAAAATGTTTTACCCAAAGATAATGGAAATAACCCATAAAAGCATGTGCCAGACATTTTCCAATTTTAAGTTCAAAAGTTTATTGCAACAATTTTATGCCTTTGCTGTGAACACGTGTCTTCTTTAACAACGTAGCAACTCATTTCACACTAATTCTGAACTGCACCATCAGGTTAATAGAGCTGCTCTTACTTTTAAAACGATATATCTTACGTATGTTTTCTTGCCATTACTTTTGTAGTAACTTGAACACTGTGCAAAAACTGTGGGTGCATTTTCATCCTTGGACTTCATTTCGAACCTTTGGCAGTCCGTAATATCACAGTATCATATGCCATACAATATCTCCGGAGGACATGTTTAAAGATTCATGCACTGTGCAAAGTAATCACATCTTGATAGGGGTGTGAATGTAAACACCATATCTCTCGCTGGAAAGGTATTTTCAAAAGAGTAAGACATGGATTATTATAGAGTCTAAAGGAGAGGTACTGAATATACCACTGTGAGTATGTGGTGAATGCTGACTCCTGAATCTTTTGTAAAAGCTTGTAGCTAAACAGAATGTGAGAGTTGGGTGGTGCTTTGGAAAGTGATGTTCTACTGAATATTAGCATGGTAAATCTAGGTAATATTCACTTTATATTAGTGGATTTAATTGAGTTGTATTACAGAAACTTTCGGCAGTAAAAACTTTATCTTATCCTAAATTAGACAAATGGTAGACTCAGGCCCGGCAAACAACTCTTCACCCATAAAATAATGATGATTTATATGGATTAAAGGGACTCTATTAGATTTTTTTTAACGCAATAGAGTAAAATCTGTATTGCGCTCAGTACAAATGAATTGTAAAAGCCATCAAAATGAAACCACTGTGTGCTGTCTGCATATAATTACTATGCAAACCGAGAAGTTATGCTGCTCTGAAAAAATGATCACAGTGAATAATTATGATGGAAGGAATGTGTTAGGAAAGTGAGGAATAAGTGTGAACCGCTGCAAACCGCTTAAAATGAACTACTTCTATTTTTCAAGTTTTCAAGAAATCTGATACAGCACCTTTATGTATAAATGCTTTATATTTGACATTGCCCTATTCGTCTATACTTTGGTTCAAAAGCGTTGTCTTGTTTACTCTCTACTTACCGGCATAGTCTGTCCACCATGTAAGCTGTTGATGGCTGCCTGGGCTTCTGCGTGGCTGGAAAACTTGACAAAGGCACAGCCTGCATAGACAAACAAAAGAGAAAGTAACGCATAATGAGTGAGCTGGCCTTGCATATGGAAACACCACCATTCATTACCATTGTTTCTGCTTTCTAAATAGATTCTACCATTAATTTGTTGGTGCCGAAGAAATGCGAATAAATTAGTTTATCAATTGTCGTCGGGGACAACAGCTCTGCTGAACATCCTGCCCGCTTCCTTTTTCTTATTCCACTTTGGTGAATAGAGGCAAGGCGTTTACTAGCCGGACTTGTTTGTGATCATCAATCTGTTTAATATTTACACATTGTGATTTGTGTGCAGTCACTCAGAAAAGAGATTACGATGACAAGGCATAGTATTATAATCTGTCCATCTAACCGGATCTCTGCTTGTGTATAATTTCAGACTGGAGGGAGAGGCCTTTTGCTCAAGGGGTATTCAAATGACCTCAAATCAGTTGTGTGTAGTTTATGCACACTGGGAAGTGAACATAAAAGTTGGCCCTGAGACAAAAGAGCAGCCAGTGGCGACAGCATTCTGGAGCCCTATTGTATTAACATTTCAAATAGCAAATATAAAAAACTGATTTACTCTGATAATAACACAAGCTTATACACCCTAATGTTGAGTTAGTGTGTGTCAATGAACAAGTCAGGGCAACCCATAAACTACATTTAAACAACGTAAAGAATAAGCCCCAGGACCGATATACCATCTCAGTAAAATCTGGTAAATTTCCAAAAGCTATTAAATTAAAGAGAAGCGATTTCTCTCTCTTTTATGATAGTACTAGAGTGGAGGAGCTATTCTGTTATGTCCTATTCTTATCCTTGCCTTCAGGTAGCCGATGTGTTAAAGCCAAAGATATACCTAATTAACAAACTTGCGCACTAATTTTGTCACCTTTTCATTAATCAAGATGACAGGTTAGTCTCTTAACCAGGCAGCGTCTCCAAAGTTCAGTTCAGAGTTTCCATTATCTGACAAGTTTTGCAAAAGTTACATATTTTTTATACTTTGATTTCTTTTTGTGCACCCTAAGGAAAAGTGATGACTCATTTAAAATAGCTATGATAGGTGACCAAGAAAGTCCCTTACAAGCCCTAATAATTCAGCAAGTGTCATCTTTGCTTCAATGGAACATAAATTAACATTTCTTTGACAAATTCAGAGGTCTCGAAACTGGAGGATATTGCTACATGTGACAAGTCATCTGAGGACAATCTATGCTTAAAATACACACTCTCTCTACAATTATAAGGATAACAATCTCTTAGAAATTTGACACCGGAAAAGGCTGAGTCATTTGTTCAAGTCCCAAAGCTGTATAGATCTACAGAGGAAAAATTATTATATCCTTTGACACAGAATTCTGTTGCTCTTTGACTAACCATGGCACAGAAAGGTCCTCTGAACCACTCGTGCCCTCTGACTGCAAATGAGAGTGTGGGAGAACAAACATATTTAACCTTTGTAGTTTAATGTAATAGGAGGCACTTTCATTGTGTGAAACCCTTTTGGTTTCTAGCGAGAGTTAACTGGCGTTCACCAAAACGACTATCAGATATTGTGCCAGGGTCCCGCTGACCCCAGTCCTCCCAAAAAAAAACTTGGCACACACTAACAGTGTCAAAGTCACAGCAAACATACAAGGCTCTCACATTTATTTTCCAAAATAAAAGAGTAGACACTGAGATAAAGCCAATTCTGTGACACTAAAAGGACACAGGGAAGTGAGAGTGCAGCATCTCCAAAGAATCCAGCTGAGTGCTACAGCCTCATAAATTATAGTGCACATTTAGGTTTTTGAATTTGATGGCTCAGAATGAGAGGAGGAGGGAGAGAAAAGGGAGAGATTGTATTGCTTTCAAGCAAAGGGGATCTTTTGAATTCCTGGGGTATAATATGTATGCATGAATTCCATCCCGCTGGATGGGTGACATTTATAACACAACTTAATTATAGACCTAAAAGCCATCTCTCTATTATTCCTGACAATTCCAAGCTCTATTCAACTCTGGCAGCAAGTGTTGCACTTTGAAAGTACTTTGAGGAGCAGCGTAAAGAGATGGATGTTAAACTTCTCTGCCTTTTTACTGGTGGAGCGGACCACTGAAAAGCCTCTGAGTAGCATACATTTACATCAACAGGGGACAAAGCCTCCATCATGGAACAGATAGCACTGTCATTTCAAGGTCTGTCTCATTCAAATTACACAAACCCCATCCCAAGTGTCGGAGCTGGCAAAATAATTTGCCGTAACATCCTGTAATGATTGCATGGTACTGCTGAAAAGTAGGTAAAATTAAATACCAGATGAGCACTGTACCATTTGAGTCGTGAACTTAGAATACTCTGGAGTTTTAAACAATAAAAGTTTGGGCGAGGAGTGATGATTATATTGATTTAACCACAAATAGTAATAGCACACAGGAGACAGTAGAGAGACAACGGTTGATGAGTGTGAAGGAAGGCGCAGGTGACACACAGCCACAGTCTGAATGAGGGAGAAAACTAGCTCCTGCAGCAAGCCTTTTTCATTTTATGGGCTGTCAATCAACTCTAAACATCTGGGGTACTTGGAGAGAGAGGATTCAGGGAACAGAGACACACAAAATTGAAAAAGGGACAAAGAAAAGCTGGATTCATGACAAGATGTTCAACGCTTAATTTGGAATAAGATTATAGATATAGTGAAAGCCTGGGAAGCATAAAAATAAAAAAAACATGGCTTTTAATTATGATCTGCCGTTGATTATAATGCATGAATAATTTTTGACATGGACAATATTGTCAAAAATAAAATTGCATTCCTTTTGTTTTAAAACATCGGCCCACTGCCCCTCTCCCCCGACAACTTTAACTCAATTTGTGCAGGGTTTTCTATGTGGTCCAACAGAAAAGGTTGCTACATCAAATATTTAGAAGCTAGTGTGGCCTTCAATAGCCCTGTTAATGGAAAACTTTTACCAATCCTGTGTTCAAATACTGCTGTTCACATAGGCGGGATCTCACTTGCTACAGCTAAAATGGCACAATCTCCAGAAATACTCTATGCATTTTATATCAACTGTGTCTCAGACTGTGCAGGGAGAGGTATTTTTAGGAGAATAAGAGTCATTGCAGTTTTGTGTTTTAGTAAGAATTCTAGAATTTTTAGATTAGGCGTATTTATATCTTATTATCCATCCATCCATCTTTGCCCGCTTATCCGGCGCCGGATCGCGGGGGCAGCAGTCTTAATAGGGACTCCCAGATTTCACCACCCCAAACACTACTAAACACTATCCTGAGGCGTTTCCGGGACAGCCGAGAGACATAGTCTCCTCTTCCCGGTGGGACATTCCCGGAACAACTCCCCAGGGAGGCATCCTGGAGGAATCCGGGACAGATGCCCAAGCCACCTCAAATGGCTCCTCTCTACTCCGAGCTCCATCCTGTGTAACTGAACTCTAAAGGAGCTCCCAGCCACCCTGTGGAGGTAACTAATTTTGACCGCTTGTATCCACATTCTTGTCCTCATTACCCAAAGCTCATGACCATAGGAGAGAGTAGGAACGCAGATTGATTGGTAAATCGAGAGCTTTGCCTTTCAACTCAGCTCCTTCTTTCCCAAAACAGTCCGATATAGCAACTGCATCACAGCAGAGGCTGCACCGATCCGCCTGTCAATCTCACACGATGGGGCACACCACCTTTTTCCGGTCAAGGACCATCGCCTCAGATTTGGAGGTGCTAATTTTACTCCCAGCTGCTTCACACTCGGCCACAAACTGTCCCAGTACATGTTGCAGGTCCGGATTTGATCGAGCCATCAGGACAACATCTGCAAACAGCAGAAATTAGATCCTGTGGTCCCCAAATGGTACACCCTTTGACCCCTTACTGCGCCTAGAAATTAAGTCCATAAAAACATTGAACAGAACCGGTGAGTAAGGGCAGCCCTGGTGGAGTCCAACAAGAACTGGGAACAGGTCTGACTTACTGCCGGCAATGAGAACACAGCTCCTTCTCCATGCATACAGGGAGCAAAGGGCCCCGGACCCCATACACCAGGAGCACCGAGGGACGGTCGAAAGCCTTATCGAGATCAACAAAGCACATGGGGACTGGTTGGACAAACTCCCCATAACCCTTGAGCACCTGATGGAGCTGGTCCAGTGTGCCACGACCAGGACAAAAACCACACTACTCCTTCTGAATCTGAGGTTTGACTAAAGATTGAATTCTCCACTCCAACACCCCTGAATAGACCTTATCGGGGAGTGTGATCCCTCTGTAGATTGAACACACCTTCCGATTCCCTTTCTCTAACAGAGGGACCACTACCCCAGTCTGCCAGTCAAGAGGCACTGTCCCCTACCGCCACGCGAAGTTGCAGAGACGCGTCAGCCAAGACAGTCATGCAACAAATAGAGACTTAAGGTACTGTGACATGGAAAACCGATAGTTGTCCTCCATGGCCTCCCCAAACCCCTCCCACCCCCAGGTTTTGCCTCTGCAACAGCACAAGTTGCTATGCACTTGGCCTGCCGATACCTGTCAACTGCTTGGTCAGAACAGGCACCTGAAGCCTTGCGACCACAGCTCCGAGCAGCCAACAGATTCTGTTGGGAACATCAACACACCTGGGCATTTGTGGCCCCAGGGGCCGGATTAGGCCCTCGGCCTGTTTTAATCTGATGTTAGTTTCTAATTTTTAACTGTCTTAGCTATGCAACATGTGTCTGCACTTGTGTCCTTAATAAAGATTGCATGAAATGAATGAAATAATAGATTCTATAGCCTATATTTTACAGAAAAGTGATGATAATTATAAGAACTTGTTACACCAATGATCGCGGTCCGGCCACTTCCCTGGATTCAAATATGGCCCTCGGAGGAAAAATAATTGCCCACCCCTGCAACAAACCCTCACGCTTGCGCTTGGGCCAGCCAACTCTGTCCAGCTTCCTCCTCTGCCAGCGGATCCAACTCACCACTAGGTGGTGCTCGGTTGGCAGCTCTTCCCCTCTCTTCACCAGAGTGTCCAAGAAACATGGCCGAAGGTCAGATGACACGACAACAGTCGATCATTGACCTCCAGCATTGTGTGTCCTGGTGCCACTTGCACGGATGGACACCCTTGTGCTTGAACATGGTGTAAGTTGTGGACAAACCGCGTCTAGCACAGAAGTCCAATAACCGAACACCGCTCAGGTTCAGATCGGAGAGGCCCGATCACCTCTGTTTAGGAGTCACTGTTGTTGCCTACGTGGGCGTTGAAGTCCCCCAGTAGAACAACGGGGTCCAAGGTCCCAACCCAAAGGTATAGGAACGTGACCCTCTCGTTCACTGGGGTGAATTCAACATGTGTTCAGACACGTATATCTTATTATATCAATATAAAATCAGTTGCTCCTGACTTTTAAACTTCTTTCTTATTTGTACTATGCAATTATTTAGATTTTTATTTTTTGCACTTAACTTGAGCACCACTTTGGCGACTCCGATGACTTGTAAATTAGCCATCTCCTTAACTCAGAATAAACGTTGATGTAAAATCCAACAGCGGGTGTAAATAGAAAGAATACGCTTTAGACATGACAACAAATGCTTCTAAGTGTGGTGAAATGTGCGGCACCAAAGTGAGTGACAGAAACATAACCCGCAGCCTGGCAGCTTTATTTACAGTAGGACATTATCGTCCAATGGTGTCTCCAGGGAGGGATGATGGGAATGTGGGAAACAAACATGATTACACTCCTCCACTTTGCTGATAACAGGAAGAGTGTGAGGAGGAGGAGGGAGGCGAGCAGAGGGGGGAGCCGAGGAAAGACAAGGTGTTTGTGATGTATTTGTTGAGAACGAGCCCAGGGTAGAGAGTGGAGCTGCAGTAATGAAGAGACAACAGAAGAGGATGGGGATGAAAAATGAGACGGAGGAAGCAGAGAGAGGAGAAGAAAGGGAATGAGAAATGCAAAAGGAGTGAGGAATGGAAGTCTAGAAGGTGTGGCAGTTTCAAATTCATGAATGCAACTCCAAAATAGAAACTTAATGTACATTTCCAAATGAAAGCATGTATTTTTTTTATTTTTTTTTCAGAATTTAAGTAATGTTTGGAAATCATTTAACAAACCAACCCAAACCAAACCAAAATTATTTAACACACTAAAGACAAGATGGACCAACATTAAAATCTGACATGGAAATCCCAAAATAATTTCAGAAAATTGAATGTTTGACATGATATAACCCATACGAGTAAAGTCAGGAATATCCAATTATTGATGATGAACTATGACCAGCAATTTTCATTTATTCTTCACACTATTGTTTGCCTTTTATTGAAATGTAGGATTGTAGAATAATGTGTATTGTAAATGTAGTGCTACGAGCTATTACGGTACCATTATTAGTAGTACAATGCATCATTTATTTCTTTCTCTTATCTAAATAGTTTGCTGTAGATTGTGTCATGCCTCTAATGATCCACAATAACTTTGTCTGGCTGATACTTGAAAAGCAGAGGTGAGGGAAAGAGAAAGAGGGCAGGCAGGACACTACTCTGTGATGGAGGTGTATTAAGGGACAGACAGGACACTACTCTGTGATGGAGGTGTATTAAGGGACAGACAGGGCACTACTCTGTGATACAGGTGTTTTAAGGGACAGACAGGACACTAATCTGTGATACAGGTGTTTTAGGGGACAAATAGGACACTATTCTGTGATAGAAGTGTTTTAGGGGAAAGACAGGACAATATTCTATGATGGAGGTAATTTAGGGGACAGACAGGACAATATTCTGTGATGGAGGTGTTTTAGGGGACAGACAGGACACTACTCTGTGATGGAGGTGTGTGAGGACAGACAGGACAATACTCGGTGATGGAGGTGTATTGGGGGACAGACAGGAGACTACTCTGGGATGGAGGTATATTGGGGGACTGACAGGACACTACTCTGGGATGGAGGTGTGAGTGAGGACAAACAGGACACTACTCTGTGATGGAGGTGTTTTACGGGACAGACAGGAAACTACTCTGTGATGGAGGTGTGTGGTGGGCGGCTCTGACCCTTACTGGCCCCATCAGGCCCTCGCAGCACGGTGCACTCCTCGATCTGCCCAAAGGTCTCGAAAAGGCGTCGCACGTCATCCTCACTCTGCTGTTTGCCCAGCATTCCCACAAAGAGCTTCCTGTCTTCTAGATGGGGAGAGAGAGAGAAAGGGTGTAAGGAAAGGAGACAACAGACTCTATAGTTGTGCAGAGCTGAAGAGCTAGAGTGCATCTGAAGCCCCACTTTTATCAGCAGTTGGCTGTGTTAGCGCTGCTGCCGCTGTTGTTGTTGTTATTGATCTTACAGTGGTGCGGGGTGCCACCCCCACCCCAGTCCTGGCGTAAAAGCAGATACATCTGTGTTCGGGTGAGCTATTCAAGTCAGCCAACGAGATGTTTGATAGTGGTGATGCTGTGTGCGTTGTGGGTTTTAGGTTTGAGGTATGGAAAAAGAGAATGTTTTCTTCTGGTGGGCGTAGTTCAGACCTGCAAGATGCTTTATTCAGTTTAAAGAGAATAAATATATAGGATGTTATATTGCATCTTGTCTTTATCAAAGGCTGACATGTAACCTTGATGTCAGAGGTGTTGGGCATTGACTAAAAGAGAGAACTCTTGCTTTGTTATGCACAGGATATAGCAGTACACAATAGCAATAGAAGGCAACTGCTGTTTTGATTTTGGGCATTACAAAAATGTATTGAATTGAATTGAATTGAAGTGAGTTAGGAAGTATTCAGCATTGTACTCTGTACAAAGTACTACTGTTCCTTCAAGTAGATGTAATGTTGTCAACGTATACAAGTGCAGGTTCCAATTACAACAAAAGACTATGTTACAAATAACGCATGGTGGTGTTTACGAACTATAAATGTACATCCAACAACTGATGCCGGTACAGACCAAACCCAGTTATGAACCCAGACCATAGTACTGGTACTTAAAAATGTCAGGGTTTTCCTATGAATCATTCAAGTACCCCTTTATTTGACAGAACATTTGTGTTTTTGTACAACTTCAACATTATACATTTCCCTATTTCGTCCTGTTGTGGAATGAAATGGCTACTAGCAAGAAGCCATCACCAGAACTGATGGAAAGTGGCAGGAAGAGGAAGAGAAGTTTATTGGAAATGACACTGTTGATCTTCAGTGTGAGTCATTTGACTGGTGGGGAACGGGTATGGGAGGCTGTATGCGTGTGGAAGGGGGAGGGGGCGCATCACCTGGTCTTCGACAGATGTGACGCCTCCTGTACCTGCCAGGCCCCATTAGACGCAGCTGCTCTAAAAATATAGCACCCGGGTTTACTTTTGGCGACGGGGAAATCAGAACCTGTTCCATTTCTGTAAAGTTCATATGAATCACATTCGGGCTGCTCGCTTGACCACACAAATGAGTGTTTGAATAATGAATGAGACTGCACTGACCTATCTCTGCTGCTGCTGCTGCTACTGCTGCTGCTGCTGGAGATGTCCATGTTTGTCCGAGTGTAGTGACGCCTTACACAGCGGGGGTTCACAGATTTAACATCATCGTCTTGTTTTACTGTTCATTACTGAATTTATTTTGAGGTAAACTGAGTGGATTGTCAGATCTATGGCTGTAGAAATTATTACAATCAATATCTTTGATATTGTTGTCTTTCTGACTTCCCATGGTTGGATATGCTTATTCAGACTTTCTAAATTGAAATTAATTTGGATTAAAACTATTTAAATCACCAGATCTTATCTTCATTGTTCTATATTAATTGAAGCAGATTTTGACTATAGTCTTGAAATATAATTTGCCAGTAGAATGAGTAATGAGTTAATCCAGGCATGTTCAAACTAGGGCCCGGGGGCCAAATTCGGCCCTCAGACCAATTTTTGTTGGCCGTCCGGCTTCCTGCTAACTTGGTCTAAACAACAAAAAGTTGTTCTTTTTACCGTAAAATTGGAAAAATTCAACCATTTTGATGTTATACCAACCTCATATTAATGTTCCAAGCCTTATTAAAGTTGTGGAGGCTCATTGAAACAATGTCAAATGTAAAATTTCTAATGATTCACTTCATTGTTGGGTTGTCTGTGGCCCTCTGCTCCGTATAAGTTTCAAAATGCGGCCCTCTGTCAAAAAGTTTGTACACGCCTGAGTTACTGAGCAAATCAGTACTTTTGTTATCTTATTTCAAGTGCAATAAGTAAATATAAGAATATAATTTTCTCATATTTTAAGTGCCATTTTTAAAACTTGTTATTTATCTATTAACAACACTTTTATGTGTTTTTATATGACTGCAAGTACATATATCTGTTCCATTTATAAGCATACATTTACAGAGTAACACAAAAATGCGCGGCTTTGGGTAGTAGGTAAACTGATATTTTGAGTTTTGGAGATGCTGAGATTGTGCTGCTCATTACTCTGCTGCAGTGAACCTGGAGCGTTCACCTTTTAACTAGAGTCTTTCTAGTTTTGCACTTTAGTCTTCAAGCCCAACACAGTTATATAAAAAGCCGGAAAGTCAGCCCTGAACAGGTGTGCGTCCGTTATGAGCTTGACCCCTCCCTGCCAAAGCAAAGGTGAAACATGGGGATCACAGCAGCCCACTCCTGTCTGCGCCTCCATCACATTTTCAGGGAGGTGTCAGAGCCTTAAATGGGCATAAGTGCACTTTTACAGGCCTCCTGCAGTGTGCTAATGTTTCGGGACAAAAAGTCTCATCTCAGCCCCGGCCCAAAGAGATCTAATGGCGGCTTTACAAGGCTAATTAACAAGCCATGAGTGAGGTAATGAACTTTCCAAATGTGCTGGCAAACGCAAAAATAAATGACACCCCAGTGTAGACATTAAAGGCAGTGTGAGTGTACTTCAGAGGCCTCCTTTGGGACAGCCACTGCGAGAAAATGAATTTGGAGCTGCTATCTTTTCATTGCTGGACCTGAGAGTGTCTCGGTTGGCTCACTGCATGCCCTGGCCAGAGTATAGATTGCTATTAATTAGTCCACTTTACACCTGTCTCCCAAGCAGCTCTTATTGGATTCTGCAAGTTCCCGCACATCTCCTATGGCCACTTGCAGGGTTTAAATTGACATTTTATGAATATTAATAAATATCTTCTAATGCGTCCTCTGCTCTCACACTGGCCCAAATGTCCAAATGGATATCAGGTAAATGTTAAAGGTTTCTCTTTTAAAGTAGACCAGTGTACAGTGCTAAGGCAATATCCCATAGACAGAGGGGGTCAGGATTTCATCTAAGTAGTCATATTTTTGATAGGTTTAACACAGGCAAGAACAGTGTGAAAAGTCTGTATTCTATCTTGTTTGAGTAATTGAATACTTTTAATTTGTTTTATTATGTAATAGATAAATTTCTGTCTTGGTAGCAGCTTATGGGAATTTATATAAACAAATCATAGTAACCCAACAACATAAATTCAACATAAGTTACTATAACTTAGCTATTACCACAATGAATATCCTTTTGAAACACTTTGGGGCCGACACAAATTATCTGCCTCCAGGCGCACATGATCATTTACATTTTGTAAATTCACATATTGCTTTTACAGCGACTGCCCTTAAATTTATATGCTGGAATGTCACAAGAATTACAACAGCTTGCGACCCCTCGAGGCAGGAATAAAATAAAACAAATAATTCTATATTAAATCTTTGAAGTAAAAGACTTGGGCTTTTTCGTTTTTCATTTGAGATGGCACCCCTTTGCAGGTCCCGTATGGATGTACACCTGTAGATCTATAGATATAGAGATGTCCACGCCAAGATGTCAAGTTGACAGCTCTGTTTCATGCATGCAAATAAAAAAAACGGAGATCAAAAAAGTTATCAAAACACTACTGACATCTGACAATTGCTTGTCTCAGGAAGCCCTTTCATTTCAGCACCCGGTATATTAAAAATTAATGGATTTTGCACAGACGCCATATGCTGTCAAGATTGATGCTTCTCTCTGTGGAATAAAGTGGTACTTGTGTTATAGGCAGCAGTGTATGCATATAGAGTGTACTTTTCTCTCTATACATCTCTCCACTGTCTCCATAGCACCCTTTACTGTCACACTATCTCCAGGCTATGATCCATTTTCTATGAAGTCTAGGTTTCAAAGTTTTAGTCTTCCAATAGTATTAATATTCTCTATAAAAGAACTTTTGTTGTCTTGTGCGGTAAATATTCGCCCTTTTTCAAAGATTCTATCACTTTTTCCCGCTGGCAGTAGTTAAGGAGCTTGGTGGTAGTAAATGTTCAGAAAGCACGGACAGCTGCATTCAACGATAAAAGATGCCTCCTAGGCCACTGGGTGCATTTCAAACACACAGTAATGTTGAAGGCGGCATAACAACACCCAGAGTTGAGAAGAGTTCTTATAGACTCATTAGATAACAGCTTCCTGGCCCATGAGCCTGGGGGGTCTTACCAGCAGACACATGTAGGTAGGCTAACTTCAGTCTTTGTTTTTCCCAGTGGTTAAGTCTGGGTTACAATGTGATTATAGGCTTTGATGCATACAACAAGCTAACAACAAACATTTACGTGCCTGAAGGAACCAAACCATAAAGCACTTCAGCAACAGTCCCAAGTAAGGGACGTAACAAACACAGCCGCTAATTTGTGTCTCTCAAAAGATCTCTTGACATTCTTAACCTAACCTGTAACTTCTTTTACCCCGGATGCATAGAGTTTAGTGCTTCACTTGTTGATTTTGCCTAAATCAGTGCTCCTACTCAGTCTTATGTGTTATTTTCCTCTTTCTTTTTTACCTCTGAGCCGCCGATTGTTTCACACGGAACGAACCATGCGTTTCTCTAATTAGTAAATCCACCTGTCAATAATGCCCGTTGGAAATTGGGGAGACAGGATTTGTTCAAGACCATACGTATAAGCGTGTGGTCTTGAAGAAAACTGCATGAAAATGTTCAGAAATGGTTATCAACTACTTGTGTTTTATAGAGTATATAGTCAGTGGTTGATAATACATGAGTTCCATGGGTTTCAGATTCCTGTTCATTCTTACTAGAATATTTGGTTTTGAATTGTCAATTGCTATGGCAGCGATTTTATTTTTCATCATTCTGAAACTCACATATAGCTTTTGTTTACTCAGCTTTAACAAACAAATAGAGAGAGTCAGTTGGCCAGTATCATGCAGGGGCTAGTTCAGTGTTTTCTTATACGTAGGTGTACTATCTAACTTTTCTGGTGGAGGGTCTGCCAGTGGCGTCATCTGCTTGTCTCCATGGAGATAGATACATTGAATACCATACTGTGGAACATTCCAGGCAAAGCAATAACCACTAAGAGACAAGATGTCCCCTCACCTTTTAATTTATAGCTGACATCCATGTTATTTAAAATAACCAATGTAAAGAAACATTTTTGTGATATTTTATTTCCATATTTGTTAATGCATCAAATACAAGTCAGAATTGTTGAAGCTTATTAAAATCTAACTTAGCAAAGCCCTCTGGCAATGGTTTTGACAGCTTTAATCAACTTAACTTTTGAGCTCCAGGGAATAACACTTTACCTCGAGGACACACTCACTATGATGGATAGCCTGTCCTTTAAACAGTGTTAATGAATCCATGTCTTTCTTTAGACAACTAATCACCAAAAGTCAATTATAAGGCACCATTAATAAAATCTAAATAATTAAAATTGTAATTATTAAATATTGTTGAAGTACAAGGCAAAGAAAAAAATTAAGATGGATGGATAAGAAAATGCAACACCTGCCCCAAAATAAAACACACCAAAAAAACATATGAAATGCATACAAGTGTCATTTAAGTGTCTAACATCAGCCCAATGCCTTCTCTGTGCAGGACTAAATTATCTTATTCTGGTCTCTCTAACACGAGATGTCCCTGTGACTTTTTGTTCCTAATCTCATCCATATCATTGACAACTAAAGAAAAACTCAAGTCTGAAATGTTAAGCTCTGTTACACATTGTAGTGTGAAGTGACATTGTGGATTTCCCCAAAAATTTTTGCACTCTGCAATTCAGCTTCCACATAATGATATTCCCGCATACAGGAGTCTTACAACGCCATAGTTTATACCAAGAATTGGAAATAATTTACTCTAACATCAATGCAATTCTGCAATTCCCATAACACATACAAGACTTTAGCTGATCAGACGGAGCTCAGACAGTAACATGAGGCAACAAGAGAGAATCAGTTTAGACCTACAAATGACTTCCAAATGACAGGTTATCACAGTTGTATTGGAAAGAAACTAAAAATCTATACATAAAACATTACAACTGAGCTTTTAAATTGCTTGTACTGTGCATTTCCAAGAGTGTGATGAAAGTTTCAACCTACTACCGATTATCTAACAAAGAAAATTGCCTTAAAAAAGGTAAAATATAAAATTTGTATTTTGTGACATTTAATATCCATCTTAAATGTGTTTCTTAGGACACATACAATGGTTCCTGTGACTTTTCTGAATTGGCATGATTGTGTCCAGAGGCGCAGTGGGATCTTTTGGAGTGATTTGCATGTAAAGTGGAGTGTGCTCCTTTGTGGGCGTGTGGGGGCAGCCAGACAGCCCCTCCTGTGTGTCCTGCCAGCCTGTGCAGCCGGCAGCCTTCACTCTCCACTACCTGCTGCGCTGGGGCATTACTGCTCAGTGTGCAACATCTTAAGGTCCTGTCAATCTCTGCACTGTCCAACTGGGGTCAACCTTCTGAAGAGCAGCAGGCTGGCAAGGACAAACATAGCCCTTCCACAATAGCTCAGTTTGAACGGACATGCTCAGGACGATATAAGAAAGACTCTGACGACTGTTGAGGCATTGAAGGGGACTGCAGTGCCCCCGTAAGTATAAACTCAAACAGCATCTTGGAAGTAATAAACAAGTGAGTGTAGTTGGCGTTTGAATCGCACATAGTGAAAAACTAAGTATTGATGGAGGTTGCAAGACATTTGAAGAGAGTCTCGAAACCTTCTTATCACAGTTAATAAAGGCAGAGGGTGTTGTTGGCTGACCCATCATCTCACTTCTCATCAGTGTGGTCTCCAGTCTCACAGCACTCACCACAAGAGAGGGACCTGGCTCCAAGATTGTGTTTAGATAATGGCCATCTCCAATCATAGATAATCTGGCCCCATCTTTTCTTCACAGACACAGCGGCAGACAAGGTCAGAGGGAAAAAAATTCGTGGCGAGGCGAGGAGGAGATAGGGCTGGGGCGGCTCGGAGATGATTTACTGCTGAGATTCACTCAGCTGCCTCCATCACCCTCCGTTAACTTTCTCATCCTGTCGCCGCATCTTCACTCACTCTTTTTGTCTCCCATCTCTCACCCGCTCCATATTCCTCCACGGGTTACACTCAAGCAGAGCAGAGCTTCTATCTTCCCCCTCACCTCTTCTCTCCCATTGTATTTCTGCGACCAAGACAGTTCACGGGTGAAACCAAATGCTACTACTATTTCTAGAGCAATTTATTTGGATTTAAAGCTCTTGGCTCAGAACATACGGTCAATTATTTCGTTTAGCATTCTTCAAGTTTTGCAAAAAGGTAGGTAATCAGAGTTGACCTTACAGACTGGTTTGTAGAAGAATATTTCACATGAAATTAGCCACTGCCACGCTACATTTAAGAATGGGATTTGAGGCATCACACAAATTTATATTTTTTATAAGAAGGTCCACCCACAAACCAGACACCTCATGCTCGTTCCATTCTTTTTGAATAATCAACAGAAAAATTAATAGAGACATGAGTCAGTGCAGCCGAGAGCAGAACACTGGCACCGAAATCTGCGCTCCGGCGTGGCTCTGAGCAGCAAGCCTTTGCGGCGCCAGACGTCCAGGCCATTTTTTTAGAGAAGGTTTTCTTCCTGACATTTCCCATCCCCAGAGAGAAGGTGTCTCTCAGGGACACGCAGAACAAAAGAGGGTCTACTGGAGTCTCCAAATGGAGTAATGGGCCCTAATGCCTGTGCAGACACATAATCGAGACCTCTGCACAACTCCCCATGACAGATAATTGCCCATGTCTTGGTAGTGATAAATGTGACTCCATTCTAAAGGTGCAAATGTTCCAGTGCAGGCCTGGCTTTGACACTGTAGTGGGCCCCATAGGGATTGGTGTACCTGGCTGCGCCTTTGGCCCGGAGATGAATCCCCTGTTACTTTCCTCCCCCAGCTGTGCTGTCTGTTTTCCTTTAACCACAGGCCTTCACAGTAAATCTCATTTCATTGTCAGTCGCGGTTGTGGTTTACTTCCTTGGCCTGTCTCCTGACTTCCTGTTGCCATTAAAGCTCAATATCTCTGTTGGGGCCTGTCTGCTTGGTCTTATTTCATTCAGGGCTGTGTCCTATCCTGTCCTCTTCAGAGAAAGTTCAGCTGAAGCTTTCACGGGGCTGGGCTGGCCTTAGAGCCAGTATTTTATTCACACTGCCGGCTCATGTCGCTCCTCTTTCAGCAAAAGGGGATAGTAATTGATATTGGGACCCATCCATCCTTCCCTCTTAAGCCCAGAGATCCAATTTATCTTGGTGAGAATGCCCATTGGCTTTTGCCCAGGCCCTGTCAGTCAGACTTTGCTTGTTTTTAGATGGCTGTTAATTAAAGGGCCTCCATGACCAAAATGTGATCTACATGTGGGGTGTGTGTATGTGTGTTAACAGTGTTGGGCCATCTGACTCACGGCTGACCATATACAGTAAATCAACTGAGTGGTTCATTCCGATGTGACCCGGGCTGTTTAAATCAGCGCTCTTAAACGCATGCACAAGCTAGACACATAGCGAGCCAATTAGAGCCACAGCCAACCATGTAAATCTTTAACTGGCCTAATCTGCATTAACCTCAGTGATGGTACTCACAAATGGATTCAGAATGATCTAGTCAATCAATGTGTCAGACAGACTCTATCCAGAAAAGTGAATACTCCACAATGCAATTTGGCATCCTTTAGGGAGGCAGCTGATGGGAAATGTGGTGAACCTGATACAGCTGCTTTTGCGTAAGTTTGAGTATGAAACTTTAGGGGAAAAGTCTGTGGTATTGACAAAAAGTCCATGGACACGTTTAGGTTTGATAAGTGAGTATAGGGAAAAATCACAGGGGAACACGACCCCCCTTATCCTCTCACTGACTCGCCATACAATTAAGTCATTTTCAAATATGCATTAAATAGTGAATCAAATCTCTGCTATGTCATTTATTTTTGAAACATTTGCATAGTTTAAGTTTTGTTCACTTGGTTCAGTCTATATGTGTGGTACATTTGCTGCTTCAGCTGCAGTGCTGCTGCTTCAACTCTCCACAATGTATCACTAGCGAAATAAGAGAGAGAGAGCACGAGGCTGAGTAAAGAGAAGAGAAGTTACAGGTTTGAGTAAGTTGGCAGTCAGTAGGCCAATATAATGCAAATAATAGGTTTATTATAGGCTATATATATATATAGAGAGAGAAATGAGTATAAATTGTCATTCACCGTCCCCCCCAAGATCAAACTCGCCCCTGAGCATGGCCTAAATTACACGCCATTTTGAGATTTGGGTTGTTACAATTGCATGATTTTCATCTGGTTTGTTGTCTAAACATTGGTTCAATTACATGACATACAGAAAACAAATACAGAGAGTATATCTGTCAATAGTTAGGGTTATAATGAACTAATAATGTTAATTATATTACCATTTTGCTGCATCACTGCTTATGCATGTGCATTACTATAGCGTAGTATCATTATCTGCTGACTTGAGCATTATAGAACACCAGTCTTACAATGTTATAAACTAGATATAAATTTCATGTTTGACTCATAACTCATAGCTCGTAAAGTCATATCTAAGTATTGAGTTGGTTGGATGTTTTAAGTTTTGGTATCTTGTGACTCGAGCTCTTGCCCCATCCCTACCAAATACCCATCTGTTTGAGGAGATAAATCTCTATTTTGGATGTAAACATCAGTTTGTGGGATAGTGGTCATCTCTTCGGCTTCTATGTCTCTGCCTTTGAACTGCTTCCAGCAACTGTGAACCTGAGACTGCCCCAGTGCTGGCACAGATGGGAAGTCAATAGAAGCAAGTGACCTATATTACGAGGTACTCCACTAACTCCCTGTGTGTCACAAGTGAGAGCAGAATATTAAGGGTAGTGCATGTGCTGTGTTTGTGTTTTGGTGTGTGGTCTAAGAGGGGTGTTCGATGGAGACTAGGAGAAGGTTAATTACCTCCTCGTCCTTCGCTGTCGGCTGGCTTCACCTGGATGGGACGGTTCATCTGGATAGAGCAGAGGAAAGAAGAAACAGAAAGGGAAATCCTAGGTTAGTAAAAAATATCCTCAACAGTGACATCCTTTCTCGCTTCACAACAACAAAATGTATCTTTTGGATCGAATTATGGAAAGATTACGAGCGTGTTCACTCAGGTGTGCTACAGGCAAAGTAGTACGCTTCATTTGTGGAGATGTGAACCATTAAACACCAAACAAGCGCACCCTAATCCACGGTTTGAAAATGACATAAAAATCCAAAAATACGTGCGCACCTATAAGCGCATCTTGAATAGACGAGATGACAACATTTTGAAAAATTCATTCAAATGAAGTGAACATATCAAACAAAGTTACCAGCCAATTTGCAAAAAATGGGCTTTTACTGTATCAAATTCAGTAAAAGTCGCTATACAGTGGTCCCTCGCTATAACGCGCTTCACCTTTCGCGGCCTCGCTGTTTCGCGGATTTTTGTGTGTGCTTTTTTTGCTTTTTACATTTTTTTTTTTTACAGCGCATTGTTTTCTGCATCCTGATTGGCTAAGGGACTGTAGACTATTGTCAAGGGACTGTAGACTATTGTCAATCAATCTCCTCCGTACAGTGTCTCTTGTACAGTAGCCACAGAATGCGTTCAGTTTGCCAAATTTATCGCTGGCAGTGTGACTGAAATGCTGTATGTTTGTACGTTTTCTCTAACCCTAACCCACAATGTCGACGAAAAGTTCTGCACCGACAAAGAGACAAATGTGAGGAAATGTTCATGCCTGTCTGAGAAAAGTGTATCAAGTGTGTAGTGGGGGGTTTTGCAACCTTAAAACATTTATAATAATTGTAAAAAAAATACTGCTGACTACTTTGCGGATTATGCTTATTGTGGGTTATTTTTAGAACATAACTCCCGCGATAAACGAGGGACCACTGTACTCCAAATGCTGTAATTTCTTAAATTTGTTTTTAAAGATATATACTGCTCTCTACAGCCCGCACTATCCTCTACTGGTGAGCAGTGGTACAACAGCCACAGTCAGATCAGTTCTGTTGAAAGAACTCAAGTGTGAAAAAGAACTAGATTGAAGACCTCATAAAGACAAGTTGTTCCAAACCAATCTGCAACCAAATCCGAACAAATATTTATGAGTAAATTTGTACTAGATTAAACCAAGACCAACTAACCAGGAAAAACGCAATTTAAACAGGACTAAACAATTCCATCATTGAAATCTAGTTTTAAATCAAGAATCGACCAGATCGAAACTAAAAGAGCACTTGAGAATAAAGTACAAGACGTTAAAAAAACTTTAAATTTAAATAAACTGGGGATTGAACAGCAAAGTGAGATACAACTTCTGAACCCAAACAGCGGTTAAACTATCAAAGTATTGAACAAACAAGCACGGAATTAGGTCAGTTTTCTGGATTTCTCTGTGAGGTTAACACAAAAATCAAAGAGTGACTATGCTGTAAAAGAGATAAATCTGTGAGCAAAGTGTTTAATTAATCCATGGCTTTGCCTCTGGAGATGGCTGTATTCCCCACACAGTTCAGCAGAATTAGCACTTTTCAATGACAATGAGTCGCACTGGGTGTCAGATGGCAATTGGAGATTAATGCCATTACATCAGCCACTCCCAACCCCACAGGGACAAGTCCTCGCTACCTCCTCCCCTACTTTTCCAGACGCTCCAGACGCCTAGTCACCAGCTCATCCCTGACCCAATGCAATCTTTCTTCCTCCGTCTCCAAATGTTCGGCTTTTTATCCCACTCCGATTATGCCCTGGTCTGTCCTGCCGAGCCGCCTCTCGCCCCCATCCTCGTCTTTAAAAGCTATTGAGAGCCACCAAACACCGCAACCATAAAACATCGTGTGAAAGGTTAACAGTAGGGAATCAATAAACATCCTTTGAAGATCCATTTGAGAGTGAGGTGAAAGCAAAATGTTGCCAATGTTACATAAAAAAGAGCTTTATAACTGGCTACGATGATGAATGAAAAAAAATATCCCCCTGCTATTTGTGTGGGTTTTTTTTTTACCTATTCCTGGATTTTGAATATGAATAGATGAAACAACACTCAATTGTATATGCGCTAAAATAAATAAATCTCCTTTTCCCTCGGTGACAAGGGTGGGTGGTTAAGCAGCACCTTTGAAGACCCCTTTATTAGCGTATCCCACACTGCTTTTATAGTTATTTTTACATGTTGTTTTATATTTACTTTGTCCAAGGCCTGTATCTCTAAGTAGGCCACGAGGACAGGTCCAAATGGAGTGCCAAGGTGCTGCCCACTCAGATCACTATACTAGGGCAGCGCAGTGGGTGTTGGGCCCACAGGCAACACAGCGCTTGACAGCACTTGACATGAAGCGAGACCATGGCCAAATATAGACCTGTGAGTGGTGGACATGTATAGACAATTACATACATAGTGACACCCGGGGGACATAATGTCTTCGCCTGGCAATAAGCTGTGACACCAGCACAAAGCTTAAGTGACATGACAGACGCGTTCTACAGGCAAAAGCACAATCACAGATGAGAAAAGTAGACACTATACCATCCGCTGTTTGGACTGTAACTCATGGCAAACAGCACTGAGGCAGTCCTATCTCTGCAGACTAGTCAGTATAGGAAAGTACATCTTCATTAGCACTCAAAACAGTGTAAATAAAATGTATCAATTAATTAAGACAAGACACTATATATTTTTGTTTTCAGTTTGTTCTCTCAGCTAAATGGTCCAATCTGCTCCGACAAAATTATTTCATATAATCCACTTACAGACCATTCACCCCAGTGTCTCGCCTTAATTCATTAATTCATACATACACTGGAGGTGTATACAAAGGTGTATAATATCTTGCCCAATGATACAGCAATAGTAAATGTGGGGAAGAAACATGTCGGTGAGCACCTAAGCTTAGTGTAAAAGCTATTGAATTTTGATTTAGGTTTACAGCAGATATCTGGAAGATCCCACAGTGACTTTGGATCTGTACAAAAGTAGAAGTTTAATGTATTAAATGGTGCAGGTGTGTGCTGCCTGCGGATGGTGTTTAGGGCAGAAGTTGTCACACATAAAAGGTTTACATTAACCTGAAGTCCTAAAATCCCAGAGCAGTGATCAGCCAGCTTTTAGGTTTTAAATGGACACAATTGGTCAGGAAGCTTCATTAGTCGCCTCTGAGCCACACCAGCAACTAGAGTCATTAGCCACGCCAAAAGTACATTTGAGGTTGCTTGGCAACGGTGGGGTAGCAAGGCAAACTGGCCAGTCTGCGGGCCATTAGCCAACCAAAATTGGCCCTCTTTTCTTTTTTCGTTTTACCTCGCTCAATCCAAGGAGGTCATGAGGAGAGGGAGGGAACAGCTCTCTGAACTCCCACCTCCAGCATGTCCCACTTTCATGTCCCTTGTTTTTAGACACTGTGACAATGAGTTTTAAGACAAATCTCTAGCAACTTCAACCTCCTGCCAAATTATTAAGTTCTGTTTCAAGCCACCATATAGAGCTCTGCCTTGACATAGAGTATGAAGCATAGTTAAGATGTTTGTTTTCTAAATCTCATACTGTCCTCCCTGTGCAACCAGCAACACTGTTCCAGCATTTCAAGCTTCCTGCATAGAAGCCTGCAGTACATTGTACTTTTATCTTCTTTCCCAGCTCATCCTGTCACAGACATACACACTCATATACAGGGGCACAAAAGTCTGGGGGCTCAATAGCAGCAGGTGGCTTAGGTGACATTTTAATCCCTTATTACTGAGTGCAGGATTAGCCAACAGATCAAGGCAGAGTTAATTATATGAATTCATCAGAGGCTGGGCAAAGAGGCAGGCTGCAATCCCCTTGGGCCAAGACCAACCTCCTGCCCCACCACCAACCTTTGCACACACACACACACACACACGCAAGTGTCATTCAACTTGCCACACCAAATACAGATTATTAGCAACACCGGCACACATCTAAGATAGTATACAGTACAGCGGCTCCTCTGGAGACACTGTAAGACAAATGACATGTTCTACCTTCCCATTGGCAAACAGAATAAAGTGCATGGAGATGTGGAGGAGGCTGTGGCTGCAGAGGCTGAGAGGAGTTCAGCACCCCCCGTCTTGCTTTATCTTTGTCTCTCTCTGCCCCTTTGGCCTCCAAAACCAATATGCTTCCCACCACAGCCCCTTAATGGGTTGATCAATGCTGACAAATAGGCAGCTCATGCTGTCTTGCCTGGGAACTCACAGCTCTGTGCCTGTGTGCTGCTGCACTTAGAGTGGCCATCTCTCTTTCAACATCCCCCCCTTTTCCACTTTTTTTTTCACAGTTTTTTCACCTCTCCATATTTTCCCCTCCTTCATGCTCTATTTCTTTTATGTCTATACATTTTTCCTGCTGATTTCCAGGGGTAAATCTATATTTCTCATTCAGCTACAATGAATAAAAGTCATAGAGGGAGTGGAGTGCCACCCGTGCAGAAGAAAGGCACTTACTTACACTCTGCAAGAGAAGACTTAAGTTGGAATTCGAGAGGTGAGCGAGTGGATGAAGACCAACCTCTGACCATATGCTCGCAGTACTACTTTTGGATACTTTGGACACTTTACATTGCATTATTCACTCCCCACTCGGTGGTTAGGTAGCCACAGATGCCCTGGGACTGATTCAAACAGAGACATCACATCACATTAATGCAAAGAAAAGGCGGTTGAAGAGTAACCGTGAACCAAACCAACCATGAGCCACTGTCACCTGACTGACCAGGCTTTTTGAATAGCAAAAAAGACAAGCTGCATTCAATAAGCCAATCTAACTATTGACGTGGAGAACATTGTTTACACTACAGGACTGGTTTGGTTAAATGAATAGGTTAAATGTAAAAATAAAAATACATTTCAATATGATAATAAAACATATGAACAAAAAAGTTAGTGCGGCCAATCTTTTATTTAGATTGTATTTATTTTTAGTGACTATTAAGACCAAAAAAAAAAACAGTAATATACAGGTATATATACAAATATATATACAAAAATACAGGTATGTTTGTTTGATGAGGATACAGCCTAGATAGTATTTTTGCACCATGTTGGGGAAGTTACCATGCATTATCTGTTGACCTTTTTCTGGTTGTGTCATTTTGCATGGGGCTGCCATTCTGGCCAGCAAAAAGTTATAGTGACTAGAAAGCCGTTGTCAAGCCACCCAGAGAAAGCATGCATTGTTGACTTCTTGGTGCACATGTTGCACAGATCAACCTACGTTAAATAGTATTTTAGCAGCAGTTCTTGTTCTCCATTGAAATCAATGGAATTTCTGTTTAACAGAATATGCAACAACAACGGGAGCATGGGTAAGCCAGAGGAAATGTGGGCAGAATAAGTTAAATACTGTATTACAGTATTACCTTCAGAAAAAAAAAAAGCACATATTTACCTCTCTTTATTTGACCATTTATGTACATACTTCTCATTGTCTTTACACATCAGTGAACTGAAGTAGTGGATATCATTAACAACCTTAATACAGTTAAGATGAGAGGCTGTTGTTGCTTTTAATAATGACAAAAGCAGCACGGCATTAGGTTTATTTATACTTTAAAAATGTTTGCACATAAAGGTTTACAGCCCAGACAAAGGGAAGGGTTTTATTTAACTCTCTTCAACTTTGTTTGTTGTTTTTGTATAATTTGTGATCCATCACCTTCCAAATAACTTTTTAAAGTCATGACTTAGGGAAAGTGCATGTACACCAAGAGAGAATGTCTCTTCAAACTGATGTGTAAGTTGCTCCAGCCGGCCAGAGAAGGCATCGCGTGGCGAGGAGCCAGAAACACAGTTTAGAGCTCTGGTGCACGCTCTGTCTCCCACAAAAGCAGAGAAGAAGAAAGTAGTGTCTGTGGCTGAGAGGAAGAGGGAGAAGGGGGTGCTGACAGCTCAGCAGAGGGTGGCTGCTGCTGCTGAAATCTGACCTATTTTTAGCTCTGAGTCTGCGTTCCTTTTTAAAGATAGGTACTGGGGGTTGCTTTGGGAAAAGGAGGGGGAGCATCTGCTCAAATGCACTGCTCCTATTGAGCCCAGCCACTATTCCCTAGTGTGACGAGCAGCGTCAGAGGGGAGCGTCTCACTGTTTGTGTTTTGTCTCCGTAATCTCTGTCCCGTTCTCCATAATTACCTGGAAATTGATTCCCCCCAGAGCAGGGTTTTGGCTTTTAATTTATCTCTATGAATCCGGTATTGGCTCTTCAGTCCTGGGAGAGACCCAGCTGCACATCCTGAACCAATCTATATTAGCCCACCCCTCCTGGCCCGGTCTAGCCAAATCTAGTCCCCAAACCCAGCCGGCTTTCATAGACAGACATTTCTCTTTGCCTATTTTTATTTTTGTCGGGCGTTTGGGCCACCTCTCGAGGAGCGCCCCAGCTAGAGCCGGACAGGAAATGGATGCGAGATCGAAACATCATGCTACGCTGTGCTCCATAAAGCCCCTGTTCTTACACTGACTGCAGATGGATTGCTGTGTAGATCACTGCTACCAATGGCCGATGCACTTTATTACATTTATTGGACCTCCTCCCCATCTCCTCCTTCTCTCCACGCAGACGTCAGACCGGTAAAAAATAGACAGGGGGGAGTCGTGGCGGAGGAAGGTAGGGTGACGATTGGACACACTGAGACAAGACTAACAAATTAGTCAAAGTGACAGGGAGTTTTATGAGGCCTGTGCTTGTGAGGCGCCTGGCCCTCTACCCTGCACCGTGGCCCAAGGCATCAGAGGCACAGCCAAACGTGTGTGTGTGTGTGTGCACAGAAGAGGATTTAGCAGGCAAAGCATATATCTTTCAAAGAGAGGAGGTAAGGAGGTATAGGGAAATATATTAATCCAACCGTCTTTTCATTAGTACAAATGAAAGAGGGAGTGAGTTCAGGTCCAATCTAAAACTCTTTTCATTAGTTATCAAAAAAGTCAGTCTGAAATCCACATCAGCAGATTTAGATCAGTCTACTTACTCATTGATTCATACAATATGACTCAAGCTTGAAATGCAAGCTGTTGGATATATGGTTTTCACTTGGAGAAGGAGGCGTTGTTGGAGTAGAAGGACAAACATTAAAAAAAAGTGTGAGAAGAAAACAATTGATATTTTTGTAGCCAAATAATTATTACCTATATTCTATTACTTGAATAAAGCTTTGTACTATCCATACAATCAAAAAATTAACCCTGAACAGGAGTGCAAAATCCAAACATTTAGTGTAAAATGCACATAAATGATGTGTACATACAAACAAAAGAGCTGGCGCTTCCCAAGAGCATCCATCACACACAAGGCCACAGTACAAATGTTTCTGAGCCCAGCCGGGGAGAGCGGCGCTAAAGTGGCTCACGGCATAAAGAGGAGTGGGAGAATAATAATAAGTGGAAGGTAATGACACATCAAGCATCTGTCAGATTTATGAGCCCATACTGTGCTCTCTTCCTCTCTATACCTGCTGTTGCTGCTGCTGCCGGGCACGCTCAAACGGCCTACTGACGAGACCAGTCAGTGGTGAGCCATCCCAAAAGCAGTCCACCAGTGGCTTATGAAACAGAACTGGACTCTGTAGCTCTGCTGTGGGCAATGACAACCTCTAACAACGGGACACTCACAGCCCACAGCGTGTACTGGCACTGAAAGAGCATGACATAAAGCATTCACTAAATGGCAGGTAGTGCATAAGATAAAGCTTAAGCTGAAATGAAATATTTGAAATATTGTATCATAAAAGCAAGATTATGGTACAGTTTTGTATTCAACAATACAGTCATGAGTACTTTTTGGTTCACCCATTATTTACTTCTCATTTGCATGTCGTGTAAGCTGCTTTTTCTATTTGGATTTGGATTTGGCAATTACCGAAAGCGTTTTCGAGCAAATCATTTTGTTGTTTTGGGCATCATTGCACATTCAGAATAAAAAATGAATGTGCTCATTATCACTTGATTGGACTTTGCTTTGGTGGTACAAGAGCCCAGTTTGAACATCACAGTGATGGTTGTATTCAATGGAGTTGAAGATGTTGTATTTTACAATCATTATCAATATAGAGGCATACAGAATAAATTACACTTACAAACTTAAAAGAATATACCAGTCATTACTCAACTACTACAAGAAATAAAAAGCACTTGGAGAAAAACTTGTGTAATAAAGGTATAGAGTAGGCAAAAGTATGTACTCTTTAAGTTGCTTGGCATCCAGACTGAAATCCTCTGTGTAGGATTCAGATAATCACCACTCTCACCATTGCATTATAGGCCAAACTCAGACAGAGATGTACAATTGCTGTAGAAGGCAAACAGCACACTTCCTGGGGAATAAAATGCTCTATAATTAGATGCCGAGAGCACACATTGGTCTCATTTTCATCCAGACATTTACAAAATACCTGTACCAGGGGAAAACAGAATTTACTATATTGCATGACAAAAATTGGGTACAGCCTCTTTAACAGCGTTAAAACCTTCCTCCTCGATTCAGCCACTAAGTCCACACTGGATCGCAGTACTTAATAGTTTGCTTGTTTTTTTAACATGTACTGTAAATATCCATGTTGTTTTGATGTGAAAGAACCATCATTTCTATGATTGCTTCATCCTCTTGTCAATCGCGGGCATCACAGAGATGAGACCAGGACTTAGTCTACCCATAATACCCTTAATTAAATTAAAAAAAAATCCAGTAATTTTTCATTGATTTTCCAAACTGACGATGTAAAGTAATCTTTTGTCTGACCCGAAATAAAAAGGGCAAGTATGTCTTCATGTACTCATTTTTAGGTCGCCAATTCTGGTGGGAAATTTGTGGGGAGTGGAATTTTGGTGCCAGATAGTACTTCCTGGTCTCTATATACCAAGGACCAGGGCCAGTCGAAACATGGCCATTCAGGGTTTTCTACTTCCTGTTATATGCAATCCAGAGTAAGTTTAAGATAAACAGAGGTGGAGTAATGTCTAGTCTTGTGTATTTCAAATAATTCACAATCCAGCAGTTATTGTCCTTTTTGTTACACAGCTCAATAGATGTACAAATGAACCTTACAATAAGCTGTGAACTGAAGCTACAAGTCATTCAGATGCTGTGGTGGTGATGGAGTCGGGATCATGGAGGCACTCATCAAACTGATAGTATCACTGATAAATGGTCTCGTAAATACTCAGTGTTGAAAAAAATGCACAAATAAAACAGCTCTTATAATGAAACACAAGATGAATTATTATGAGCTCTGAATGACTTGTTATTAGATGCACAACTGCATGCAGGCATGTTTGGAGGCACTACCCACACACAAACAGACAGAAAATAGACAGACATTCATACTCCCGTGCTGTCAGTTGTGCCCAGCCATGCCTTTGGAGAAAAATCCCCCGCAATGGAAGTGTGCTCCGAGCCGCCATGAGTACAGAAGGCTGTTTGTGAAAATGATCACATCAATCGAAGAGATAGATAAAAAGACTGGGAGCAATTGATAAAGTGCCACAATTATTTGGAAGATGAATGAGTGAATTTGCTTTTGAAATTGGACTGGATCTCGGAGCAATGGAACAGAACTCATCATCATCAATGAGGCTGCCGTTAGATTGCTTTTTGTCACAACCCCGTGCGGCTGCGGACAATTGGATCCATCTGCCAAATAGGATCAAATAGACCTACTCACGCTACATCGGAGTGATATATAGTGACCATGTGTAAAACATATTATACAGCACACATACCATACATCACTGTGCGGGTTGCTTACTTGTGGGGTGAAGTGTAACATTCGTCATTATGCGCAATACAAATAATTCAGGGTAAATCAAATCAAACATAGGTCATCCAGACTCAAGGGAGCACAAGTAGGGTTGGGTCTGAGGCTGAAGTCAGACAGTAATTATCATAAAGTAAGTAGAGTAAATAAAAATACATGTTAATAAACACTAGGTTAAAGGCTGTAACTTCTGGTGGAGAGTCTGCCATCTGCTTGTTTCCACAGAGATGTTATTGCTTTACGTAGAATGTTCCGCAGTATGGCATTAAGTGAAGTGACACCACCAGGCATGGTTACAGGTCAGATCTATGGAAAGGCAAGCCCACTCACAGTTCACAGTTCGAATGCATATTTTTCAAGATATTTTTAGCAATTAAAACAGCCATAATTGATCAAATGTAAGATA
Source organism: Chaenogobius annularis (assembly GCA_015082035.1). Classification (NCBI taxonomy): domain Eukaryota; kingdom Metazoa; phylum Chordata; class Actinopteri; order Gobiiformes; family Gobiidae; genus Chaenogobius; species Chaenogobius annularis. The sequence goes on along the minus strand of BJKM01000600.1, from coordinate 18,035 downwards.
GATGAGGCAAACTAACATCTCCAAGGAGACAAAAAGGTAGCAGACTCCCCACCACAAAAAGTTGGTGCAGTGGTTCTCAAACTTTTCACACCAAATACCACCCAAATATTTTGCCCTGCTCTAAAACAGGACTGTTCTAGGTCTTAACTATGGCTAAAAGAGAGGTCTAGAAGGACTACAAAATTGCGTTAGTAGTTTTAAACTAGGCCAAACATAAACAAAGACAAAAATGCAGATTTTTTTTACTTTATCTTCAGCAAATATTTGAACTGCATGTACCACCTGAAAAAGCCTGCATGCCACCAGTAGTACAAATACCCCCGTTTGAGAACCACTGACACTGTACATTTATGGTGTGAGAGAAAATGTATGCATTTTGTTTTTCTTGATCTTTGAGAGATGTTTCAAATAAGTAAATAAGTAGATAAGTTGGTAGGTAACTAACATTTTAATATACTATCAAAGGCCCCATTTCTAAGTTAAGGACATGCAAAATCATCTTTTAGGAGGTTTAACCATATTGCTTCCCTTCTCATTTAACCACTCAAAGTTGTATCCATTGGGATTTGTGCATGTTTGAGAAATCTTTATTCTCCTGCGGACAAGACGCCATTGCTCCGACAGCCCCCATTTCACCGCTCCCCGGATTCCCCACCGATACTCGGCCACTGCCTGGACTTACTTTGTGCAATTTTATTTTCTTAAACGGTGAGATGCGTAGGATTTGGCAGCTTCGCGTAGCCCTTTTGGCACTAATGGGAAAAAAATGGGGGGCTGCTCGCTTTCATTAACTGTTGGGATGACGTTTATATACCGTAAAGGGGCTGCAGTATCCAACATGGAACCAAGCGCGATCAATATTGCGATTTAAAATGTAATATAATGATCCATGGGTGTCATAGATTAAAAAAAGGTCTTCTTTAATGTTTTTACAGTTTTTTCTAATAAACTAAACCAAAACTTCAGATGGACACAGTTAAAAGCTTTACTTTCAGAAATAACCACAGCCTCCTCTAAATATTATCTTTTTTATTGCCATTAAAGTATATTTAAAAATATGCTTCTCATAAAACTCATGAGTTACATTATTGTGTCCTATTTTTATTTAAGGCAATAAATCCACAGGCTTTTGCTGTTATATGCTCATAATAATGCATTGGTTAACACTGGCTGAATATTTGAGCCCCATAAAAATGGTAATAGATTAAACCAGGACAGTTTGTGAGTGTTGATGCTGCCTCCACAGACCCTATAGCATACACAAGTGATCATCCATATGCATTGTATGTGTGTGTGCATATGATAAAGCACAGAAGAGAAACCGACGCGGCGGGGGGCTTTGTGCAAAACACAATAAGTGATATATTATGCTAGGGGGTAGGTGACAGGGTGTGTTTGTACAGTGAAAGTCCGCAAATGGGCCACTATTATGAGTATGCAACTATGAATAATGTTTTTTGGGCACAGATCTGTCTATAGAAAACATCAGGCGTTTTTTTACTTTAAATACTGGAAGACAAAAGTGAAATGTCTGACAATATACACCAAATCAATAGAATAGATGATCTTATAGCAGCAGACTATAAGTTCCAATCCTGGTTCTTAAATGTAAAGAACATTCATATGCATTGATGTCAAATGCAATGCAAAAATTGCACCCAGTTTCAACCCTTTCAAAAGTATTATCTTGTTTAAGGTTACTGCTTGACATTCGGGAGTTCCTTCTGTAGTTTTTGAACATGTATTTGCTTATACTGGCTGGTTTATGGCACCTCCTGTCTAATTCACATTTGCTGTATGTCAAAGTATATACAAATCTGCCAGTGCGGTCTTCCCTTTGTTTGCTCAGTTGTTTTCACATTGTTAGGTTTCTATGACAGACTTGTTATTTGTTGGTGTCATCTTGCCTTTTATTGACTCTGTATGCAGATATGTAAAATGTCAGCTCCATTATATTCTGTTGCAATTCACGGAAATCCAAAGTAAAGGCTGCTGTCAAAGAGGTGACAGGCAGCACTTAAGTAGAGCATAATTATATTTTACTGACAAGTATAAGAATATCAGTCCAAAATCACCTTCTGTAAACCTTTTTTGTTGATATCTACATTCAAAAACTTACCACACTATATTCATTTTGGCCCCTGAATCTGTCAACCCGGAGCTCGCTGCACACATCCACACAGACCTGCATGTGGCCTGTTCTTGTGTGGTCATTGTGGGGTCCTCGGGAAAGCTCTTGTGGGAATGTTGCTGTCAGAGAGCAGCCCGCCCCTTGCTCCTCGTCTCTGCCTCACCTGCTGTGACGGTTAATTAGGCTCAGGCCACTGGAAAAGTCGGCCTGTCTGAGCCCCAGGGAGAGAGTCGAGGCATGGCATGGCAGGGCACGGCACATGTGAGCATGGGTGTAGCACTGGCAGCTGATAAGGTGGCCCTGCCGTGGTCGTCCAGAGACATGTTTAACCCGGGACCACCCACCTCTACGGCATCGTGCTCTTGTCAGCATTAGGCTGTCATTAATTACGCTCACACTTTTATTAGCCCTCCATTTAGACTAATCAACAAGCAGGCCCTCCTCTGACATGGTTAGCCCGCATAACAAGCAGAATCATCGCCTTATCAGAGATGGAAGCTACGATTGTCCTCAAGTTTTTTTAATCAGATCTAGTTTACTCAAAAATCCAAAATCCCCTCTTGCCTTATTATTTGTGTTAAAAGATATGTCTCAGTAAAAAATACACTTTCTCACTAAAATGAAGTTATTATTATTATAGTTTATTTGGTCAGGACAGTGCATGTTAATGTACATACATGATATACATGCTGTAAACACACCAGATTGTAGCCTTGGCCTAATTTCCATTAGTTGTCCACGTTCACTCTCACAAACACACTCATTCATACACCAGCATACAGGGACACTGGAGGCAAGGTGGGTGACGTGTCTTGCCCAAGGACACAATGACAGAATGCACTGCCCCCCTATGACACCTGGTTTTCCAGTGGTCTCCCATCCAAGTATTAACCAGGCCAAAGCTTGCTTAGCTTCAGCGATGTAACGAGATTGTGCAATTATTATATTATTTATTTTATTTCAAAAGTATGTATTTTTGCTACATGGGAGTATGTTTTTAGTATGTATGTTGTTCTCATATCAAGATAGATATTACTATTAGATTAAATGCAACAAACCACTTGTGGGCATTAACACATATTGGGCTTTAATGAGGCGTCCCAATCTCGTCATACACCCCAGGCTCTTATGTCCCGCTCCTGTTGTCCAACACTTCGCTGCCTGTTTTTCTTACACTGCTGTCATTAGGAGACAGCTAAAGCTAAACCAGTACCTTCAGGCAGACAAGGAAGCTTAAATAGCATTGAAGGAAGTTAACATTACAAGAGAGCCATGTATTTTTGGAGGAGGGTTGAGGATCAAAGGCACTGAGGAGATGGGATGAGACAGGACAGCGTAAGACCCTCGGGTGTGTGTATGACTCATATTAGATAGGAGCCTAGCAAACTAACACAGGTTGGAAATGGTGACAAGGAGATGAGCCGTTTGCCTTCTCGACGACCAGCAGGGAGCGGGGGAGCAGAGAGCTGCCCAGAGCCAGTGCACAACCTCCTGGGGTTTCAGCTGCGGCTCGGGCTGGAAATAAAAACACAAATATAGCTGTGTACAAATTGGGTTGACTTATTTGCCGACTTAAAATCACACTGTGACAAAAGCAAACCTGCAAAAACTTTACACGTGTGATCTGAAAATATTTGACATTCCGGTTTGACTTGAAAGCTTGGTGGTAAGTGCTACTATTGCAGTGTCATGACTGTTTAGCATCAGACTCCAGTTTTATAGAGAGATACAAACTACAGCTAAAACTGCAGTGTTTTACTAACATTTTGGAAGTTTATCAATAAAAATGCAAGAATGGAAAATACAGTTAAATCTACAATATCTATGAAGTAGTTGAGTACCACATGTGTTGTTTATTGTGGTGCATTTACAATTACGTAGATTTTTTATTTTTTTTAATAGATCCCTGAAAAAAGACATCAGACATCTCAATCCAGAAAAGTGCAGTGCAAGCAACAGCAAAGATACTGCGCAGAACCCTCAAGCCGAGACAACAATATAGATATAGATATATGTTTTTAAATGCAGTTGTTTTTTTGTTTTTTTTACTGGGGTGCATTACTTATTTATGGGTATATAGTTCTCTTCATATAGTCATACTTTGATGAATTGCAATGTAGAATGATTCTAATAATTTGTGCAAAACATTAGAGCAAATACACTTTAATAATTTACACAGGCAAAGCCACGGGCCGAGCTGAAACTGAACAAAAAGTGAGGAGTAGTGTGAGCCAAGCCTTCATTAGGCCCCTGTGCCAGGATTCAGGTTGACTCAGAAGGCACAGTCCTCCCCAATTACAGCCTCCCAAAATGTGTGCTCAGGGCAATGGAAACCCATTCTTTACTTTTTAATTCCTGCAAGGCCTTTTTTTATGGCATCCTGATTGACTGTTCTTGGTGGGGGAAAAAATTGTTTTAGTTCATTTTCTTCTTTTGTCTTTCTCAGTGTCACCATGTAAGTATTGCCACTGTCTTAGAACCATATTTACTAAGGTGCACAAAGGTCTGAGACTTTTCTAGTATCACCTCAAGTGTTGCAGCTGTATTAGGATATTGTGCAAATGTTTGTGTATATATTGTAGATATTGTAAAGAACCATGTTAACAGCTGACATTCTGTAAAGAGCCCTTAACTGCAATGCAAATCTAGTAGCCGTAGTTGTTTGTTTGTTTCCTAAATCTGTTAATTGTCCTTATTTGCACACTCTAAATAAAACAAACACTGTATGCACACAATCATGCATGTACACATTCTAATTTGTGTCAAGAGGGGTCTGGGATAAAAAGAGTTAACACACGCTCTTGCCTGTAAAGGGATAAGGAGAGGAAAAGTGAGAGATAGAAGGAGGGGATTGAGAAAATGCCATTTGGGGGGAGAGCCAAGTGGGTCTGCTAAACGAGTGGATTCTTATGCAAATACATGCTAATTTATGCACGTGTGGCAATGGCAGTGCCCGAGGCTGCTTTGATTGGCAGTTGCAGGTCTGTGTGCTGTGGAGGGACACTTTGGCTATGGGTGCAGAGCTCTGTAAAGTTGGGCCTGTCTGTCTGTTCTACATGCTCAGGAGGCAGCAAGTGCATACGTCTGGAGCTGCCTTCACTGCACTCGCTGCAGCTAAAACCAGGCTGCCTTCCAAAAAAACCCTCACTCACCAAGAGCTCCAGTCTTCCAGCTCCAACGCCTTCATGGCTGGAAGCAGCCGGGGCATCATTATAAAATCAATGCCCCAGCTTCATCACGCCTGTGTGTGTGAGCAGGGGGGGCAGCCATGGGCTTGTTTGTGTTGATTCTAGGGGGTGTTTGTGAGTGGCAGAACAGAACAGGCACACACTCAGCGCTCTCCACGCTCACTAATGGGCTGACAGAGAGGCTCTAGGTCAGGGCCTCCCATTACTTCAGGAGAGAAACCGGCTAAATGAATAGGTGCCGGCACCCCCCCCCCCAAATTGCCCCCCCTCAGGAAATGTAAATGCCATTTGTTTCTGTGGCTTGGTGCTGTCATGCAGAGCTCTGCTACAGCATGATAATATAAACATACATTTCTGAATATGGTGATGCCAATAATTGGCTGGTTGCTATTTATCAGATTTTGTTTACCCTTTTTATTTTTTTTGTAAGACCAGCAAATGAAAACAATTTTGTCTGTGCGAGGATGAAACTATTACTATCTAATACTCATTCACACTAGGCCCCAGGCCAATGGAAAAGGCACTTGAAATGTACTAATGTCTTTCCCAAAAATATAGAGCTGCTTCATAAATAAATTGTGTTATAATGAGGTTTGGGGACAGAAACAATGCCACTTTTTTCATTGACTTTTCTTCATCTCAGTAATATGTTTACACATGCTCATTTCAAAGTGTCATCTAAAATAATCTTTTATTTGCCTCTGCAAACCATAGGTTTGTTCACACAGGCAATGACTCTCGCCTTTCCCCAGGCGTTTCACATGTGCCAAAGCTGAATGGGCATTTGTTTTTAAGGTTCACAATTATACCCTCTGCACAGCATGGAGAGTAGAATTATGCAGTTGGCACCCAGAGCACCCATCTCCCACAATCCTTTTCTGCCTCAGTGCAAAATAAAGCAAACGCATTTACACACATCTGAAACAAACACATCCAATGCTTTTGTTTGTCACACCTGGAGACCACAAATGGGTTTGTCTCATTGTGTAATTGAAAATTATTTACAGCCGCATCGCTCTGCTCCCAAATATTTACTCTCATTTTGGCAGTCAGGGAGCATCCTTATATCACCATATTGTCCTGACTTCTCTTTTCTATCTCCACATGCCAAACGGACATTACAGACCGTCACATGTAGGTCTGTGTACCTCTCCATTATATTATGGCCATTTCAACTCTGTAGTTCATGAGGCACCGGCTTCTTATTATATTATCACAACATATTTGTATCAGTTGAAACAGAATGTGTAATCCCCTACTATACAAAGGGTTTAAAACAATAGGATCTGCATTACAAGAAACAGCATGGTCTTAACATACTAGTGGGTTGATAGAAACAGTAATCATAAAATATTGCACAGCAGGACAAAAGCAGCTCTCCAAGGAATGGACACTAAAACACAGTTTGATTATTGCTAAAGTTCACAGAATTTTAAAAGTGACTGCAGCTCACACCTAAATTCTTTCATCATCATTGCATTCACTCACTATGGCTTTCAGGATAAAACTGGTAACATTAAAACTCACCCTTAATCACAGAGCGCCTTTGTTTTGCTGTCGCCATGGTCCATTTTGAAATGTAATTTCCTGAAGTAGAGGGTCGAGAGCTGATGCCATTTTGAATGGAATAATTGAAGTGTGTTTTGCTGCATTTGTTTGTCATCTCTGCGCCTGTCCTCTCTCAGACTAAAGGGTGGAGGCATGCTGAAGGCCTGCAGAAAGCCCTGAAGCTCCTACCGTTTAATTTGATGAGAAGGCATGAGGTGAGCTGGAAGAGGAAATACATCTCGCTGTGTACCACTTGAGAGCTTATTCACTGCCGGGGGCTATTGACCACACCATGTCAGCTTCTATGCTAGGAAATGTGTCCCCACGCAACACTTAAATTGCATTTGGACCAAGGCTTGGCTGAGAAAATGCCTGGCCAGAAATCAATGAGAGGATACAGGCCTCGACGGACATAACAATACATTGGCTTTCATTTCAAATATTGATGAACAACAGATGTTTTTTGTCATACTAGTTTGTGAACTGTATGCAAAATGTCAGCGAGGCCATAGATTCTTGTAATTTGGTCCAAACAGGAATAACTGACATGCTACAAATGCAGGCATAACTCTTGAGTGTTTTTCTGTGTACTGACAGCCACCAATAAGCTCTCTCAATTGTGAAGGGAGATGGGTTAAATGTTTGAAAGAATAAGTAAATGGAAAAATAAACATTGTATTCTGGCTTTGCTCCACTGATCTGTAACTAACTGGATAGCCATTAAGGTTTAAAAATCCCATAGTGTGAAACAGACTGGAACACATTGAGCTCCAGCTCTGCAGAATAGATTTTCATTTCCTTAATCAACTTCCTTATTCATTCCGTTTTTTGAAGGAATTAATATAGATCAGTGTTAATGGGTGCAAATACGTGAGTGGCAGCATGTGTGGAGCAGTGAAGGAGAGCAGCACCTCTCCTTCTGCTGGAGCGGCATCTGTTGCTCCCCAGCTCCAGCACCATTTACAGATAGCTACCATTATTTTATGCCTGATCAAATTCTACCCAACACACAAACATGAACCAAACCAGATCTTAAAAGGAGATTGAAATTCCACTTCAACATTGTTCAACAAATTCGAGCTTGTTGCTATGGATTCAACACATAGTAACTTGTGCAAACAGCAAGAATGATTGTGGTAATGCAGATGTAAGCCATTTAAATCTGTAAATTCCGATGGTTTGTTCATTCTCAATAGACAGTAGACTCAAGCTGTCAAATGAAGTTGGGTTTCTCATTTGGTTAGTAAAACATTTCCTTATACGGGCGATGATTTTATGCATATATGCCGGTGTAATCCCTCATTCGTCCAAGTGTGTTCCATTGTTCAGTTCTAGTCATCTGGACTCTGTTTTAGAAAAAACAAAACGTTTCGACTCTCATCCAAGAATCATTCTCAAGCTGTGAAACAAGTCTGAGAACTCAGGTTTATATCCTACTCTGTGAAAGCCCTGCCCACAGGGCGGGACCTACTGATAATGGGCCATTGAAACTGACTGAGATGGGCCATCGACATTCTATTGTGACCTGACTTTGGATCACACCTTACTGAGTACCTGATTTATGCATATATCTTGATTCAATTTTAATGTGCATTTATAATTGTAATATATCTTGTTATAAATGTAAAATTACCGAATTCACAAAGTTATCAGCTATAGCCATTCTTTATTGAAACACAAAAAAGAAGAGACTGAAGTTTTAGCTCTATGCAATTAGTTTACAGAACATCTCCTTCAGTTAATCTCAATGTGAGTAGCAGGTGGCTTGAAGCTCACACACTAGGCAAGTGCATAATTTTGTCATGATACTAAAAGTGGACCATAACCATAACAATTCAAAGAACCAGTTCTCCTAACGTTAGCATGTTTGGACTGAAGAAATCATCGCACAACAACAACAACACAAGAATGCAACAATCCAAGAAATATTCTCCATCCTGGTATTATTTAATTTTTTTCATTTAGTATTTTATTATATTGTGTTTCTTTTCAAACTGTATAAAATAAGGAATATAAAAGTAACACAGAACAAAAGAGAGAGAGCACACAATTAAACAAAAAAAACCTTGTCCTAAACATGTAGTCCAGCATAGTCGTCTCCAACTTGTCCAAAGTCAATTACATTTTTCAATTTTAAAATCCAGAAGTATCCATTCATACAGTCTATTTCAGGGGCCCTAAGGTCCAAATAGTTGTGAAATAGAGTGGGATGGCAATCAAAAACTGACTGCATTGCTTTATTAATCCCAGTTCAATGTTACTGAGCAACAGAACAGTCTCAGAACAAATGATTATGGTGGGCCTCCTGACCACCACAGTTTCTCCAGCAGGTAGCATTTATTTGTGAGTAATGGGCACTGTGACATGGTGTTGTGAAAAAATGCATACATTTTCCCAACAGAACACCCTCCAAATGTATGATTTTGTGATTTTGTAGTCTACATACATTTTCCTATTTGTCTGTCAAAACAAAATCACCTTCTGTTTCCCATGTATTTTTTAATATATATAGTAGAACGGTTGTCCAGCTTGTTAATGCATTCATATAATTTAGATATTATTCCCCTTGAAGGTTCTAATTTGTATACCTTAATAAAAAATGTTGCTTTGTTTCTTAATTCTTAATTTCTTAATTATAATAATTTCAGCATATCAAAGCTTTCCATTTGTTTTCCTTTTACAATCTGATTAAAAAAAATTAAAATAAAAAGTATACCTTTGGTTATTCACCTTGGATCACAAGTCGGTGCTGTTTGGTGTAAAACCTTGGTCATAAGCCAAACTTTAAGATTTTAACATATTTGTTTAATTGTTATGTTTTGATTAGCTTTTTCCAGGTAGTAAGCATACATTTTATCCAGGGAATCTCTATTTCCTCCATTTGACCCAACTGGTTGTCATTTGCCCTCATTAGCCTGTACAGGAAACCTCGGGCACCACATTATGCTCAATATTTTTCCATTGAGCTTCATACTCTGATTTGAGCTGAGATATAGTAATTTTTCAGACAAGGTAGTCGTAGTAGTAGTAGTAGTAGTGATAGTGGTTTAATCGGATAAAAAAAATTTCCCCCTTGCCATATAAATCTTGAGATATTTTATCCCATTCAATAAATAGCCGGTTGGGGATGGATATTGGAAGAGTCAAGAATAATAAATAAATAAAAATCAGGGTAATTTCAATAGTTCTCCCCCTTTGTAAGAAAGAATTTCAGTTTTTGTATAATCAGTTTGTATCCAGCCATTGGACCAATATTATGAAGGAAATGCATCACAACAGGTATGGATATTTCTGGTTTGGTCAAAAATAGAACACTATCCATGTAGCAAGCAATTGTCTGTTCCATCCCATCAACTGCAACCCCCATAGATTGTTTTTGGTTGTCTAATACATTTGGTCAATTGTTCAAAGTACAAGAGAAAACAAGAGGGGGTAACCAAGCACATCGCTCTTTCGACCCTCGTTCCAGAGTCAGTGGGTCTGTCATGTGACTATACATTTTAATTCTTGATGTTGGACTATCGTAAAGCGCCTCAATATTTTGGTATAATTAAGTGGTCTATTTGAAAAATGTGCATAAATAAATAAAGCAAAATAAAATAAATAAAGCAAACTAACACAATCAAAAACTTTCTCAGTGTCAAAACTAATTATTACAGCTTTGTTTTTTGTTTTGTTTTTGTATTTGTATGTATGATTCATAATGTGTAAAGGCTTTCTCATCCACAAGTGGTCGCCAGTCTTCTTGGGATCCATTTTGCATAAAATCAGAATACATAATACAAAATCACACTGGGCTTCTTAAAATATATGTCAAGAAAATTAATTTAAACACATTTCAAACCACATTCAACCCTACATTTTAATCCTTATAACTTAATATTCAACACAGTTCATTCATACATTTTAGTTTTAGGGTCTTTTTAAAATAATAGACTGCCTTATACTCACAGACAGCTGATTCCAAGCTGTAATTTTTTCAAGTGCCTGTGTTTTTTTCAAGTACATTTGTTCCATTCTGTGGGACTTTATTGAGGTGTATATATGATTACATTTTCAGGATGGAGATAGGTCTATATGAGGCAGAATCAAATCAATCATTCCCTTCTTCAGGTACACATGATGACTTATTTCCAACTAGGAGGAATCTGAGCTTTCTCAAGTGCCCAGTTAAAAGTTGTTAAAAGCAGAGCAGTACGTGTTTCTTTCAAAGCTTTATACCACTCTGAGGTGAACCCATCGCGCCCTGGAGACTTATTGTTCTTTAGTCTCTTGATTGCATCCTGTATTTCCAACTGTTATTTCAGCTCCTATTTTTTATTTTGTATTGCTCTTCTATCATGACAGGTAAACTGAGAGTATATCCAGGCTTGTATTATTTCAAACATGTAAATTATTATTATTATTATTATTATTATTATTATTATTATTATTATTATTATTATTATTATTATTATTATTAATAATAATAATAATAATTTGTATAAACAGATTTTCAACATTTGTCACAAAGTTGATTGTTGTTGTTTTTTTTTTTTTAAAACTCTTGCTTGACAAAGGGGAAATTGTAAAAATAAAATAAAAATAAATAAAAGTCAAATGGCAGTTTTCAAATGAATGCTTCAAATTTATTTTCTTTACTTCTGTACTTCTAAGTACGACAGAGTACTACTACTACGGGCACTACTAGAATAAAGTCATAACATTTTGGCATTAAAGTCATAATTTAATGAGAATAAAGCCAACATTTTAAAGATTCATGAACCGACATTGAATCTTTCTGGCGTGCCTGGGTGCGGAGCTCAGCTCCTGGGCACTGGGCAGGACGACAGCACTCAGAGCCACAGCAGCAGGTGAGGGAGTCTCGGACGATATTCACCAATAATCTACTCCCTTGACTTCGGCCACTTCACCCTTCTAAACTTTGTATAAAGTCATTGTTCTTATGAGTTATTTGTATGCATAGGTTTTACAACACAGCACTACGGGCTTGTGGAGCTGTCCGCACTGGGATCAGGAACTAAACCCATAAACGCTGTGTATTGGTCTAACTTATAAACATCTGGAGTCAAACAGTGTGCAGTTAGAGGATGCTCTTAGTCCTCTGTGGATCAAGGAATTTTTTTGGGGGAAAAATTTAAGCCACCTCACAGTTGGTATATGTGTGTGTAAAATGACTTACTCTGGTGTTGGGTGCACGTGTGTCATTAGAGCTGCGCTCATACATGGCCATGTGTAAGCACTAAATGTCTTTATTAGCTATAGTATCCTCTCATTGTAGTTATCAGACTGGGCTAGATGGGTGCGTTAGGCTGTGGTTGTGTTACTCGGCTGTAAGAGGTGGAATGGCTTATATGGATGATGTTGTGCGTAAAACATCGCTAACAAACATGAACACAATTGGTGCCATCCATCTTCTTCCGCTTAATTGGTGCATGCCCCAAAAATGTATCTCCACCAACCACCACTATACTGTCCAGTGTGGGCTTGTGTTTTACCAAGTTTGTCCAAGGGATACCAAAAAGTTTAGAATCAGTGGGTAAAACTGAGGCTTCCCAGTGAGCATGGCTCCTCGAGCTCCTTCAGGGGCTGTAGTAAAATCCACAATGAGCACGTAAAAAACAGTGATTGTGCACAAAGTGCCCACGTAGAGAAACAAAGCAATAGAGGAGCAGAGCATGTGTAACACATGGGGGCTGTTGCATGTCAATATATATTTTATACACTGTATAAATACTGAGCTGATGATTCCTTGATTTGTTTACATTGTCAGAAATCCCTTGAGATATTTTATGTAAAATGTGTCATCAAATATACATGCAGCATGACATGAACAACATGCTAAAAATACTCCATGGCTGCATCTGAATGTCCACCCTAGTCCGTAATCCCTCATTCGCTACATAGTCCTGCACTATTTAGCAGACTATATTGTGCACTCAGCTCACACTACTTACAGGTTATGTGACTCTAGCATCTGAGTCAGCAAATTCTAATAAAAACTGACTTCTGTAATAAATATTGGTAAAAAATCCATCTGATGCACACAAATTTATGGACTAATCAATATACAAGTCTTTACAAGCCTATACAAGAACGTTTTGCCTGTGATAGCGATCTCAAGCTAAGGTAAGCAGCTAACACTATGGTGTAACGGATTATTTAAAGGGCCTATATCATGCAAAATCGACTTTTCAGAGCTTTTAACTTTCTTACAATGCTATTGGTACCTTGTATATGTGTTTTTTTTATTGATTCTTGCAGTCTTTAGCTCAAGAATATTCTCTATCCTTCCACTCGGATGAGCAGAACGGGGGCTACACCAGGATGAGTCATCCCGGTGAGTGCCGCGGCACGCTTCCCTGTTTCAGCCCATCTTCCAGGAAGCACTCTGTACCTGTCTTTTCCTTGCCGAGAAGAAGGGTCAAAGGACAGGGGATGCTGTGACATTATTATTAATTTCCTATGAACATTGTTGAATCTGCTTTTCACTGTTACCCTTTGAGGCAACTGCTGTTGTGATTTTTGGCATTGCAAAATAAAATAAATTGAAATTTAATTGTGCTCTATATGGACCAGTCTAGTGACAGGTGCTTGTGGGAAATTTTGAATGCACTAGTATTTCACCCGCAAGACATTCGGACAGCACTAAAAGTGGCGTGAGCACTAAATAGTGCCCTATGTAGGGAAAAGCGTGGTCATTTGGACACAATCCATGTCTGGTGAGGGCCATAAACAGGAAATACTGTTTGCAACACAATACCGAATAGTGGTAGGACATAGATACCATACATAACACAAATATTATGTATGCAACTTGCACTGCCCCCAAAACCAGCTATAATCCATTCAAATGTGATCTGTTTTACATTTAAGATGGCCAATGTTATAATTCTAATTAGTAAATAAGTAAAATGCTATGGTTGTGTGCAAAAGCTAGACAGAGGGATTGACAAGGCAGTCAGAAATAAACTGTGATGATGTAAAAGTCAATGATAGAACATGTTGAAATGCGGAATAAAATAACAAAACATTCTAGTGTAAGCACGCATACGGGGAAAAAGTCATGAATTTTGTAAAGCACCAAAATTTATTGCGGCTTTCCGAGAAAATACTACTATATAGTGTCCGTTTTCACCCAAAACCAAGCACCAGATGGATGGGTTGCCACATAAGGCCAGCTCACACGCCAGGGAAAACGTACAAAATTGTCAACTCCAACAACTTTTGAAATGCGATGAACTGTCACATGCCAAACTTTCCAACAGCTTGGAGATTAAAAACTAAAATATTTGGATATGAGGCAAATTTCCAGTACCTCATTGCAACAGTATGGAGTAACTTACATCAGACATGTCCAAAGCTTTAACGTTTGTCCATCAGCAGTGTGTAAGAATTTCTACTTATTTTGGCTTTTTTTTTTTCTTATTGCCTGAGCACAATGCAATGGCAATATGGTTTTACTTCACATACTTATATAGCATAGTACAATTAGAATGATTTTATGCTGCTATGCCCAACTTTTTTAGGCTATTTTATGCTTTATGCCACTCTCCCCGGACGACATCACGTTGAAACGTATCATTTTAAAATCTTCGCACCTGTCCTTTTTATACCGCAATTTTAGTATGCCACCGTCTACTCCACAACAACGGGGACTAATGTGACAAAATCACAGGATACATTGTTCTCTTTTTGCCAACGGATAACCTCTGATATTACACCCTTCGGGGCACAGCAACTATAAGCTGCTTTTTTGTCTATTGAAGAAAAGCTTTCCACTCTGGTAGATTACGGTCAGGGACGATTAAGATCTCGGTGTGTGTGTAGCAAGAAGAGGGGGAAGAGGGGATGTGCACTGTGGAACTTAAAAAAAAAGAAGGACAGAGACGGCGGAGGAGATAAAACAGATGAAATCCTTCCTTCACTCCAGAGCCTCGAGCCGCTAAGTGGGCGTGGCAGTCCCAGTACACGAGCAGCATCATCGGTTCCCTTTATTTGGATGTCTTTCTCTCCCCCATATCCTCTTTGTAATGTCCTCCCAGCTGAATTTGCTTCCCAGCTTCAAAAGATCCTTTGCCCCTCATATCTAATATCAGCATCAGTTGTTGCGTTTCATGACGGGGCATTCTTGACTTGAGAGGTTTATTCTGAGTGCAGTATGCAGTTGCAGTTGTGAGTCGCTCAGTGTAAGTGGATACGGGGGGTTGCACTGTGCTGTTGGATTCATATTGATTGTTTAAAAGAAGTAACAATTGTAGAGTTTGCACACACGTTGCTGCTGTAGTCCATTCAATGCATCAGTCTGGCAGTCAAATATCAATAGTCAAATAGAAAATGTCAAAACAAAAGAGCAATAATGGCATATAAATACGAAATTATTGCATGTGAAGTGCAAGTGGCCTGAAATGACTTTGGTTGACGTACACTACATGCGTGTACTGATGTAGTCTTCGCAAATGCTATCGAACAATGGTTGAAGATGACCTGTATAGATTAAAAAAAGGATGTCTACATGAAAATCCAACATCCTTTCACTGATGCTGGGTTGATAAACTTTCATTTGTAGAGGTTATTTAGGCTTAACGATTTTCAAAACATATTGAGCTGTTTATTATTAAGTTATCATTTACTTTTTTTCCCCCCTTTGTTTTTGATGAAACTGTTGAACAAGTGAATAAAAAACACTATTCTCATTCGCACATGAACATGCCTGCCATTGTTAACATGTGTCTTCATCGCTCACCTTGTCTGCTCTAAAAAAACATCCAAGGTTGTCTCTGGATCTAGTGGTTCTTTTACTTTTGATGGTTTGATTTTTATTCCAACAAATGATTTCTAACTGAATTCAAAAACATTACATCATGTAAAGTGTTAAGTGGGTCAGAGAAGATTGATGTTGCTTCCCTATATTTGACAAACAATCCACTTAAATGCCTCAGATGTTGGAATTTTCACCCGCCCTTGGCAAGTGATTGTAAATTTTGAGTCTCGATGGCTAGTTTGTCCTCTCTATCAGTGTCTTTGTCAGATCACATCAATCACTCGTGGTTTTCAATCAAAGCTTGCTTACATTACTGGTAAAAGATATGTGCTGTTTTTGAGCAAGGCAATTTACTAGTTATAAAGTTGGGCCCGGTTGAATCTGCTGCCCTATCTCCTTCTAATTTAAAGTGTTGCTGAGTCACTCTACTTTCAATTGCCCCGTTACCCAAAACTCATTCATCTCAGGCCCAAAATCATTCAGGTAAAGCCAATTTTGAGTCAATTCTAGTCAGACATTATCAAGGTTCACCTTTTAAAAATACTCAAAAAAAAAAAAATGGCCCATGGTTTAAAAGGCTGCATATCAATTTACAGCACTGTACTTTCATATATGATGTAAATAGTAACTGGGAAATCAAGGGAATAACCTATATTTTGCATACCTCTTTTCCCTATTTCATTTATGTTAAGTATTGTCACTTGGTTAGGGTAAAATTTAGGATTAATCCCTGAATAAAAGTTCCATGTGTTATTACAAAGTAATTCCCACACTGTATTAGTTACTTACATGTAGGGAAGATTACTTGGTTAATCAATAATTGTTATTATTCAGGACACAATATAATCACAAGAACGAAAAAAATTAAAAATCAATGTTTATAAAAAAAATGTAAATAGTAAACTTGAATGTTATCAGCATGTTTATGTGACAATACATTTGCTTTATCATTCAGAAAGTTTGATTTATTTTGAAAAATTTAAAATAATAATAAAAGAAAGTTTGATTTCATACTGCTCACAGACTGGAGGTGACAATGTGAATAATGTTTCTTCTCACAATAATTCTAACATTACCATTTGATATCATGACTTTCCACTTACATTGTGTTTCCATTGTATTAGCACGCTTTTACTGTTTTGTAAAGTAAAGTGCTACTCTAAAAATAATGACATATTACAGCAACTGCATCGAACATTTTTTGCGAGATAATCCTGCTGAAAGAACAAAATAAGAAAGATGTTCCATTTGAGCAACCATGATTCAAATGGGCTGTTACAATCACAATTCTGAATTTCTTCTTTGGTACATCACAAAAAGCAGCACTAAGTGTCGAAGGAAATATTATCTGAATAACTCTAATTCCATTCCCAAATACAGGTTTTCACAAAAGAGCTTTAGCAAATGAATACTGTTGCCTCCCAGCAGAGAATCAGCCATATGGTAAAACAGTCTCCCTTAGGGCTCCAGTCCCATCCCCACAACACTAGACACACACTTGTGCTTAGTAAAAACGCTGCATAAAATAAAGGGGGGGGGGGTACAGACCAGATAGCATGATGTGTTACAAAGTGGGTGACTGGGAACAGATGTCTACTAGTTTTTTTTACCCTTTTGTTTCACCGCACTCCCCAGGTGCCATCCAAAATCAACCCAAGGCAGGGCACTAATCTAGGCTCCATGTCACCAAAATTGAAGTTGCCCATAGAGATTAAAAGTCTCAGTGGCGTCAGCAGGATAGGGTGAGAGTTGACTGGTAACGAGAAGTGGCAGGACAGGCACAGGGCTCACGATGATTCTCTCTTGTGCGCCAGCAGACCTCTGAACCTCCAGCTCAGAGGCTGCTTTGTTTTCAAATGAGCCAAGTTGACTTGAGTGGCGCATTAATACATTTCAGATGCAAAAACATCCTTACCCAACAACAAATAAAGGAAAGAAAACATGCTTATAAAACGATGGCAGCAGGAGAGTTTATTGTTATGGCTGTTCACCTTTTTTACCCTGGCTGCAGAATTAATTTGAGCATTTGAATATAGCTTTCATGTTTGACTCAGAGATACTGTGTGTGCAATGATCCTCTATAAAGATTTATGAGTTCTACATGGAAAATGCATTTAATATTTGCAGTAGGAGAGCCATAAAATCACTCACTACAGGCAGAGGAAATATTGTGTCGTTCAATGAAAATGAGTATGCAGTACATGCTGGAAAATTCAGGCAGACTATGCATTCTTTGTACTTCTGATGATATTTTTTAATCTACTATTGAGCCAAAAAGCTGCATAACGAGTTGACAAACAGGCATCAACATTATTTATGTCTCTGAAAGCATTAGCCACCTCAGTCTGCTCTTCTAGTCTAACCATTCTTATTTTCCCTGTCTTTTGTGTTTGTCTATGTGGGC